>JALIZF010001804.1:0-600000 GCA_029948255.1 Telmatactis stephensoni | reverse complement strand
CCGTGAACCAAGCAGAATTCCAGTGAGACGACTTACACGTGCTTTACGTAAAAGCAGAAAAATAAGGAAGCTTATCAGAAGAAAATACATAGCAAAACATGTACCCAGATCATCAAAAATCCATCACATTCAGCTACATTCATGCATTCAGTCTTGGAAGTAAATTATACAGTGATGAAGACAAAAAGGGTATATGTAAACCAAGAAAAAACCCCGGGGGGCCGGGTGTACTCCCTATATTGATCGTCGTATTTTTTAGGGGTTGAAATCGCCGATTTGATATTTTTTTTAGGGGTCATCAGAGAAAATTCAAGGTTTTTCAGAAAAGATGGTATTTTTTAGGGATACAAAATAAACGAGACGATTTTTTTTACTTACTGCCTTTTTATTAGAACACTTTTTGTTTGATTTTTTGGTATTTTTAGGGGTATTTTTGAGCTGTTAGGTATTTTTTAGGGTCGAAAATTTTGGCATTTGGGTATTTTTTAGGGTACGTTTTGGAGGTTTCCGACAATCATCCTTAGTGTTTTGACCCCAAAGAACCCCCCCGGGGAAAAAAACATACAAGCTTAATATGACAGAGAAATCATCTAATACAGCATTCAATAAAGCAAACAGTGCTAAGGCTTTAACACAAAAGACTCGAGCTTTTAATAGTTGTTTTAGTTTTAATCTACCCGTTTATAAAAATGTATCTCCGTGTTTCTTATCGACTTATAGCACGTAATAAAAGTAGGTACCGGTATTTGCAATGATTCGTGGTAATTTTCCTTTTGCACCTCCCTTTATAGGTGGCACGAGTGAACGCCTATATGGCGTCTAGTTGTTATTGCTGCGAGCGAAGCGAGTAGCCTCCTATTCTGAACACAGTGTAATTTGTGGATGTCACTAGACGAACATGCGATACATATGATCAGCGGTTCAAGTCCATACCGTATCGAGAGTCGATTCAAGGATGTCACTAGACGAACACGCGATACATTCGATCAGCGGTACAAAATTTTTGCGAACGCTAATCCATAGCTGTTGACAGACAAATTAAAGGTCTTGACTACTGCGGCTTGTTGAACTACAGGCAACCAGTGTACGGTTCGAGGTGCGTCTTGTTAAAAGTTTATTAACGACAACATATCAATCGCTCTTACTCTAGCGGCAGCTAATCTAAATGTCCTTTTTAAGCCGATTTTGGGCTCCCTTTTACATGGGCACGAGTCAACGCACGAGTGCATCTAGTTCAATATTGAAGGTCAACTAGCAGTGTTCGTCACACAACACACAGGAGATAGACAAGAAACATTTCATATATCAGAGAAAGCGGTGTACTTTCGTGAGTTTTAGGGAAACAGTTCTGCTAACGTGGATACACCAGCTGTTTTCTGCTCGCAGCAATTCACTTTCTATTAGAAATAGCTAGTTCATATTGGATATGAGGTTCTTTGAATCAGCTGATAAAGAAAGGACAGCTTTAAATCATGACAAATTAGTTGTAAGGGAAACCATAGCAACGCTCTACGTTTTTCTTGTTGATACAATATTGCCTTAGTGTATAATAGCTTTCTCTTTGAAAATAAACAAACACCAAGGCCGCATTTCGACCATGAACATGGGGTTAAAAGCATTTGGACTCCTGTTCGTGTTTTCTGGTCTCGTTTCACCGAATTGGGCAAATGTCTTTAGTTTTCGTTTAGCACGAAGTCATTTTCGTCGACTCAAACGATCAGATCAAGTATGTAAAGGAGACACAAAAATCTCCTACTATTTTATAAACAGGCCATCGCCAGTTCCTGTTGACTATAAACGACATGTTATAGACAAAGCCAAAACCAAAGGCGCTCTATGTATCGATGGTACCGAGGCTGTTTATTACTTGAAGAAATCCAAGTTTCCCAGCACAGGACGAGGAAAATGGATGATAGTTCTACCTGGAGGAGCGTGGTGTTCAAGTAACGAAACGTGTTTTTGGCGCTCAAAGACGGGCCTTGGTTCAACCAAGCATGCACCGCCACTGTTATCCAAATTGCAAGGAATATTTTCAAGTGATCCACTGAAAAATCCACACTTCTATGACTGGAATGTTTTGCATTTACAGTATTGCGACGGAAGCTCATTTCTAGGGAACGTGGACAAGCCCGTTTTTTACAAAAACACAAGACTCTATTCTCGAGGGAGGAGGATTCTATCTGCTTTTTTAGATGATGTTCTCGTTAAATATTTTAACAATGCCACTCTTCAAAAGATCCTGGTCATGGGATATTCGGCTGGTGGGTTAGCAGTCATGACAAATGCACACTTCATTTCACATCGCCTTTCCGTTTTAAATATCCCAGTCCATTATGCATCTGATGGAGGATTCTTTGTCAATGTACAATGTTCCGATAACTCAAGAGTATTTAATCGATGGATGAAAGAACTCTACACCTTCCACAATGTAAGTGGAGAACTCGATCCAAGTTGTCTTCAAAGTCAACCCGAGAAATGGAGGTGGAGATGTTTAACACCCGAAGTGTTTCTACACTTTACAACTGTTAATTTAACCATCGTCAATTCTCTGCAAGATGGATGGCAATTGATATACTTCAAGGGCGGTCTATGCGGATATTCACCTCAATCATGCAGAAACCAGGACCTAAAGAAAGCCAGTCAGTTGCGAACAAGTACCTTACATGCCATCCTACAACTTCTGCACAAGCAAAACATCAATTTCTTCTTCTTTTCATGTATGAAACATTGCACGTTTTTTTACAACAAAACATGGAACGGGTTTTATAACAGTTACTAAAAGAAAACTACAAGACTTCATCTATGAAAGCGTCAACGGTAAAAGGCACAGTTATATTGACAAAGACACGCGCGTCGTATGCAAACTTTGAAAACAAAAGACGATCTACTTTTAAGTAATGATCCGAGTAATATAAGAGGTACTAAAGCTCAGGAGAGCTTTCATGAAGAAGTAATCAGACATTGAAAGTAAAATTGCACAAAAATTTAAAGCCGTCATGGCAGATTTTCATGTTTTTAACCAATGAAATGGACAGCAAAAAATATCAAAATCAACACCTTTCTGCATTCTTCGTGGTCGTTTGGTTGCCTAGAGTAGGTTTTCATTTACCCGTGAAACAAAGTGTACTATATAGTTAGAGTGTCATAGTCAGATTAGGTATTAGAGTGCAAACACTCTAAAGTGTATATTCACGGGTTGAAAGAAAACACGCTCCAGTTCTTACTCGGACCATTACTCAAAGACAATTAATATAACTTGGGAGGGCATTATAGACGAGTTTTTGTCTGGAATGAAAACATTACCATGGAAATCGGAGCTGATGCTACACTAGGCAATTTGCAACGACGATTTATCACGCAACGCCGCGACAATTTTGGAAAAATTCGTCATTTTAATTTGCAATGGAAGTTCTTTTTGTATTTCACGGGTTTATGAAAATCGCTCTACTTTGCCTGAACTTTGTTTTATTGGCACATTTAAATATAAAGAGATGAATATAATGAACTGAAAAAAGTAGCAAGTTACAATAAACAATACTCCAAAATAGTGCTGAGCGATATAGATTAGAGGTGTGTATGTGCTTGCCAAAATAGTATGCACTTTCGAGTCGGCAACCACCCACTGAAAGAAATTAACAGGATGAACAGACTAATACTTTTGATTAGAACATAAAATAATAAGGCCCACTTGGATGAAAATCGGTGAAAATTGAAAACTGTTTTTTTTTCTATATGAAGATTACCATAGTTAAATAAATAGCTAATCTCCAACAAAAAATCTACATTTTAATCTCGTTATCACAGAGAAATGTTGGGTTAAAACCTAAAAGAGCAATAGGGTTGAGTAATCGACGTCATAATAACGTCATTTACTCACACTTTAGATGCTAAAAACTTTGACAATTTTAATTCTCACTCGGACCACCACTCAAAGACAATTAATATTGTCTAAACTTAGGAGGGCATTATAGACGAGTTTTTATCTAGAATGAAAACATTACCATGGCAATCAGAAAATCTGAAGCTGATGCTACACTAGGGGACTTGCAACGACGATTTATATCACGCAACGCCTCGACAATAAGCTACTTCACGCTTTCGTCCACCATTTTGATTTGGGGCAAACGCGCCAAAATCTATAGAAATCTGGATCACTTTGGCTTACCAAAACTCATTTTTATCCCCCCATTTTTAATAAGTTTTTTGAAACGATATTGACTTGGTTATTTATGCCTGTTTATATGATAAATATTGGAAGACTACAAGATAAGAAAAGGAGGATTTTTGTTTTCAAAATAAAACGTTCGACACGTAAATAGAGAGATTGAGCATCACGTACACGAGAAACGGCAAACGCAAAGAGGACTGGTCACGTGACCTGCTTTTTTCGCGTCTGGCATTGCTGTTCCAACGCGAGGATGGGTCATTTTACGTTTGCCGTAAACGTGAAAAGTCGCTCTTTCGTTTGAGTACCAAATGCGCAACGTCAGGTGCGAAATTCGTAGGTCACGTGTTCCTGTCTGCCGTTTGCCGTGTACGTGATGTTTAATCTCTCTAGATATTGAGATCGCTCATTCGCGAAAAAAAAGGATTGACTTCGAAAACGTTCTTAAAATAGTTGTATTGGTCTTTCGTCCATCATAAGGGAATGAATAACGATATAAAGTATTTACAAACGTCAATTTGAATATTCTAAGCTAGTTAACTAATTAGAAAGGTCCGAAAGCTTGGAATAAATAGTTCAATTAACGTGGAAGAAGCACAACTATCTGTCTGAATATACAAAGAAATTCTAGGTCCAAGTTACTGTATGTAGCAGCTAGGGCAGATTTGTATGAGTGTGAAACGGACCGCGCTGTGCCGTGGCCGTGCCAGTGCCGTGATGTCTATAAAAACATTCGAAATCCCTGCCGTAACCGTGCCGTGACCGTGCGGTGCCGTTTTCACAGTCATATGAAATCCACTCTAACTGTCTGGCGGTATAAGGATTATAACGTCAAGTTAAGTAAATAACACTGTTTCGAGATTTCAATTCTGTAAACAGTTTTCTACTGTAGGCTGATGAATGTCTAAAAAATAGAATGCATTGTATACATAGTGGTTTATAAAAATTAATAATAAAAATGGGGCGTCTAACATATTTAACCTGTTTCCAACATTGATATCAGTGTTTTCCAAAACATCGGGAATATACTATACTGGGATGTGGCCTAAACTTCCCAAGAAACAATTGTATCTAATCTACACAGCGGTTGTCGGACTTTAATTAATCAAATACTGTATGAAATAAGATGAATTATTGGGGAAAAATGAAATGTTCATGCCGAAATTATAAAACATATGGGTAAAATTACAGTATACATTATTTGCTTTGTTCACATGTTCAGAGTTTCTTGTGCCAAGTTCAGTATTCATATGAGATATGATGAGTAATGTAGAATTGTGATTGATTGATCTCAGTTTGATATTTACTTTTAATTTCAAGATTAATCCGCATCTACACGAACAAATGGCAAGTTTGTTTGTCTACACGAGCAAGTTTCCCACCCCTTCCCCTTACGGGGAAAAATGTAGTATTTTCCCCATAGGGGAGGGGTGGGAAACGGTTGTGCACAGGCTAGGTCGGGGACCTCTATCCTAGCGTTGAGACCATTTAAATTGTAAGGAAAAATGATTCTTAGTTTTCTTAAGGTTTATCAAGTTATTCTGATGCGAATATCACTATCGGGATTCTCTCGGCTTTTTTTTCTATTTTACTTTTATGTTTTTAGGCCCAAGAGTTCGTTTCCGAACTCTTTGGCACGAACTGAAAATTGAAAAGATAGACCAAAGATAGACAAAAATAGCCAAGAGAACCCCTAGAGTTAGTATGTAAAGCCTCTGGTCCCTGAGGTAATGATTCTGGTATTCCTTGAACCAATTTTTAGAATTGCAGAGCTCAGATCTTCGGTCATCTGTGTATTTAGCAGAGCCTTTTAATACTACATAAAATGATAATTTTCAGAAGTCTGTAATTATAAAAAATATAAATAGTAATTGGGTTTTCTCAACTATAAAACATTACAACTAGTATTAGTTAGAACTAATTATGGTAATCTTTCCTTTAGATGCTCTATCTATTTCTAAAATTTGGGAAACTATCCCCACACAAATCAAATCTCATCCATTTTCGTCTTTCAAAACAAAATACAAGGAATTTTTAATTAATGAACAACTATAACAGAATCTATTTATGGTTATATATTATATTATTATATTTCATTCTTGTCTTTTTCTATAACATTACCAGAATTTATCGAATGGAAGTCTACTTGTACATAAGAGCTTAACTAAGAACCTCATTCAAACGTTAATAAGCAACCAACTCGAAAGGTAGAGTGATTTCCATCGGACTGTGAAATAGTTACTAAGCTAATACACATGCACTAATGAGACTCTGCACCCATTGTTTTCTTTTGTTGCAATACAACTATTAGACACTATTAAACACTGACTATTAGTAATTGCTTCACAGTCCGATGAAAATCACTCTATGCTACTTTGGTTGCCATTCACTAAAAAGATATTTGCCTATCTAGTTACTTCATTATTAGTTTCTTCCCGTTTTCTATTCATTTCTATTGTGAAGTACTATTTGTAAAGTGTAAATAAAATTGGAATTTCAAACAATAGCAACGAAGAATTTCCGTCTATAAAATTAATAGACGGTTACGTCTCATTGTAGCAGATTAACAAATGCCGTTGAAGCCCGATCGGTAAAATAGAAACCAGAAAACTATTAATTCTACCCACGCAACGTTTGTGCCGTTCACCACAAAACTTGTAACCACACGTATTAATAGAAACGAAAGGAAGAAAACCATTAGTCGCCACGCAAAGAATTTCCACTGAAAACATCACAAACTCTTCTAGAAGCATTCTTGAAATAACATGGGTAATATCTCAGCAGCGTGGCAAAAGTCTATGACAGAATATTTGACACCTATGACGTACTTCCGGGGTTAACAGGGTAATTATAGACCCTGTGACATTAGATGATAGATTGTTAAAAAAATACTTGAATTCAAATTATTCTAATAGAGGCAATATTTTATAGCCCTCTTGGATCAATTAACTGTTAGGTGTACGAGTCCTAGTTTGCTTGTCTGTATAATAAAAGCCAAGATATCCCAAGTGTTAGGCAGCAGCGTGAGGGGGTCTCTTCAGTCTGATTATGACGTCACATTTGGGCGCGACCCCCGGCTGGATTTCGTGTATAACACGCCGACACGATCCAGGTTGCCTGTCATTTGTTATAAATCACAGCGAGAGAAGGGCTTGTTCAAATTTACCAGCTAATAACTATTTACTGGTTGTAAAGCAAATAGACAAGAGGTACTTCCTCGATCACCAAGGATTGAAACTATTGCCAGTTATTATAACACATTGTTTACAGATAACGGTAATTAGTAATACTCAATCTATTAGTTTTATTCTCTTGTGATCACTAAATTGCCATTTTACAGATTTTATGCAGTTAATACACTAACATTATCCTGTCTTTTGTTCAAGGATCCGTGATACCAGTCTGCAATCATTTCATCACAGTTCGACTGCTCTTAAAAAGGACATCATATTTTTACTACAAAGCTAGACTACTCCCTAATTGTTTTAATCATGGAATCCCTTCGATGGTTGCTAGTCATTCTTCCTTTTTTCTTCTGCTCGGGTAAGCTATGTTATGTTTGTATGTGTTTGTTTGCTTTACCCTGAGTTACGCTACACTAAGTTTATACTTAGATACATGGGTATTTTATATTGGCTCGTAAACGAGTTCAGTCTGAAGGCTAACCTAGTATCCAAAGGCCGATTCAATGATTGAAAAAATAATTATGGTTATGTGACATAACAAATGTCGAAAAAATTTCAAGTTTTATTGAGTTTCTTTTGCAAAAACTGTTTTATTTTTCTTGCCAAAGTTTTTGTTTTTCAAGTATTTGGTTGTCCTGTACACCGGGATTGACTTACTAATCTCCAAGACGGAAACACGTTTTGTTTTGGAAGATTTCACCGGAAAAGGCTGTGTCTTTGTATCGAGATTCCATCAATGATAGAAATAATTTGATGATTACTAGAATAGGTAATTAATTCACCAAAAACCGCACAATAACATTTCAATTTCTAAATAAACACAAGATTCATGTGATAAAAACAGCGTGACGCGATCGCGTTTGTGTGCTGACACTCTAAAAGGTCATAAAGATATGAGGAAGATACAATTTATGACAGTTATTGGATTTCAATATGATGCATGTTTAGGTGAGGTCATTCGGTATCGATTTCAGTCTGAGCATAATATTTGTAAAGCCTTTGATTATTTTCAAAACGCGTTTTCAAAAAAGTTGATAGAAGTTTCGTTCATTCAGCTCCTCAAAACCAAATTACACGTAAAATGTTTACTATTTTCCCGTTCAGGAACTTTAAAGTTCCGCGACAAGAAGCGATAAGTCCATCTAGTGTAACATCCGTATTACATTACATAACAACACGTCTAAAGGAAGGAACTTTGTATGACCGCATGTATATGTAACACTTCAAGAATTTCTGGGAAATACAGCACTGAAAAATCCTCGAACAACGGCTACGACGTCCGGACAAAAAATGAACACTACAACGGCGTTTTTCTTTTGTCTGAAACCGCGCGAAATCGTTGAAAAAGATGTTTTAAAATGTATCCGGAGTTTTGAGGACGTATAAGTTTGCAACCAGGAACTGTAAATTGCATGCCAACGAAAAACATTAAGTCGAAAGCTACACTTTCAGTTATGGTAGTAATCAACGTTTGTGAGCATACTAAGTTAGGAAGGAAGTTTATAAGTGTTATCTCCTTGGTAGACAAGGTGTGGCTAATGATGCGGCGTCAAGGTCCTTGCCCCTAGTGGTCGTCACTAACGAGAAGGTTATTTTAAGTGAAGTGGATTTAAAAGTGTTAATTAATGACTCTCAAGAAGGGATTGTGAAGGTTTGCGAGGAAAGAAAAAGAAATGAGAAAGAAAGAGATAAAAAGGTTGCAAACTCGGGGAGCGAGTGAGCGTTGTTTTCTTAACCTAAGCTTTTCACTGATTTAATAATTGATGATTTCTTTCTTTATAGGCACAGCTACATTTCTCCCAAACCAGTTATGCCAGCCACAAAAAACGCTCATCCATATCGACCATCCTCAGTACGCACATTATCCATACATTGTTCAACTACACCGTTGTGGAGGAGCTTGTGGAACAACCTCACCAAATGTGAAAAACTGTGCCGTAGTGAAAACTAAAAATGTGACCATAACAGTGCTTGATACGATAAGCGAAAGACCTAAACTGATTACACTAGTGAATCATACTCATTGCGGATGTCAGTGCGTTGTTCAACCAAGTGATTGTAATAAGGTCCAAGAATGGCATAAAGACACTTGTTCTTGCAAATGTAGATATAAAGATACACCCCCAAGTCCTTGCCCCAAGGGGCAACGATGGAGCACCAGTACGTGTGCGTGTGAATGCGACAAGGCACCAGATGTTTGTCCCGTAGGAAAGGTGAGATGGAGTAGTATAGGATGTACTAAATGGTAACAAAATCAGTTGTTTTAATGTGTCCGTTTAAGGGCCCGTTCACTGACATGAGAGAGGGCGCCCTTATGTAGTAGGGATAACTCGTTTTGAATCCCCCAGGGAAAAGAAAACAAGAGTTATCCCTACTACATAGGGGTACACTATATCATGTGACCGGGCCCTAAGACCACCCACGTTGCGCATCAGCGCTTTAGGGATTTCCCCATGTTCCAAGAATCACTCAGGCCACGTCCACACGTATGCGTTTACGTTTGTAAACGCATAAAAGTATTTGCATCCACACGAAAACGATGGCCGTTTACAGCGGCATCACATGAACAACTTGATACTAGTAAGCGTATACATTTCTATGCGGTTAGACTCGTCCACACGTAAACGCTTCAACCCGAAAACAATGTTAAACGCTTGACTAGGCAGGTATTGAATGATATTGTGACGTCAGCGTTTTCACAGCGTTTACGAAAATATACGTTTACGGCCGTCCACACGAAGACGCATAAACGGCGTTTTCAAATTTATCCACTTTGGAGAGCGTTTTCGAATTTATGCGTTTACGGTGAGCGTTTTCATCGTCTTCGTGTGGACGGAAGGCCTAAACGCATAAAAAAGTATGCGTTTACAAACGTAAACGTATACGTGTGGACGGGGCCTCAGTATCCTTCTAACATCCTCACGGACCCCTGCAGGGGAAAAGGGTCTGTAAGCTTTTCAAATTGATATATATATAGCCCATCTTATAAGAAGGTTTGCGGTTTATGAATATACTTTTCATATGATCGTAGAAGCATAAAAGATAATAATATTTTCAAGTATACGAATATACTTTTACAAAGCATATCAAGTATGTTTTGTGACATACTTCAAAATACATGTTTATTACGTGTTTATGAGATGTGGTAGCTGCCAGTTGAGCCGAGTTACTTCCAATAGAGGAAAAATAATTGATGCTAGAAGTTCAAAGTATTCTCAAAGGACAAGAAAACAGTTTTTACACCGTGCTATATACCGTTGTTTACCCGTTGACGGTCGGAGATCTGAATCTGACATCTGAATCTGAAAAAATACCTTAAGTTAATCGGTGCATCCACAGTAATTAACTCTTATCCGAGTAACTACGCTTTACTCAAATAAATGAGTAACTGTACCCTTTACTCAAATAACTGAGTAAATTTACTCGGATAAGTGAGTTACTGTGGACGCATCGATTTACTCACGTTTTTGAGGAAATTGACTCCCGCGTTTTTGTAGTGTATAATTTACAAAAACCGCCACCCTTCTTGAGATTACTATATTTACCCATAGACTATGGTCCAGATTTGCCGTAGAGTTCATTAGTTGTTCTAAAACGAAGATTGATTTTGTGTTTTCAGTCTTGGAGCTCACGAGCGTGTGGATGTGTCTGTGATGGCGAACTGGTATCAAAGTGTGAGCGTTATGGAATGGTCGTAGATGATAACTGTAAATGTATTAAATCTATTGAAGTAGGCGCACGAAAGGGAAAAGAAAAGCCCAACGGTTAGTAACTTATGTCAGGAATATTTTGACTAGTGTAATGATTATTTTGGTGAAAAATTTATACGGAGTCAAGATGCGTTTTATGTTCGCTCAAAGGGCCGACCATTTAACTTTTGAGGGGGTGGGGTCGGGGTGTGATTTCCGGTCAGCGAAAATCTTCTCTTTTTTTTTTTTTTGACCCATAAAGTTCAATATATTCTTATTCTGTATTATTATGTACATTTTTAAGTACGTTGGTGCTTTTTTTGGTCATTTTCTTTGGTCAGAATTTTTTGCAGAAATTTTCTTTCAAAAACATCCAGTATTTCTCTCCAACGGTGAGAATTTATCCAGCAGTGTTTTTGACTTTTATCGAATCGACAACTGAAAAAGGCTAAACTTCGAAATGCGGTGGTTAATATGAACTGAAGATAGTAAAATCAATGGCTATGACACTATGGCGGTAATTTTGTTAATATTTTTTTTTCTTTTCACCTTTCAGATAATCGTAAATTCAACAAGTTCACGCTCTTGTTCATGGTTGGTGAGTTCGTGTTGATGTGCCTAATATTCGATGCCGTTCTGTATCAGAAGAATGCCGGCATAACATACAGTATCGTTAAGAGATGCAAAGGTATTTTAGAGAACGTTTCGTTTTCATGGCCTTTCTAGTTCTACTTTCCCTTTTTTTTCCCTTCCATCCTTCTTTCGTCCCTTTTTTATTCCCAGAATTTCTTTATTAACTTTTACTGCCATTTATCATTTCATTTTCAAGTACCCTAGTCCAAACTATTTCCGTCTTCTGCTTTTCAGGTCAATCCAAAGAAATGAAAACACAGGAAACAAACATGGGAAAAGACAATGCGGATATGTCTTCAGTTTCAGCAAGAGAAGAATATGACGAGAAAGTCTAACATGATCACAGAACAACACTGAGTTTGTTACAGTTCAGAAGGAATTCAAGTTAATGTAGCCTTCAGTGAACATTGTCAACTCCTGCGTTGTGATTTACACCCTGTAATGGAGTACCTTCACGCTGTAAGCGCCTGCAATGGGTATACCTTCACGATAGACGTACACCCAGTGCGCTACACACCATTCAAGAGGCACAAATAGTTTTTGTTTATAGATGATTGATGAGAGACAATTACAAAAAAAATCAGAGATATGATCAATCAAGGTTGTAAATAATTAATTTCAAGGTTACACCAAACCGTCATCATACCATCTCAATATAAAAATCAAAAATTGAGTTAATTAAAAATGTCGAAACTGTAAAATGAGGCCTCGTTTGTGGATTATGACATTGACTTTTAAAACCACTATTCATCGCCGATTTGCGGTGATAATATTGACTGAGAATACGTAGGTAGTTGCACATATACGAAAGAACCTGGTAGAATTTGATACAGTAAAAGGTTGAAGGATTATGTATTTACAGACGCGCAATGGTGATGTTACAGAGGCGATTTGCAACGACGACTTTTTGCGCAACGATGTTCCACAGAAAGGTAATGTCGTTGAATATATCAACGATACGACTACTAGCGCAATTTTGGCTTCGGCGACAGATTGCGATTTTTAAATATATATTTATATATTTTTTTATATTTTTTATTTGAATTAAAAAAAAAAAACCCTCGCAACGGCAAATTACACAGCAAATTAAGCATTAAACCCATGGTTGCGAGTTGCAAATCATCTCTTGTAACATCATTTATACTTTATTTTTCATTCACTTTTTCGTTCGTGTATTCATTCATATTGTTAAATAACATACGCAAGGATCGCTCCTTATTCGTAGAATTTAGGGACGGACCATTAAAAAAGTGACAGTGGGTGGGGATGGGAAATTTGGAAGATGCATTTTTTGTCATCAAAGTGGAAATATTTTTTTAATAGACTTGACAGGAATATTTTTGTTAGAGATAATGGTGAGGCAGGAATTTTTTTACAATTATTACTTGAAATATACATATATATTTTTTGCTTTTGCCTCCCCCCACCCCCCAAAAAATCACTTTTCTAATGGTCCATCCCTTATTCAGGTACTGAACCTGGAAAGGGAGGGGGATCTCCCTTCCCCCCTCCCTAAACCGCCAGCTACGCAGGCTATCAGGTACCCAGTGACATATGCTTATTATGATGTCATTTTGAAATTATGACGTAATAGTTAAAATAATATTTACAAATAAAAGGCTAAGAGTTTTTTTTTTTTTAAGGTTTGCAAGTTTTCGACCTGGTGGTCATCATCAAAATGACCACCAGTTCGAAAACGTCTGATGATGACCACCAGGTCCAAAACTTGCAAACCTTTTATTATTATTTTATTTGTAATTATCAATTTTTAGCGTATTATGTCAGTTAAAATAATATTTTTCGTCATCTATCCTAGATCATGCTTTAATTGACTGAAACAGTTTGAAACAGCTTTAAGTTAGAAAACCATAAAAATGTAGTGTCGTTACCGGTTCCATATAGTGAATATGATGTCATTAATATCGTTAAATGCTGTGACCACTGAAGGGAGTTGGAAGGTAGAGGCGGATGTGATATGATATCATTAATATCGATACATTGAATATATCATTAATATCGATAAATGCTGTGACCACTGAAGGGAGTTGGAAGGTAGAGGCGGATGTAATATGATATCATTAATATCGATAAATATGAATATGATATCATTAATATCGATAAATGCTGTGACCACTGAAGGGAGTTGGAAGGTAGAGGCGGATGCTTATTGGACATATTAATTACAGTCATGTGTTAGTCAGTAGGGTTTTCTAGTATATGCGTGAATTCCAAGACAGAAATACTTCCAGAACTAATTCTGCCAAACTATCATATTGCATATGCAAAGCGGTTGAATAGAGGTTACTGTATTTCCCCTACTACTTTGGGTCGTTGGCATGTGTGACTTCCGGATAGTGGGGGGAAAACACCTGATCAAGTTTAAAGTGTTTTCATAACGTTTTTAATAAATGCTACATTTACTTTATTTATTTACTCTGCGAGCTGAGGATTTTCCCCAGGAATATTTCCTTCGAGCTTTTGGAAGAAGAAGACTGAATAAAAACGCTCCATACACGCAGGGTACATTAACTTACGAAAATATCACATAAACATATTCTGCTGAAGCGATTGTACAAGCGCACTGCCAAACATTACGTCATGTTCAAAAACTAACCGACAAATGTATTTTGAAGAACTTTCAGTGACTTGAGACTGACAAGTACAAGTAGTGCATTTTCAATTTCATTTCAGTGCTTTATGAAGTTAAAAAAAACAGCAACACAACTTAAACCGAAAACAAAAAGACTGAAGAAAACGGAAGAACACTTGTGTGTAAATAAATAGCCAGAACATGTGATCTTATCGTGTCAGATAGGCTAGAGTGTGTCATTCTAGGCAGGGAAATCCCCAGTTATGCATACACAACGATAATGAAATCAACTTTTTTTCCTTGATGATGTCTAGTAATGCTGAAGAAATTTGCAAATGATCTTATCGTGACGCACTAAGGTTAACCATTGTGAATATAAAATGATATTCAAGTAGCAGCTGCGATGACATGTTTAAATGCATGCGTTGGCGAACTTGTCAACGCTGAAAAGGAAGGAGATGAATGAGAATATATAAATTGCGTCTCATCGTCGGCCATCTCACTTCCTCCTGCAACCAAACAACCAAACACCAAGATAGGCGTTGTTTTCTTTCTTGCGGTAAGTAGATTTCCTTGTAACTATAAACGTTTTACAGCAGCGATTATTTGTTAGCATCTGATAAAATAGTGCACAAATCGAAAATAGAAATTTCATAAGCTTTTAAGCAAATCAATTCAGTCTGTGCTGAAGTGAATAACATTGCGATTTCCATAACTGAGATCGAGCTTCAGATTTAAAGCAAATATTGAGGAGCGTGTGTAATTAGTGTTTATTGTCGAAGTAAAAACGGACTGTGACGCCCGAGGGCATCGAAAGAGTTTACAAATATAACACATTCACTGGTTTAAGTGTTACTTAATCAGAACTGCTATAGCTGATCTGATTGCATCTTTGGCAAGATAACTACAATTTAGATTAACAGCTCTGAATTTTATCAATAAAGATCGAGTTCACCGTAAAATGATTTACATTCAGTAGGTACACGATTTTTCCGTTTTCACTTCAGAATTTGTTTTAGAGCTTTTATTCTAAAGCAAAAACATCACCACAACCATAGCCCCATAGCCACCACCCTACAATTTAATAGACTAATTATCGACTAAGACATCAGCAATTAAACAATTAAGATGTCTGTCCGCAGTTTGATATACTGCAAACTTAAATGTACACATACTATGTAAAACAGTAAGGATCTTTGTAGTATACTGTCCTTATACGGTTACGATCGTGAGTCGGTGGTTAGAACAAAAAGATTTGGTTACGATTGAGGTTATTATGGCATTCACACATTAAACACAACTTATCCCTGATATTTGTTTGTTACGAAGTACACACCTAGTTTTTACATTTGTATTATAACCTTATTCGTGTTTGTATATTATGGCTAGGTGTTTTACGAGTCAGGGAAGGCAAGGCAAAATTTGAGTTGATTATATGCCGCATTTAGAAGCGTGACTATCTCGTAAGAAATCATTATCCACCTGAGGTTTTACTTAATCAACTACAGTGCGTCTTGGACTGATTTTTCGGTAAAACGTTTTTAAACTGTATAAAAAGAACTAGAATATAAATACAATGCAAATATTGTACGTTATAACAGGGTGTGTAGAGGGGGTACCGATCACGAGTCACGAGCCTTTTTTTCGTGATTTCACGAATCACAGAGCAATGAAAACTGAGCCATGTCACGAATTACGGTTTCATAACTCATGGCATCAAAATATGTAATAGTAGTAAATATTATGAGCTTTGAATTTCTTAGACACGTCTCGTTGTATTGCATTGGATGCTTTTCAGTACACGACTTGGACAAATTTTCATACAAAATCTCAAAACGCTGGAACTTCTTCCTCGATCGGATTTTTGGCTTGTGACACGTAAAGAGGAAGAGCAAAATTTAGGCATAGTAAATCTTTACATCTCAAGGATCGACAGCTTTACAATCACGAATCACAGCGATTACGAACTACAAATCCCAGGTCACGGGCAAAGATTGTTTCACATGGATCACGGTTAAAATTTTTCGCTTTCACGAATCACGAGCAGAATTAAGGCTGAATCATGGATAACCTCTTCACCACCCTTCTATTAGTTCAGGGCTAAATACCGAGCTCAGGGCTAGTGCATAATCGATTTCTAGACAATGCCACACATGAAATTGTACACAAATATATGAAATTGTATTAAATATCGATGAGAAAGTAAGTTCATCAAGCCTACAGAGCTGAAAAATGGCAAAACGGCTCTTCGACAAAAGTGCAAAAGTGAAGCCCGTTTCTAAAGATTTCAAGAAAAACGTATCCAAACTTATGTAGTTTATGGCTCTAGCTTTGATTTCATCTAGGATTTTATGTGTACCTTTTTTCTGTCGCTTGTCTGCTTGTACTACAGTTATCTTATTTCATTTTTCAGTTCAGTTTTCCTGTTCACGAAAAAAAACGACGAAACAAAACAAAACAAAAAAGACAAAGCAATACAACAAAAACATACAAACTTAGTATACATGCAATTGTTACCATCAGAGCAAACTAACGAGTTCACACCTTATACAGATCACCTTTTGATTACAACACAAAGTTTTACTTTACCTCAGAATTTCGATCAATGCAGGTCTTCATTGAAGAAGACCAAAGCCGTTGGTCGAACATTTTGAGGCTAAATAAAAATTTCTGTTGTGATCAAAAGGTTAAATCTATATTAGTTATCACTCCCAACACAGATGAACATCCACAGTTCATCAGTACGTCTCTTAAATGGCTCTCTTTCTAGAAATGGCACTGAGCACCAGCATAGTAATGAACATACCTCAGTAATTGTTACCATGTCCTGATGCTTATTCCCACGACACACCCTTGGTTCTGTATTTACACAACAAAAACCAATGTTTAATTGGGTTAATCACACCTATTATCGATATTATAATCGCTTAAAGCTCACAAGAATCTTCATAGAAGGAGGTGGGCTCAACTCGGAAGAAGAAGAAGAAGGCTTGTTAAGGGTAATAATCGATTTGAAGTTCCCACTACATAAAGAATCGCTAGTATGTTGCCAGTAGATGTCTCAGAGACACAAACATCAACCCTAATAACAATCAGTTTAGTCAAGGGAGGGTTCTAAAACTTCCTCGAGATATCGGAAGGCAAAACTTTGTCTGATGGGAAAAAACGTCCGAGCACCTAACGGAACTCTCGGTAACGCCCTGGTGGTACTACCACTGTACGAAGGCAGACAGCATGACAACGATTATGACTGAACTACAAAATTATTATTTATGGTCATCGTGCTTCACGCAGGTCAATAATAATTATGTTGGGAATGTACTATACACACAAAACAGGGCGAAAGAGGGAGCAGTTCAACTAATAAGCCGCAAATCTATTAGACGTTCCGTTGGTCATCGACCACTCATGATTAACAGAAAAACGCCTAAAACGTCAATACTTCGAGAACGTTAACGTCCTACTTTCAATTACTATTAAACTCCTATTTAATAATTCGGCATTCATTTGTAGCCTATCGTATGAATGAAACAATTATCAAAGTGAATGAAACTGATGATATTGTGTATAAACATTTGTAGCTAAACATCCAAATGACCATGCAGCAAAGACTTTAGGCCACTGCCATACACTATGATATGATTTTCCCTTGACCATGATGAATGTTTACTGTGATCCAGCTCAAATATTTTTGAGACGCTGCACTGAGGCTCGACTAAAACCCTCGTCTTCTTCGCTGCACAAAGTACCAGCCATCGGAAATCATATGTTAAAAACGAGAAGAAATGTGATGTACTGCACTTGTTTCTGCTTAAAAAGCGCAAAGACAACATCATTGTTTAGATAATTACAGTTCTAATGGTCAAATAAGTATGAAATACTAAGTAATTGTTATTTAGGCTCTTAAGAAATTAAGTAGATTCAACTACTGTGATACTATTAAGATCGGAAAGAAAAACAAAAACACAATCGGAAACGTCCATAAACAAAACAGCGGTGGATTTTGCACGCCTGATTGATCAATTGAGTCTCTCCCACTTGAATTATGCTCGCCTTGTATTGTTCGTACCAAATAAAGGAAACTAACTTTTAAGATAATGAACAGAATCAAATAGCGATCATAACATTACGGAGTCAGAATAACTAAAAGTAATAGGAGGTAGGGCGAAAAGGAGGGAAATTATCACTATTCGTTGGCACCTCGTCACACCCCGTCCTCACGTCGGGAATGATCGAGACCCTTCGGAATTGTCGTTCGGCTTTCCGAAGATGTGTAATTCGACGTCATATCATATATGTCGACTAGATTTACTCCGCTGAAAGACTGAGGTCAGTTGACTCGAGTAGTTTAGAAAAGTCTGAAATTCATTACTCAGGAGATTCAAGTGAATAAGTAAATGTTTATCATTTTGCGGTAAAGTAAAACTTGAGTTAAATTTATACATGATTAAACATTGTCTTCAAACGAAGAAGGTATTTTGAAGTACTGTAGTTCCGTCGTCACTGTGGTCTAAACTTCAACCGGACGTAACTTTTCAGTCTGAAAATACCTCTTCCGCAGTGACGCAAAGCAGGTCCTGAAATAGCACACTTGCAGGCAAAATTTCGTAGGCGCCTGTTCCCGGGAAAACTACACCTCATGTGTTGTCATCTAAAAATTGAAACTGTTGGTAGTAGTGACCATGAACAACACTAGACTGTACTGGTGATATGTTTGTCAATGTTTGAAACCACGCGGTGATACAGGAAACCGCTTAGGCGGTGTTAACTCCTAACATTTTTCACATTCCTTCTTTTCATTTGAGGCTATATATTTTATGTCTGCTCGCCCCATTAACTAAGATTCAACATAAAGACATAAAGTCGTGAGTTACTAAAGGCTATTAAGGTAAGGGTTCGATATTAGTCCATGGGAAAGAAACGTATTCAATACATGTGACCTGTTGAGTTAACTGCAACGATGTGTAAAATTAATTCTAGATGCTGTTTTTATGGTGATAAGTTGTGATAATCGGGTGTATTTATAACCAGCTTGATAATCAAATGTCTGATAGCATATGAAAGATGATCTGCCTTATGTCTAGCCATCAGAAAGTGGATTTGAAAAACAAAAATTCAACCATTCTAAATTCGAAAAATTCATACTGTTCACTATGATGTGAAATTTAAGGCCTAAAAAAAGACGTAATTGTACAATATTGATTTGGCGTTTGTTAAAAATTGTAAAGGATTGTTTCTCCGACTACCCATATCTATAATTCAGCTTGAAGATTAGAACCATTTTTTCTAGCAATCTTTTAAAAGTAAAACTAGAGAGAGAAAGAGACGGAAGAATTCAGGAAATCAATTTTTCGTTGCCCTAGGAAGAGCAGAGTATCATGATACGTCTCATGTTATCGAATCTACCAGGTTTTGTTCGCAACTGCGGCAAACTCTCAACCCTATTAAACCAGGAAATATTAACCCATAGGTCAGGAGCAAATATCAATATAAAACTGTAAATAGAAAACACATTCTTGTGGGTTGTAAGCTATAATTTACATCATGTTAAACGTCATGACTACGTAATACTTGCACGTGTTAATTAGATCAGTCATAGCTTCATCGCCTTTGAATTTTATCAGTTAACACTTCCAAAATACTTTTGCCGAAGAGTTTACCAGTGAAACAAAACTCAAGATTTACTTCATTTACCACTCGAATATCTAAGTATTACTTTAAGTGAACTGAGGGTTTTCCTCGGAGGTAATTGATTGCGCGATCTAGCTGTGGCTAGCCCTGGGTGGTATGGATAATTCCTCAATGACAAGATCGTTCCTTACGTCCTTACACAATTATTCCACCTGGGTCTCTACCTTCAAGTGCGGTTTATTAAAAATGTAGAAGCATCATCTTAGCGACGCCTTTTTCTCAGTAAGCAGCTAAAATTGGTGTTGAAAGGTGTTGAAACTAACTTTGATTTTCAGAGTAAGTTAGTAGTATATTCTTTCACTTGCCCGAGTGAGCATACGGACCTAATGATAAACGAGTTCTCTGATTTACGTACGTAAAAGAACCGGAAATAGACGAAATAGACGTTAGCTATGATTGGCTGTTAAGCTTGAGTGAGGCGTGAACACGTCAAGAATGTGTTCCACATGTATGTTGACATAACTTTGTAAGTTACGTCCTAAAGGGATTTCAAAATCTTCCCTTGCAGAGTGTATTGGAATTTAGAAGATTGACTAATATATACGATGAAGAACCAAGACATGCGACGCCTTCGAGCTTCGACCAAGTTTCTCAAGATGTTTACATCGATAATTGTGTTATTAGGTACGTTATTTAGTTAGTATCCCTGGTCACATGAAATAATCTAAACAACTTGAATGAAATTTTTAAAGTGTAAGTTGGTTTGTGGTGGTTAGCGATCATTAAGTGAATATCTATGAAACTAACACCTCAACAGCTGTAAGTTTAGTTTGAATGAATGAAAGTACTGTAACTTCAATAAATAACTTCATAACTGCACGTGATGAATTCTACACCATTATGATAAGTTGTAGATGGGTTTAATCTTGATAATACTTGATGCCTTTAAACTTTATTTCATTTCAAAGGGTTGAAATTCTTACGAAAGATAACACGGAAAATCCGTGATACGTTTATTAGTGACTCGCTCCAAAGAACAATATGAATGAATCTATTGAAGTTTTCCATGCATAATTAGTAGTTACATTGGATATTCTTTTATCCTGAATTCATTATGAATTGTTATTTTATAAGGACGCGTTGTTTTTGCTCTCTTATTGATTTAATTCCATCTTTATGATTATTAAAACAAATGTCTGCAGCCTGTCATTCTCCTTAAATCAGTGGCTTTCTTGTACTGATAGATCAGAGTTAATAGAGTCCCCTCTATTAACTCTGGAGAGATTAATCGATAGCCGCTGGATGAAAAATTTTTATGAAAGTCTGTTAGATTGATGGTTATTGCATGGAAAAATTCATGTAAAGAGTTTGAGTACAGTCGTGATCATCATTTAGATATTTGATCATGTTTTTGCAATTAGTTGTATTATTCATGAAAACAGTTGCTTACATTCCTGTTTAAGAATATAATATTATCGATATTTTACTATGACATGTATCAATTATATTGAATGGATTTCATTTTGGTCCATAGGAGTTTGTTTGCATACAGAGGCTAACAAGTTTGATGAAGCTGAATGTAAGCCAAGACGTACAGTGGTTGCTGTCAGTGATGACTACAAGATGAAACCTTATCATATTGAACTTTATCGATGTTCTGGTACATTTGAAAATACTTCACCAGTTCTCAAGACATGTGCAGCGTTAGAAGAACATGAAGTACCGGTGGATGTTGTAGATGAACATGGAAAACAACATATTAAAAAACTTAAAATCACACAAAATGTGGATCAGTCTGTGCAACAAAATGTGGAGAAAATGAGTTTATTGACACAGAATTATGTAAATGCTCATGTCTAACTGATGACTGTCCAGCTAACCCAATTGTACCAAAAACGGGAGGAGCAAGGAAAGGTAGGTGTTTAAACACAAAGGACTGATATGATATTATTCAATGTTTTTATCTATTGATAAGATCATATTAACCAATCCTTGATGGAGTAAACCTGATTCACATGAATGACAACATCCAAATTAAATAAGTATTTTGTATCAATAAATGTTTTTGACTTTGCAGATAACAAGACAGCTCTTCCATGGCCATATATAATTGGGATGGCCATAGTGGGATTATTTGCAGGATTTGTGTTAGTTTTTGATGCTTATATACTGTGTGCTAAGAAGAAAGGATTTATGTACACTGTCAAACACCTATGCTGTGGAAAAGGGCATGATAGGAATATGAATGACAACCAACCCAGCGAACATCTAAGTAAGATCACTACTTAAAAATCCATTAAAATACTTGCACATATAGTATGTGGGATTAATCCTTACTTGAAGTCTCCCAAGCTAGAGGCCTTAATATCTAAGCTTGTACTCTTTAAACTCATTGTCCCAATATTCAGAACACATTGATTGATTTTTGGTGACTGAGGAGAAACTGGAGAACTAAAAGAAAGCAAGGAAGAGAACATTACATCAAATCCACTCTACTCATATATGCCTTAATTGCTCCACATTCAGCTGACAAACCAAAACTGTAGTGGCAATGGAGAAGCAAGCAGAAAACCACTGTGTCCACTGTGAGCATCAGAACCACATAGGTTCCTGATGCTCTATATCTCTATATAAATATTGCTTTGATTAGTCATACAGCAGGTCTTTAGTTCTCTCACGAAATTGATAGTATTGTAAAACATTTTCTGTTTCAACTTAGCAAGGCATTGTTTCAACACCTGTCCTGGGATTCTCAAGATCAACATTAATGTGGGAGGTCATTCTAATAGTAGATAACACACACACACATATTTAACAACCTTCCTTAAGAACCACACCTCAAGATCAAGTTCCTAAATCTGAAAATAGTATATCCTTGAGAAAATATAACCCAGTAACTCAATCACTTTCTAAACCATCAGATGCCTTCAGACATGGTGTCTGATATGAAAAGCTTCCATTTGATTATGACCCAAAAAATACACAAAGGCGGAGAGTTTATCAATGGACACTTTGTATTATATGTTGTAGAGATCACAACTATTTATGTTAACTCACCATGTGATCTAAAAAGTGTTGTATTTTATTTGCTTAGGTATGGTACCCAATGGTAAAGCAAGCAAGCACACAGACGTTTAGAAGAGAGAATATAATGGCACCTCACATCCTCAAAGGTGATATGACCTCTGAGTACATGGACAATTCAAAGTCTCTTGAGAGCTGATATTCTTAATAGATAAAAGCTTTACCTGCATTTCCCCTTAAACTAACTTGTGTCACAGACAATGGTAAAGTTTTCAAATCATTTTTCATACATTTTTGTGCTCATTTCGGCTTTACTTTTCACCACTGTGTCTGTGAGATTTGTATGTGCGCATGTTAGCTTTACATACTTTTGTACACTAATTAAGAGAAATTAAGAAGATATTATAGATTTCCAATATGAGATGTTATTAAGTCATTTTATGGTACATTTGTTATTGTCATGTCAGATTAATTGATACTAAAATAGAGGTACCAATACATAAGAGGAGTGTCTTAAGAACCACATTGGTTCTAACGTAGTACATACTGTAGAACTCAAATAGGTTATGACATTTATCATATAAAAAGCTTGTATTTTCAAACTTGAAAAAATCACAACACAGTCTATGTAACTTAATACAGTACATCATTGAGAATGCAAGCCTGTGCATTACGGTCAAATTGTATTCGTAAATTGTGCAAAATTATATCAGTTAATTGTAGGACTGAATTTGCAGCACAAGGACACAAAATTTATATATAGTGTCTCTTTAACCTTTTGTTTCATTGGATATGAAGTTCAACAGGTAATTAAAGTTACCATATTTTGAAAGTTGTAAAAATTACATTTTTAGACTCTTTTATCAAAGTTAAAGAACCCTTTAGTTATCAAAGATATACAAACATGCCTACGTTTCAAATTATTTATTATATACTTGCTCCTAATTATTGTTAAAGTAGAATGTGTCCTCAAGTTATTGATTAATTTAAATAAGCAAAAATACACTTGTAAAAATATTAGAGCAAGAAGATATTATGTAATTAGCTCTTAAAATACAGTAGTGCACAAAAAGTAGCAAATTAAATTTGATTCCATTAACCAAAATTCGTGTTATGATTACAACAGTATTATTGATTATTTAGTAAAGTGCATCTAAGATGCAGAGTTGTTTGAAGAATTAATTGATTGTCTTTAAAAAAAGCAGTGAAGTGTTGATTCATACCTGACCCCCTTTTTACAAAGCATGTGTAACTTATGTGTACTATTAAAAGTCATATGCAGTGAACATCATTATGGTAGAGTAGATTTCGTATGAATGTGAAAACAGCACCACACAAGTACGGCACAGTTACGACAGGAATTTCGAATGTTTTTATAGACATAACGGCACTGACACAGTCATGGCACAGCGTGGTCCATTTCACATTCATACGAAAACTGCTCTGAACTTAAGGTAATTTGCATAATTAGACTGAAGAAAATAATGCATGAAAAATGCATGTTAATCAACATAATGATACTTGCTTTGGATGACTTCAAAAGTGGTTAATTCTTGGAAATTGGATATCCTATTAAATTGTTAGTGCAGTGAACTCTGTAAAAGCATCTTCAGAACATTATTATATTTATTTGTACATGTAAGTTATAAATGCTTTGTGAAACAGGGGCCTAGTAAAAAAGTTACCTGAACTATTCAGTGTTATCATAAATATGTCTAGCCATAGACGACTTTCAAAAACGGTGGCCTAGTACATGAGAATGAGGCCACAAAGGCCTTGTTACCAGAAAATAAGCATGGCAATATTTCTATTGCTATCAAAGACGATGTGTTCCTCTTGCTTTTCAAATACCTATTTTCTGTGCATTTTACAGGATATACTTGAATCATTTGATGCTATGATGATTTTGGAGGCCTTTCTGACCTTGTTGTCAGGAACAATAAGCTCGCCATCTTTGAAAGTCATCTATGATACCAAAAGAGATCTCAACAGTTTTCATTATTGTAGGCACTTACAGATGTGCAATAGGATGGTTTTACTTAACACATGAAAGAAAATGAAATAAATTGCCTATTTACACATTAACTATTACATCGTATGCAAGTACATGGATGGAATTGTCACTCAGAAAGATATTAGATATGCATGTTTGTGCCATCAAGTGTGAAATTTGCTTTGAACCTAGATAGTTTTGGAACTTGTGACCTTCCGAGTGCTGGTCAAATGCTCTAACCACTGAGCTACTATGGCTCATATCAGGCTCGTAACATGGTATATGGGATCAGGGATCAAGCCTTAAATTATGGCCAGGATCAGGGATCAGAGGCCAGGGCTCAGGGATCAAGTGGGTGGGATCGAGGATCATGGACATTGGGTCAGGATCAGGGATCATGTCATTTTTTGCACCAAGGATCAGGGATCAAAATTTTCTAATAATATGGGCTCAGGGATCAAAATTTCCGTGAAAACCCGGAATCAGTGAGACGACTAGACGCCTAATAGGCGTTCACTCGGGCTACCTGTGTGTAGTACTTGGGGAGAAAGGGTTAGTTGATGGAAACCAGTTGGACTTGTCAGTGTCTTTTGATTGCAAAAATGCATGACAAGTACTCCCAGAGTAGAACACAAATTATATTGGGGAGAAAGTAGTTTGTACATAATTGTACCATATCATGGTGGTTATTAATATACTGCTGGTCTTTTTATCACGCCAGACATATACAGTATTCAGTCTGCTTTATTTTGTAAATGCCTACCAAATAATCCAATATGATCTATAGATAACACATTATAGCTCAGACAATTTAAATTTCTATTCTGTACTTTTTTACTTTGATTTATGGAAACAAAACTTACAAACTGCAGCAGACTGTTTCAATGTCCAAGTTAGTCTAAAATGATTTTGATATTGCTGTTATCACATTGGTAGATTCTAAGAAGTACCACAGTTACCTTTCTATAAAATCATTTCAGTACAGTACATTTCAGTTTCTTAACACAACTTTTCAATACACGTATTACCATGTTTTTAATATGGAGCAGATCAATGATTATAGCGCTGATGCTTTATTTGAAGAAGTGTAATGTCATACAATATGTACTCATTACCGATACCATATGTAGCTCCTCCATACACGGCATCAATCTGATACTACTACATACAGTAACATCTTCAAATCAATCCACTTTATCTTGTTTCTGTGAACATGGTTGCACAAAGCTTGTACAAATTTGTGGTTGAGTATCACTTTTCATTGATTGAAAATATCATTTTGTACATTCTAAAATTATTCTTCAATTGTTGCTAATATAAGGTCTCATAAACATTACTATCATTTATCCATATCATTATATTTTTATCTGCTATCATTGAGCATGATTTATGATTGACAGTAAAGTGCATTCAATATAATCATGACATCGTACAAAGTACAGATTGCACTAAATATTTATAAGTTAATAATACAAAATCATTTGTTTTCCATTGTCATTTATTTGGTGTAATTGTGCACCATTTACTAATTCCTGTTTCCTGGTTTAATTATTGAATACATCCTAGGAGCATGACTGTAGACACCGTGTATAAATAAAGCTTATATAAGCAAACATTATGTGCAAGCAGTGGTGAAATATTATTAATTTAAACAAACTACTGATCTAAAGACAATATCTCCGTGTCTTACATGTCTGTCCTCAAGTGAAGTTCGCTGCCACAAATCGATCTGTCTCGAGTTCTTGGACGATCAATACATTATAAGTTGATTACAACAGGTCACCACTAAATTCGAGAATTCGATATTAACGATTAAAAGCAAAGTATCTTGAGATTAAAAGCCAATAGTTCGATAAATTCCAATTGATAGCGTCCGCCATTTTGTTCTCAATCTCTCGCGACCACAGGAAGCCTCGTGGTCAACAGTGTATCCCAAAGGCTTCTGGGTAATTTGCCGATTTGCGACGTTGATAGATAGATAGATTGATAGACCGAAAAGGTAAACCTAGACTCGAGCTACCAGAGGTAGCCCGAGTAAAAATATACCATGTTACGAGCCTGTCATATGGCAAGCAATTGAGTACAAATACAAATGCCCAGTACAGTAGCTAGATTCTGATGATGACAACCATGTCGAAAACGTTCAAAAATTTTTATGAAAAACCTTAAGCCTTTTATTTGTAAATAGCAATTTTTGGTGTATTATGTCACAGTAGCTAAATGGTTAGAACATCTCAAATCCCCTTCATCCGGGCTCGCAATTTTTTCCCAGCAAATTTTGCGTATATCTATTACAGTGTAGTTTGTTTCAAATATTAATAAAAACATAAAACCACGATAGTACAACATAATCATTCAATATTGTAGGACTAATTCATAGAATTATCATCATAATTTAGCAATAAATTAAGCTTAATGGTTTTCAAGAAATAAAGATGATTAGAAATCCTTCGACTTTCAAGAAAATCGTTGTCAGTGACGAGTCATGATTTCACAAGAACAGACCCGGAAAAAAAACCCTCGTACAACAACAAAAACAACACTAGGAGAGCGAATACGATAAACGATAACCAGATCCAGCATTAAAAGTTTTAATAAGCGCTGGGGATGGAGAAATAACGGTTCTTGGTCTCCTTAATGTTGGCATGGACCTCTGCATGGAACGCAAATGACACCAAGAACGCTCCGAAGAAGACTAGTTTTGGGGACTCAAAACTATAATAAATTAATGAATTTCTACTTCTTATTTCTTATCAAACAAAACAAAAAACTTACCTTTTGATTACATTGTGAAAACACACTGCAAAAATACACAAAGCTTGGTAGAAGTTGAGCAAAACTTGAAACAAGCTGTGCATGTACGTAAACAAGATGGACGACGATGACCATGTGCGCGCGCGCGCGCGTCAAAATTGGCGCCAAAATGGAGCGCTTGACACAGGATTCCCAAGCATATTGCGCTCTAGTGTTTAAATTTAACTTGCACCCGGTCACTTACCGGTACTTCACCCTGAGTGGGTACTTCAAGAATAGGTTATGGCCTCTTATAAAACTGACATCAACTTTCCATTCCCAAAATCCACATAGACTAAAAAAAAGTTGGAAAACCCTTGAACTGTGAAGCAAACGGAGGAGAGGTGAGAGCCGGTTTCGAAACCTGAGCTAGGGCCTTTTTTTTCCTGTCTGACAGTCAAAATTATGCAAGATTATATTAAAGAATATATAGAAATGGTGCGGAAAATTCTAAGTTGTTAAATTATACGCTGTGTCTATTTGACCGGCAGTTTCCAAATTTTCCAATATTTCCCCGAAAAAAACATTCGTACACCATCTAAAGTACACTATCTTTATTTAGAAATGGTAAGCGGTCATAGTTAGCGCTGTAGTATCCAACTAGCTCTTTAATTTTCTCTAGCCCCGGCACAGAGTAGAACGAGCGACCAAAAGACACTTAGAAAAATTCAATCCTGGTCGCCTCTACTCTGTGCCGGAGCTAGGCAAATAGAGTTAATTACACATTACAGCGGTAGTTGTAACCGCTTACCATTCCTAAATAAAGATAGAATACTTTAGATGGTGTACGAATGTTTTTTTTCGGGAAGTTTTGGAAAATTTGAAAACTGCCGGTCAAATAGGAATTCGAGGACATTGACCGGCTGCCGGTCAAATAGACACAGCGTTAAATCAACTTGCACCCGGTCACTTACCGGTACTTCACCCAGGGTACTTCAAGAATAGGTTATGGCCTCTTATAAAACTTACATCAACTTTCCATTCCCAAAATCCACATAGACTAAAAAAGTTGGAAAACCCTTAACTGTGAAGCACAAGACGACAGGTGAGAGCCGGTTTCGAAACCAGCTATAGGGCCTTTTTTTTCCTGTCAGTCAAAATTATGAAAGATTATAAAAGAATATCTAGAAATGGTGCGGAAAATACTTAAGTTGTTAAATTATAAAACTAAGAAATCTTTAACTAGCTGAAGGTCGGAGATTTGATAAAACCACATTAAAGGTTCATTGAGAGAGAAATGCATATGACTGTATAGGGAAAGTACTTAAAACCTTAGCTAAGCGGCTATTTTCTTTTGGAAGGGAAGGGGGTTCGTTCGAACCCTCGAACCACCTCAAGCGACGGGCCTGTAGATAGATCTCACTTCACTGCTTTGGATCATTAATTAGGCTTATTTTTTGATTCCCAAAAATAAAGAATCAGTCCCACAAAATAGCTTTTTGCTTGTATTTTTGGACAAAGACTCAGCAAATTCTCACCGTTGGGCTTGCTGCTCTCTTTCGGCAGCTCGCACCATGTTGACTCGCCCATATTTGACCAATTTTAAATGCCCGGTGGATCTCGGGGGGGGGGGGGGGGGGCATGGGCGGTCTTGGAATTGACCGATACATAAGTTACGCACAATTTGTAAAACGTTGAAAATCTTGTGAAAATAAAATTACAGTGCGAATATATGACACAATATAGTAAATCCCGATATCTATATTTTACTTGGCTTTTATCAGCAAACAGCATATTAGCTACATGCGTCAGTGTTTATCCCCTGCGCCAACGATGGGTCAAATATTACAATTTTGTTCAATAAAATAATTCCATATTATCAGTCACTTCTCGATCAACGATAGTCTTAGTACGCGTTCTAATTCCTCTTCTTCTTGCTTTCTTCTTGCTTCTTCTTCTGTTAGCTCTTGTTGAGACAGAGCCATCACAAGTTTAAGTTGTTCCTCTTCGCTGTCTGCATACTCGTGGGTCTCTTCTCCACTAGGAGGAGTTTCTGATGTACCTTCTGCTGTCCCATAATCCTTCATACTTTCTCTGATTGCTCTAATAAAGGAACGTTAATCATAAATAATCAATTATTTATCAATCATCAATAATCAATCAATTAATTAGCAATTAATTTCTAATAGGCGGGGAAAGCGCAACAGCTGTGCCAACCACAGAGCGGGTCATTATGCTTCGTGCCCTAAAGTTTAAGGATTTTTCTCGTCTTCAATATAATATAATTTATTATATAGATATCGATGAGATACCAGGTTTTCTCCAGTGTCGAAAACTTGATATCAATCACATGTGAAGATATCATATCTTCGTTATATACGGTATTTTTAAGTTGTTTTTCTTATTTAAGTCTCATCGATATCTATATAATAAATAGAACATTACATGGCCGCTTGGAGATACCTCCGCGCGGCCATGTAATATCCTCTATATAATTTCTTTGGGTTCAGTGCGTCAAAGAGTGTATTTCAACCTAAGGTTAGAGACTCCGTAGGGACACTTAAAGAAAGGCATTCCGGTGGAGTCTTGCATGGCTGAAATACTTGAAGTCAAGAAAGATCTAGGATGGATGAGTAACAATTATACTGTACCTTTGAAGCATTTCGTCATCATCCCCGTTTCCAAAGCCTGATGTTTCATTTGGGTCAATTCCTCCATATTCTAGTAAGCTTTGTTGGATGGCAAGCTGTAGCAACTCGTCTTCTTCGTCTCGCAAAGTAGGAGCTACAAGTGTAACAATTAATGTGTGTGAACAAATTCTTACCTACCAAATCATTAAGCAACGTTAACTTTAACCTGTGTTGCTGACGGTCTCATTTCTTCCTCCGCCCAAAAACCGCAGACCGCCAGCAAGGTAGGCTACGTTAACTTGTGCTGTCTTGTTCCTTCAGTTAAAATTCATACAGAATTGTTTGAGAGACCACGCGGCATCATGCATCCTTTGGCCAATGAGAGCGCGCGCGCGCGCGTTCATCAGTACAGAGGTTTTCGTAGTCTATGACTATGAAAATCTCTCAGTTGAGAGGCAAAATCGTTAATTACTCACCTGGCTGTTCACCAACCCGTAGAAGTCTGTAACCCGCGGGAACCTCGAAGCATGACGTCTCAATCGAACATTTTCTTGATTTTGGGTTATTTTGTGCTTCATCCTTCTTCTTCAGTGATTTCTTCTTTAGATTCTGTCTCTAACGCTTCTGCCGGGAGACAACAAACACCAGACACTTCACTGTCCATGGAATTGATGTTTCCAAATGTTATCTTTGCGTTTAAAACGTGGAAAAGTGGAATTTCTGCAAGAAAAAGTACGTCAAGTTGAGATCTAATTAAGACGCGCGCGCGAAACGATAAAATAATGTTGTTTTCATTTCAACTTGTGATCTGATACTACATGTCAGGCTTGGATACACGATACAACATTTCCTGAAATATTTTCTACAACAATGCGCACCACACACTACGGGGTTTGCACCCGTGTTTCCACCCCTGCAAATGTTACGCGCAACAGTTGAACGTTTAGGATCGAGTTCTGCTTCTACAACATTGCACACAACATTGCAGGGATGGACACACGGTGCAACCTGTCCGTGAGCGCGATATTGTAGAAAATATTGCATCGTGTGTCTGGGCCTATATTAAACTTACCAATTTTAACAGGGAATCCTGTAGGAAGATGGAGTGCAATAAAATCTCTCAACTTTGCAAAATGGGCGTTACTTATTGCCTAAAACCATATTAAAAACAAATGAATATACATAGGAAATAGACGAGGGAGTAGGAAACAATAGAGAGCTTAAGCTTCACGTACAAGGGAAACGGCAGAAACGACAGTATGGATCACGTGACCTACTTTTTTTGCGTTGTCGTTTTAAGCACGAATACTTTGGACTTTAGACTTTAGACTTTTTTATTTCATACACATATATACAATTGTTCTGATATAAATAGAAGAAAAATATTTATAATAGGGGTGTTATTAAATATTGTGAAATGTATCAGTGTCAATCAAAAACGTGTGTGACTGCTGAAGTAGTAAAGGCTTTCGAGTCAGCAGGTCAACTTTCGAATAAAGCAGGTCGCATGATCCTCTTGGACGTCTGCCAGGCCTACTCCGGGCCCTAAAATCGCCTAAGATCGCCCAAGATCGCTCAAGAGCGCCTAAGAGTGCCAACTCGAAATGGCTAAAATTTCCCAATATCACCTAAGATCGCCTAGGATCGCCCAAGATCTCCCAAGATCGCTCAATATCGCCCAAGAGCGCCTAAGAGCGCCAACTCGAAATGGCTAAACTTTCCCAATATCGCCTAATATCGCCTAATATCGCCCAAGATCGCCCAAAATCGCGGCGATTTTAGGGCCCGGGGTAGGCCTTCTGCCGTTTCCCGTACGTGAAGCTTAAGCTCACGTGAATCCGGTACCCACCAAAAGTTTGATGATTGGAAGAACTTGTTGTTGTAGTGACAACGGATAAGAGTCGGCCATGGAGATAGTTGCTCGAAATTTCTGCTTTTTGGTGGACATCTCCCTTAATCTTCCAACATCTTAATGCGTAAAGTAAAAATTAACAAAGAAGAGCGTTAATCCAAAATGGGGGTGGAAAACTAATTACATTTTTTATATTTCACTCAGTGGCGTTGCTAGTAGACTATAAACGCACTATATATGCACATGCACACATTTCACAAACCGAAAAGAACAGTGAACTAATTAGGAAGAGGCGGCAAACGGCACAGTGGCATTCAAGCTGAAATTGCATATTCTGAGAGCTTCACTCTGCACCCCTGGGGGGTGCCCTTGGGCCCTTTATCATTACTGGTTTTCCAAATAAAAGAATACAGGGGTTTCATTAAGATTTTAAACTGGAAGACATCTGGCTGTGACACCCGGGCAAGACTTCAGGTATTTATTATCGGAAGTTGGTTTGAGTTTCTCAAGACAGCCAAGAAACACCCAGCAAAGGTGTGTTTACTACCGGTCAATTTTGCCCATTGTCCAACTCTAATGAACCCACTGAGTATATCACTCATCAATGCTGCCGAGTTTAGAAGCCACTTGGACTTGTACCACAGTGGTAATAAGCCACCAAATACGCCACAATTATCTCCGGGGGGGGGACTCCTATATATAAGAGGACGGGGATGCTCGTCGGAAATTTTAAAAATGTCCCCTAAAAGGTACCTGAGTGGGAGTGGCAACAATTCATTTCTACCCCTAAAAGGTACCAATTCAAAAACAATAATAAAGAATTAAAGTAATGAAACATTTGTTATCGATGTGCTTTGAAGATTCAATTCAGATCATCGAAATCGTCCCTCTCATGCTTATTTTAGGTAGTTTATTTACTCCAAAACAGTTCCTAAAAGGTACCAGCTATGTCTCTGGTGGTCCACCTAAGTCTGAGACACCCTAAAAGGTACCAGATTGCAGATTTTGACCCCTAAAAGGTACGACGAGCATCCCCGTCCATTTACAAACGGAGTCCCCCCCCCCCCCCCCCAGGAATTACCTCTGCTTTCTTTTCCTGACTTGGGATTAAAATACTCCTCAATTGAGATTCTGTATGGATTGGTGGAATTGGGATCAACTAGGTCTTCAGGTGATTCATCCTAATAGCAATAAAATTCAAAAATGTTGATCACCTAGTTGCAATTAACGGTCATTCAGATAACACAGGAAGCCCACACTACTCCCTCCACTCATGCAGAGATTGGTAAGCCTGTGAGCAAATGCTATAGAATTCCTCTGGGGTTTGCTTGATTTCTTTTAATATCTCACATCTAATCGAGGCTAACACTGAGCAACACAGAACTCGAAACTGGAGTATTAGATCAAATCCCACTTTATACTCAATAAACTTGCTGCAGATCAAGCAACTCTTGTTTTTCCAAGAGAAACGACCCCATAAGCGACAGCTTTAAAAAAATATCGTGTTTAAATAAAGTTGATGATGATGATGATGATGATGATGATGATGATGAAAATAAGTCTTTTTGCTAGCAAGTTACATCAAATCCTACTTTATACTCAATAAACTTGCTGCACTTTTCTTTTTCCAAGAGAAAAATGTCTTTTGGCTAGCAAGTGTGTATCAGAATCAAACAGAAACTAGAAAGTGAACAAGTCAAGGGCAGATCCTGAAATTCTGAATAGGGGAGTGATTACAGTGACATGACTCCAAAATTTGTTGGAATATTACATTTTTTATGAAAAGGTTATAAATATATTTCTTACCTCACGGGGATTAGATGTTTCATCTTCAATACCAAGTAATGACTGCAGCCCACTCCCTGCAATCCCTTGTGGTACTGGAAATGCTAGTCACAATTATTAAACAGATTTCAACACTTATTCTGACTTTCACTTTCCTGGTACATGTAATTCACATGGTTTTAAATACATGTATGTACTAACTGTAGAGACGAAGGGTCATCCCCCTTGGGGCATAGGCATCAAGTGTCATTCTGATATCTTTTATTATACAATTCTCAAAAGAACGCACATAATATGCACAAGAACGCAGAAAATATGAGACCGTATTAGGTTAGTAACATTTGAATGGCTTCCTGGTGCAAAGCTGCACGCTAATCAAAGTCAAAAGTGACAATAAAAACAACATCATTTGTATTAATTTTTGCAGAATTGTATAATAAATATGTTATTGGTGGATTAACCAGGAAATACAGCTGTGAATTTTTACTTGTCACTTGCATTTTGGCTCGCCTAATGGCTCGCCAAAATATAGTGTGACCCGTAAAAATACACAGCCGTATTAGCTGGTTAGTCAATTAATAACCTATATTTATCATATGGGTACAGTCATTACCTTCAGCGATCTGTTTTTTATCATCTTCTGCTAAATGTTCTACTCTTGTTTTAGTAATAACTTCCACACCACTTCCAGAATACACTTTACATTCATAGTCATCAATGGTCTCAACTTTGTCTCCACCCCACCCCCACATGGTTTTGTGTCTGCAATAACAACGTTGGTGTCAATTGGTTCAATATACTTATAAATAAAAGGAAATTAAGGATGGTGCCCTAAGGGGTACCTTTTGGGCATCAAGTTGACAGATGGGTAGGAATGAAGATAAAATGATGAACCCCCAAAAAGCCAGTGAGGTAAAGACCAGTCTTATCACGTTGAAGTTACTTAACAAATGAACACTTGTTTTTTAGTTCATTATTTTGTAGCTATAAGCAAAGGCTATATTAGGGAGGAGACAGGCAATAGAGCAGATTTCATATAACTGTGAAAAAGGCACTGCACAGTTATGGCAGGAACTTTGAATGGTTTCTCTTTGCTGTGTGCCATGTCTTGACACTGTAATTGCATGAATGTCACACAGTTACAATGCTACACAGCGACTGACAAGGCCGGTTAAGGCAAAATCAGATTTCAGATTTCATCAATGACAATCTAAAACAGTGTAGTAGACAGAAGGATCAAAGGAAAAATGGAAAAATGGATGGTGACATCAATGATAATCACTTAAAATGCTGAGACACAGCAGAGGAGTTTTCATAGTCATGTGTAAAATGCTCTAAAGATCATACTATTGTGCATCAACCTGTGCTGTCAGATTTTTCACAGCTGGTTCTATGAAATCTTTTGACTGTACCTTGTGAAAGCTAGTTTGTCTGTATCGAGATAAGTAGTAACAATAGGTGATGACATTCTTTGGGAAAGGACATCCTCTGATGGTTTAGTGGATGATATGTCTCGAATATCATCTCTAACAGAAAAAGAAAGAATTAGTTATTTTATCAAATAAGGAATTGATGGCTGAATCTATAATTGCAGTACCTTATACTTAATGTTTCTTTCCATGCTCTTTTTCTGTCGTGATCAATTTCAAAAAATATACCTCCACTTTCTAGGATAAACAAATAAATAAATAAATAAATAAACTATGTGTTTATATGTTTAGCTGAGCTACTTGTACCAAGCCATTAAAGCTGATTTCACAAAACTTTGGCCATATGAATTCTGAAGTTCATTCACAAGTTCCCAAGTTGGTTATGAACTTTGGAATTTCAATGTGAATTTGGTTCAAGGAACCATGAAATGTTGACATCTAGAAATCACATATTTACCATAGTTGCATCCAAACAACCCAAATGTCTTAAAACACATATTCCAAACCCTTAAATTGTTTCTATTAGTAAAGCAGTAATTGAATGTGATTTTTGAGACATTTTGAGAAGCAATATGAGTAAAATATTTGATCCTTTGATGTACTGTGAACATGTTACAGTTCACTGAACCAAGTTCATTTCAAAATTCCAAAGTTTGTAACAAACTTGGGAACTTGCAAATGAACTTCAGAATCCATGTGGCAAAAGTTTTGTGAAATCAACTGTAATTTCATGTTAGTAGTATATATTGACAATGTAATCAAAGGATAAAAAGAGCCACATCCTTTATAAAAGAGAATATACTAGTTTAAAAAAGAACAAATGTTTGACATTTTGACAATGTTGTAATTGTCATTTGTCAAACTTGAGTTATTTGAAAATATAAATTATTTGAAAGATACCTTCTCCTTTAAATACGTAAGTTCTGTTTCCTCGTTGCCAGTCATTTTGATCAAACCCAATAAGTGTTGTGTCAACCCTTACAGCAGCACCTGAGTAAATAAAGGACGAAGGAATTGAAATGGGAAATGAAAATAGAAAAAGAAAAGAAAGAGAAATTATCATGGTAGTTAGCTCAATCATTATAAACTCTGTAAATTTATACAAATTTTGAATGGGCTGGTTTAATTATGAAATCATTTTTGATCATTATAAACTCTGTAAATTTATACAAATTTTGAATGGGCTGATTTAATCAAAATCATTTTTGATTTCTTAGTAGTTTTGAGGATGTGCACCTTTGACTCCCAAAATAATTATTAAACTATATTTGATACCTAATATCTAAAATTTTAATCATACCACTTTTGTAGATTTTATATGTATCACTTGGACACATCCTCGACATAAATGGAACTGAAATGGAAACATATTTTAATTAAAAATTCAACAATTTTGCCATGTTGAGATACAGAACACATTTTGAATCCCACACATTTCCTGTCAGCAATTTGGAAAATGGATAACTTAATCAGTATAAATTTCAAATTAAGCAATTGACACAGACTTACCCCAACTAGTAAACTCCCATCTCATTTCCACATAAAAATCAGGGGCCTTTGAATGATAGAATAAAATACATCAGAATATGAATTACAATGTAATTTTTTGGTTTATCATTGGGCATAGATCAATGTATCCTGTCTTACATTCATGTCAGCTACTAGCTATTATAAAAAATAAAATGTTTTTCCACAACATTATTGTGATCGACTTAGGAAATTCCATGGAATGTGAAAGAGAAACTGCATGTGCTGACAAATTTTCCTCAAAATTACTGTTGACATTGCCAACTTAAGAAGAGGATATGAAATTAAACAAGTGAAATGGCATCCTAAACATGGAATAATGATGTCATCATGGTAGACACACAACAAAATGAATATTAGTAATAGTACAGCATTTTGTTAGAGTGCATGCACTTAATCCATGAAACATAAATAGTACAAAGTAGTGCTAAATTATGGTAATTCCTTTGTTTCCTATTGTAGAAATAGAAAACGAGGCAGCGTGCTATGTTGAGTTATAGAAGCACGCGGGAATTGTAAGAAGACGAGAGAAGTGTTAGGAGAAGCACGAGGCGTAGCTGAGTGCTTCTCAACACTTCTCGAGTCTTCTTACAATTCCCAAGTGCTTCTATAACTCAACATAGCACTGCTGCCAAGTTTTCTATTTCTTTTATAAAATACAATTGAAGTTTTATTTTCTTTTTTTCGTTGGAAAAAGTTTGAAAATGTGCGCGCGCGTGCTGTGTGTTCTCATAGAGGCCAATCCGAGCGTGCATTATATCATAGTTATTTTATGTCTAATCAACACTATTTACTACTAATTAGTAGTGTTTGTTTCACGGATTAAGTATATGCACTCTATCTTTTATCCTGTTTTCGAATAATTTGTGTTGTGTTGTGTTTACTAAATTAGCCTATTCTTACTGCTTTGAGGTCTTCAAGTAACTCAGGAATTCCTGCCAATCTTTGACTTCCTCTCTGGTAATCCCTGTATTGTAAAACTAGGGAAGTAATTTCAGGATTTCCTGTGCTTATGGCTTCTTGTAGTACTGAAAATTATTAGAGGAAAAATGTTTGTATGTAAATTTATCTTTGGTTCTCTAGAAAATATTAGTGCTCTAAAAAAAATTTGAGAGTCTTTTTATGGAGAAGGTCTGCACGTCTTTTGTCTGGCAGAATTTTAACAGTTATAATTAAAACTCATTTCAGAACTTGGCAAATGTTATATTGATGCTGGCACCATTTCAACACATACACCTTAATCCTTATTTCAGTTATATTATAGCACTGTTTTAATACTCATTTGCATCATTATTGCTACACTAAATATAGATATATATATGTATAATAAGCGTTTGAATAAACAATTACAGTATTATAGCCAGCTGACAAAAATAAAATGAGCAACAGTGTCTAAAGTGCCAGCTAAAACCTATAGCAAATTTTCTAAATTATATTTTACGCTCCTTTTAAAAATGATTCACTTGTTGTTTCCTTTATTTCCTCAACTACAGTAATAATACAGAATATTATATCAGAAAGATATGCGTCTAAATATTTTGAAACAAAAACACACCCATGAATATATTCTATAGACATAAAAGCTACAACTCAGGAAACATAATTTCACGATTAAAATCGTTTTGTGTATCTGCATTATATGGGATTTTGTTTTCCTGTCAGTTAACAACGAGATTATTAATTCAAGGGCTATTAGAGACCACGGTTTACTGTCAGTTGTCAAATTACCGTTCCAACCACCTTGGTTGATAGCATTAGCATCGCAACCTCCTTGTAAAAGACCTTTGGTACAATCGAGGTACCCCAGGATAACGGCTAAATGTAGTGCTGTTCTTCCTCGAGCATCTTTTTTCTCTTTATCGCACTAAAATAACATTCAAACCCGTAAAATTAAAACAATACCAACCAGCTGATTTTGACCAATCAATTCTGATCTGATGGTCAGGGGTCGACAACACTTTCGTGGATCCTTCGTGGAAAAATGACAGCCCAACTTACTCTTGCTAAAGCGAGTTCTTCCTCGATTGAAGAGGCATCCTTATTCCACACGTACCAGTGCAAAGGATATTCTGCTGGGATTTGATCGGATTTTATTTCAGGCGATGGAGCGACTAACAGATCTCTTTCGCCCAAAGTCGCCATTTTGTTATCATTCTTTCGAATATCCGCTGACCTTAGGGCGTCAGCACGGACTAGGAGACTGGGCTCTAGCTTCTTTGATTAAAATGATGTCATACAAACTGATAGCACAGGTCTGTTCCGAAAAAATTGCACAGAAATACTCCTGTCCCAACACCCACCCTAGATCAGTTTACGAGGAAAATGTGGATATAATCTACTTACTGACATAACTTTGTTTCAGTTCAGCTCCGCACTTTTCATTTCATTGCTATTGGCCATAAAACCGCTAACAACTGTTTCGTAAACTGGTCCGATACGATGAGCTGTCGCGCTTATTCAGGATCATCCTATAGCGATGTTTACGTTGACGTAAGCCTTTGTCATTCATGTGAAAGTTATCGGAGTTATTGTGCAAATTGTTACAATGTGTTTGTTAGGAAATAGCGAAAAGCGCTACAAGACATTTTGCGCGGTTTATTCCTGGTTCAGGGACCGCGGAGCACCTTGAAAAGTGTGTGTGTGTGGAAGGGGGGGGGGGGAGCGGTGGGGAGGGGGAGTGGTGGGGGGCAGCATTTGAAAATAAAGAAGACTAACCAATCAAAAACGTTTTTAAGCAGAAGATTTGACGAGGTAGCACGGAAAGTGGCCGGGGCGGTTCCTGTGGTTTAATTTCTCGGAACGATTTAGCGAGTAGCTTCCGAGCCGAGTATGGTGAAATTAAACCTTTGTTAAAGCTGCAGTCATACAAACATTGGATTGATTTAGGGAGAGGACGTATGTCGTCCCGAGGCTATACTTCTTCTCGGACAGCTTCTGATTTCTATAACGTAAGATAAAATAAGTGGAAGCGAGATCTGGATATACTATAGGTTCTCATCAGTTCTGTATTTGTAGAGTGGTTTCACTTAACCTGTGAAACAAAATCTAATAGTTAGTGTGTAATAGTCAGATGGACACAAAAGAAAACAATAGAAATAAGGCCTGATAGTGTCTATTAGTCTACTATCTATTTCACGGGTTAAGTGAAACCACTCTAACATAGAAACTATTATAGCATATGAACGGGAAAAGCTTTCGCTTTTTGTGGCTCTTCTCATTCCTTTTCCAAATATTATGTTTATATATATATATATTAGAATACGTTAGGAGGGGACCTGACGCCTTATAAGCCTACTGGTTTCAGCCAAGTCTCCTCGCCATATTATATCTTAATTTTCAATATATATGTATTGTATATTTAAATTCTAAATATATTGTAATGTATTTCTATTTGTATGAAATGGCAAACTTGAACTTGAACTTGAAGAGCAGTCATTCCTTGTTCTACGTGGCACTGAAGGGAGGTGCGTGGCTGTGCAGTTTAATTTTCCTTTACTTTAGCAATAATAAAATAAAATTAGTTTTAAAAAGTTAATTTAAAATATGGAATGTACTTACTGGACACACAATACAGCATTTTCAATTACATTGCGCACAACACGCGCGCAAGCAGTGTGTCACCCATGCATCTGTTGCATGCAACTTGCACGCAGGTTCATCATCGAGTTCTCCTCTTGCCCGCATCACAGGAAATTTTTGCTCATTTCCCATGATAGGAAATATCTAGAAAATTGCATTTTCCTATGATAGGAACTGGACAAAATGTAGGAAAATACATTTTCCTGCATATTTCCTAGATATTTCGATCTTACCATAGGAAATTGCATTTTCCAAGATATTTCCTACCCTTTCATTTTCCTATGATGGGACATTTTTTCTAAGAAAATACAATTTCCTATGATAGGAAATATCTAGGAAATATGTAGAAAAATGCATAGTATTTTCCTACATTTTGTCCAGTTCCTATCATAGGAAAATGCAATTTCCTAGATATTTCCTATTATTAATAGCAAATGAGCAAAAATTTCCAGTAACAGTGCTGGCTTGGAATAGTTTTATGTGTGAAACGCACAACGCCGCGCCGTGACGTGTCAATAAAAACATTCGAAATTCCTACCGTAACCGTGTCGTACAGTGGCTGTGTCGTTTTCACAGTCACAAGAAAATTTTTCGTCATTTAAAACGTGCACATTCCTTTTTGTTAAAATGAAATTCATTTGTAATTATATAATAAGAAACCACGAAACATTACCACCTTTTCACTGATTCCTGTTTATTATTTCTTTGAATATTTTGAAGGTATATATATTTATATAGAAAGAATATTCGAGCAAGATCGCTTGCTAGAGTACTAAAGGTCGTTGTTAACACTAACTAGTCTATATATGATTAGATATCTATATCTGTCCAGGTTTAATTTTTCCCACTGGTTGAAATATTTCTGAAGGTAGTTTTAAGGTTATAGGTTAAGGAGTTTTATGGTGGGTAAGTTATGTACTAAGTTATTTTAAGACTGGTTTCAACTATAAGGAATTGGATTAAGAAAGCAAAACAATACACTAAAAAATTTAAACCAGAGGAAAAAATTAAACCACAACATATCAACTTTCAAGGTTTTTACAATGCGTTCCAGAAAATGACAATATTGATTTGAGTTGGAGAATTCATTTATACAGTATACTGGTAAAATAATTATAAAAAATCTAGGGCTCTTCATGATCCTTAACAATCCTTCCAGACAGTCAGTAAGATCATAATTGAACCAAAACTTTACACAGAATGTGACGCACGATAGTCCAGCTTCGAATATCCTCTGTAAGAGCAATGAAAAAAGTTCTGAGGCAGACTGGCAGCTTGATCTGTCCCGTTCTGCCGGGTACAGACGGGTACCACGCCCATCTAAGGCAACACAGAGATGGAATTCCTTATACCGGAAAGAAATCTTTGTTGAGCGCTCAGTAGGTAAGATCGTAATGATCATGTACGCCCATACTTTGGGGTTTATACATCACTTTGCAGGATTTCACTCAGAACCAGATGGTCTTCTGAGAAAGACCATATATAACATACAAGTGAAGTGAGTCACTGCAATAGGATTTTCATTCAAGTAGTATGTTTTCTCGAGTAACCTCCTGAGCTGTTTCCTCATAAATGACAGGAGCATGAAATGGATAGTTATTTCGAAGTTTGGCTGTGAGGTCTGTATACTAATAATTCTTCTTTACAGGTAAGACAGAACGAGTAGAAGCAGAGTACGTCCTTTTCATTACGAACTAAATTCACAATCGTTGAGATCACGGTTTACTCTACAGAGAATGTAGTTACTAATTGTTTAGCTGCTTTGGCGATATCGTAAGCACACTGTATGACCTGTTGAGTAAGGAACGCCATGTCCACTGTGTTTCCAGGAAGAACAGCACTTTTACATTCCACAGACAAACGCGACGCGCTGTTAGCCATGAGCTGAAGAGATACACGAACGGCGTCTGCATCGGGATTCTGCGAACAAGAACACAATCAGGTCGGTAAAAGTTAAGGCATTATATTTAGCGTCGGTAGTTCCTTTAGCTGAAAGCCAGTGTCTCCCAGGTCTCCCAGGAAGCCGACGGTGCGCTATTTACCCTCCTCTTTCCATCAGTGCTCCGTTTTGAGGATATTTAAAGCTACTTAAAGCTACACAGAATGGAAAGAAGTCGAAACAAGCGTGAGGTCACCTGCTGAGAATCGAACTCGGACCTCTCGCATCAAAAAGCCGCGCACTAAACCGAGCTACATTTGCTCCTATATCAGGTTTGTATCTGATAAAATATCCCTGACTTTCCCTATTCACTGATCAAATTCCATTTTAACTGACTTCACTCATGCAACAAATTCAGAACACTTTCTATTCTAAAACCAACTACTATGTAACTACTGATCAATGGGTAATCAGCCTAATGGCTGAATCAGATGATGCGGCTCAACGTGGAAGGGTCGAAGGCCTGTAAATGTTGCACAACTGCCGCCATACAACCCACGTCTGACCACGGAGCACAGCTCAAGATCGATACACTTTTCTGCGTTAATTAATTCTTGGAATCTCACCTCTGGGAAGAGTGTTGCCATGTCGTTAACTGCGGCATTTATTTTATTTGAACAAGGTATAAAGCTGTAAAAAGAAAAATATATTAAAATTATTATCAGAAAGCCCTATGTGAACAGTCACTCTCCCCATTCAGTCCCATCCCTTTTGCCCAACAGCTTCGCTACCATCTGCCCTTGCCTACTTCCAAGACTATACATCATTACTATGAAGACGTAAAGCACTAACCAGCTATGTCTTCCAGCCTGTGCTGCAAGCAAAAGTTCTTGGATTTTTTTAGTGATTTGTTCTGTACAACGTACGACGTCCTCTTGTGATGGCTCGAATTCACGAGCTGCAGCTTGCACAATGCCTTCTGCTTCGCTGAGTACGCGTTCCGCCTCTTCGTCCATTTGGTTATCAGAAAGCCCTGAAAAATGTACAAAATTATTTAAGACACAAGGGAATGCTATTATTGACAACATTGACAAAGGAAGGAAGGAAGGAAGGAAGGAATGGGAAGAAAGAAAAAAGAAAGAAGCAAGAAAAGGAAGGAAGGGAGGAAGGAAGGAAGGAAACGAATAAAGTTATGTGCTTCTTACCATTCTTCTCACTATACAAATATTGTTTTTCGTCTTCACTTCTCTCTGGTTCCTCATCAGGGACATTATCGTAAGGGTTCACTTTCTTACCCTTAGATTCACCTAAAGAGTGACTGGTCGCTATTGGTGGGTTATGTGCCTGGGCCTCTTTTATCTTTCTCTGTAATTCCCCAGGACATGCATACGGGGTAATGTTTTCGATATCCACGTGATCTTCGTCGTCATCATCATCCACGACGTTCATAGCAGCCTGAGTTCTCAACATGTTGGTGTTCATGTATTCATGAGGCCCGGTATCAAATGAAAAGACATTGTCTTCCAAGGACTTGTCATCAACACCGAGTTGTTTTTGAAGATTATATTTGTCTCGCCTAAGACTTTGAACCTACGCGAAGAAAAATGCACAATATATTGGAGAAATACTTCTTCTTCAGGTAACTATAAAAAATATATCACATTACATAAAGTTTCCCTGGCGGAGAAGGCCAAGCAAAGATCTCTTATATGATGAAACAATTATTATTTTATGACGGTATTTCCAAAATTAACGCGCACAGCGAGGGGCAAGGAGAACTCGTACGCACCATTAATGGGAGTTAACAAGACCATCCCAGTTATTCCTCGTCCCACCCTCGAAAAGAATGCCTCGCTATCAGCAGGGGATCAAATTTGTTTGTAAAATTACAGCCTTTTGCTTACCACGGCTTGTAGTTCTTGGATTCCTTGACTCATTGATGCATTGACTTGTAACAATTGTTGTATTCTTGCCTGGAAAACAAATTTATCATTAATTTATGGACTTATCCGTATGACCTAAAAGGTCGTCTGAGATTCATTAGTAATTTTTGGTTAAGTAAAACAACAGCTAGCGAACCTTAGTGAAAATATTCGCTTAATTCCATTTCAAGTGTATTAATTTCATCGTCAAAATTAACGCGGGAAAAATTTCAAAGCTTTGCTCACTAGAGAGGGTTGACTAAATAGATCAAAGTTGGTTACTCAGTACAGCTGGTTCCATTGTTATGATGAGTGCTACGTAACGTACACGCTAGTCCACAAATTTGAAAATGCATCTTTTTTCCTCTATTTATCCATACTCAAAAGACGTTTACAATAGACAAAAGCAAAACGACGGTACAGTGTGGACGAGAGATCTAATCGTAACACAAAAGATGCGATTACAAATTTATCCGGATTACTGTGAACCCACAATCAGGAATTTCCTCATTCAAACTCGTATCAAGCGACCATTATCCATGCAAATATAGTTGTCATTTGACTGAAAGTATTCGCTAAGTCTAAACTACAGCATCTGTAAGTTGCACACACTTTGTTATATTTACCTCTGCTGACGCTAATACCCGTTTTAACTCCAGGTATTTCTCCATGGGGATGGTATCTTCTAAGACGAAGCTAGTAGAAGTGCTCTGAAGAAAGAAAACAATCAACATCAATATCTTGATACAGGAATACCATTAGAAACAAATTTATAACATAGCAGCCTTTTCTCTGAGGAAGAAGGTCACCTACCCCTCTAACCCTAACCCTGGACACACCTTACTTCAAAACAATCAAAATGTTGTTTTAAGTGTAAGTCAACTGTACCTTTTCTGTAGATCTTTTTTGTGATCTCATTGCTTCCTACAACAAATGAGAGATAGATAGAAGTTTGATGATTTGTTAATGTTATATCTACAGGTAATCTAATAAGATCACTAACAGGTCAAGGGAGAAAGACAACACCAAAAGGGTGGGAATTCATGTCTAGATTTCCAGATAATGAGATTCATGTTTAACATAAACATCAAGGGTGGATACAAGTTAATCCTTTAGGAGGTGTTCAGCAATTATAGACTATGTCAGAAATCGAAAACCATCCAGAAGATCCAAAGGATATTTTGGAGAATTACTGAGAAGAGGGCTCAAAGTTGTCTCAGGAGGTGGGTGTATACTCCTGCACCCCTCCCCTAAATCCGTCCCTGAATTTACATTGTTTGTGTTACCCTGATAAAAATGTTAACAGGTAACACCATTTAAATATTTTACGACCCTTGAGAGTGCCACAGTTAAGCAAACAATCTGCATCGTTCTTAGCTTGACTTTTATAGTATGCAGATTTTATAGCTACATTTTCAGTATATATCAGCTACAATAGGCCATATGCACTAACAGGTCACGTGACCCTATCTCCCCTAAATCAAGAGGCACCGTCAAAGTAAATGTCAGAAATAGAAAGAGCACCTCAATATTGATAAAAGTGCAAATTTTCAGCCAATAAGATGTAATACAAGAGAAAGGATAGTTAATTTAAGTTTGGATATTTTCTTAAGATTCGTTCGGAGAAACACGTTGGATGGCAAGCTCGTGCCATCCAACGCGCTTTTCCGAACGAATCTTAAGAAAATATCTAATCTTAAATTTACTGTCATTTTTTCTCTTATTCATCTTATAAACTGAAACTTTGCACTTTTACTAATATTGAGGTGCTCTTTCATTTTTTGGAGTTCATTTTGATGGTGCTGCTTGATTTAGAGGAGATAGGGTCACGTGACCTGTTAGTGCATATGGCCTATTATATATATAATTATTGATTATTGTCATCATTTTTAGTATTCCATTACAAAGCAAAAAATTTAGATGAGGTTCACCCAGAAAGCTCTGCTGTTTACACCGAAGCATTTTTCATCAGACTCTAAAATCTCATGGGGTGGTGGTATTTATTGTACATGTAAGTTTCATCATGCCTAAACATTCAAAGTCCCTTGCAGGGGTGGATCCAGGGGGTGTCCATAGGTGCACCAGACACCCTCTAGGGCCGTACGAAATGACATCATCAGATTCCATTGTTAGGAGGCTGCCTATCTTGGATGTGATGTCATCTCTCAAGAGGCCTATTTGGGACACCCCCTTTGCAAAATCCTGGATCCTGCGCTTGCCTTGCATAATCATACTGTACCATGACATTGCTTTGCATTTTTTTTCCACAGTCATATAAAATCTACTCTGCAGTTCTTCATAGAAATAGAGAAAGAAAGAAACCTTCCCTTTGAGAATGTACGTCCGTTAGGTTCAAGGTGTACTTACATTTTGTGCAGCAGTTTCGTCATCAGAAGCCACTTCGTCATAGTCATGTGACAAATGTCTGTCCTCTTCAATTGGAAACATATTGGAATCAACAATTCCTGCACAGAAAACAAGTATTCTCTTTAGGCTTGACACTATTTAAATGTGAAGGTTATAGTGAACAATAAGTCACAAGAGAAGAAGAGAAGAAGCAGAATCTAACTATACATGTCCATTGCTTGAGTCTTCTTCAACAGCAACATCAATAAATAAATATTATTAATTAATAAATAATTTATGTTCATTACCTGCATGAACTAGGTCAGGATTGGAGTCTTGCTCTCTTCTTCTTGCATCATTCAAAATATCGAGGATAAGTGTAGCAAGTTCTTGGGCATTGAATAAAGCAAGTTTTTGTCTTCCCTGGTAACAAAAATGATCATTGATTTGTTCATAGCATTTTCAATTGACTGTTATTTTTCATGTCCAGTAGCACTTTGTAAAACATCATAGAGTGTATAATTAATGTGCTATATAAATGTAGGTTATTATTATTATCTTATTATTAATAATAATAATTCTTACTTGATTTCTAGTTGATGTAAATGCAGGATTTACAGGCAAAAATGGAACAGTAGTGGTATCATTTACTAAGGCACTGTGATTCTGGTTTGCAAGCCAAACTTAAAAATAAAAAGTAGACAAAGTTAAGAGTTTTTCTTGCAAAAGGAAATGAGCAAACAAAGAGATTTGTACAATGAAAGGGAAGGAAATATCACTGACTGATAAGTTGTTATGAGTGAGAAGAATAAATGATAACAAGAAATTTACTACTCACTTGCATCACATTCTCTTCTGTCTACTTCATCATAAACATCAGCAGCAAGTTCTTCAAATAAGTGATTACTTAACTAAAAAATAGCAACAAGTCTTTTTTCAGATACTGAAAGTGTCATACAACTCAGGTATAACAAGACGACAATAACTAACTGTAACTCAATGGCTTCCCAAAATGCCAGTCACTGAAATGAGGGTCCAAAAGTGGTTGTCTTAGGCCACAATCAAGCAAGATGCAAATCAATTGTGACTTGTTTGGCTAGTTTAAACACTGCTCCCCACAATTGCAAGTCAATACAAGTTTTCAAAAACTCTTACTACGAAAATCAGCAAGTTAGTGGTCAATGAGAAATCAAAACTTATGTTGGCTTGCATCGACCTGTGTTCTCATTTGATTGGGGCCTTAGAGGGAGAGTTACTTAACTAAAAATTGTGCATTAAAAAATCGTCCTCATTAATTGAATTTAAATCAAAAATTAGTCAACATTTATAATATTATATATAGGCCATATTTTTAATTTTTAATTTATATATTTTTATATATATTTTAGAATTTTTTAATATTTTATCTTGTAGTTTATATTTATTATGTTGCAGGACCCTACTGAAAATTGCTTTGCGAGTAGGTTTCCTGGGTAAATTTATCATTATTATTATTATATCCAGCAGTGTTACACATCTTTATGCTAAATCCTAATGGCACAATAGGGTGCTAAGCGTTACCTAGAGGCCATGTAAAATTAACCTAATTTCCTTAATGCTATATCAATATATCAAATGAAATTTGCCTCTTCGAAAGAAAATATCCCTAAAAATTATTGAAAAGAAGCTTAAAAAATCTTAAGAACTATTATAAATGGTAAATTCCTGAAAAAAAGCAAATATATATATATATATATATATATATATATATATATATATATATATATATATATATATATATATATATATATATATATATATATGTCTATATAAAATAATACTAAAAAAACGAACGCGCGCATGTGAAAGTTTTTCTGACTTGAAAACTCAAACTTAGTCTCCTATCTAAACTTATTGGCTCATGAAAGAGCACTCATGAACAACTTATAATAATATTCTATATACTTATAAACTTATAGTAATATTCATATATGTATTCATTCAAGCTTACGCTGCTTAAGAAATGTATGTCTTAAAATAGAAGTAATAATCTGGAATCAATAATTATCTACTATAAGTTTCGATTTTATATGTGTTCAATGTTTGTTCCCTTGAATTGTTGAGGTAAAATTGCGCCACTTATGTATAAGTCTTGAACGTGCGCGCAATGTTCAGAGTCGACGAAATGACAGCTTTCTGCATCTTTTGGAGCACCATCTTTCCTCTGCATCCTAATATTTCATCCATCGTCTTTTGAAGCTCTTTAGACCATCCTCCCAAGACATCTATGATTATATTGAACTGCTGTACTTCGTATCCTTTAAACTGCTGCTTTAATTCCCATCTCAAAGGGCCATACTTCATAGTCTTTTCACTGTCTTTGCGCTCTCGGTTGTCCATCCACGGACAGCTCATTTCCAATGTCATTATCTTCTTGTCCTTGTGATTGATAATACGTGCGTCCACTCGATTAGCACGCAGTTCAGTGTTTTTTTTATTATTATTATTATTATTATTATCATTATCATTATCATTATCATTATCATTATCATTATCATTATCATTATCATTATCATTATCATTATCATTATCATTATCATTATCATTATCATTATCATTATCATTATCATTATCATTATCATTATCATTATCATTATCATTATCATTATCATTATCATTATAATTATGCATTATCATGTATCATTATCATTATCATTATCATTATCATTATCATTATCATTATCATTATCATTATCATTATCATTATCATTATCATTATCATTATCATTATCATTATCATTATCATTATCATTATCATATCATTATCATTATCATTATCATCTATCATTATCATTATCATTATCATTATCATTATCATTATCATTATCATTATCATTATCATTATCATTATCATTATCATTATCATTATCATTATCATTATCATTATCATTATCATTATCATTATCATTATCATTATCATTATCATTATCATTATCATTATCATTATCATTATCATTATCATTATCATTATCATTATCATTATCATTATCATTATCATTATCATTATCATTATCATTATCATTATCATTATCATTATCATTATCATTATCATTATCATTATCATTATCATTATCATTATCATTATCATTATCATTATCATTATCATTATCATTATATTATTATTATTATTATTATTATTATTATTATTATTATTATTATTATAGTTTCGCAAAATATTTTATCAGTGATGAGGGCATCATGTTATGACATCTGGGCAGAACATAAAAGCATAAAATAATGAGCTACATACAGGATGCTGTTTACATCAACAAAACCTCTATTCCTGGTGGTCATGAAAGTTCTGTAGAAGTTCACTTAGAGTGGCTTTCATATGACTGGGAAACAGTACGGTCACCGCATGGTGTCAGTTACAGCACAGTTACAGCAGAATTTTCAAATGATTTTATAGAAAATACAGTACTGACACAGTCAAGGTATGGACTGTACCATTTCCCACTCATGAAAACCACTCTTAGACTAACAACTCTACTCACTGCTTTTAGCTTGAGCTTGGCTTTCTGTGCATCAATGGATAGATCTAAGCAGCTATAAAGTAAATGTAAACATCAGCCATTCACAAAATACTACGTCATAAACAAATCCCCTTGCCCCTAACAACATTGTCATTTTAATGCTAAAACATACAACGGCGTGCAGAACCTGTTGAGACACTGTCCCAATTTTGGCCTTAATTAGCCAACCCTGTTTTATGGTCCCCCTTCCCCCCTCTCTCAATGTTGAGTAGGCCGGGGAGATTCCTGATAGGTCCAACACTTGACCCAACCAACATTGTGTCGGGGGGAGGGGGATTCAGAATATATGGCGGTTCCACGACTTACATGGTGGGTATAATATCAAAAAACGTCAATTTTAGGGCACAATGTCTCAACCATTCTGCACGCCGTTGTCTGAGACCTATAATATTAAATAACTAGAAAAAATAATGCAATCATTTGGTGGTTTTACACTAAACTTGTAGTAGTCAAAGGTAGGCTCTGTATGCTACAATTTCGGGTGACATTGATTTGACCTAACAAAATACTAGCGATAAAAGCCAATTTGGGAATTTATTCAAATCGTATCAATTAAGGCCAGTATGGGGACTGGTTGGATCGCGTGCTTTTCAACTCCTGTAGAAATTAAGCACAAAGGCTGTTGTCAATGGCAACATGCCATCACATAAGACTCTGTTAATATTTACTTTTTAAAAGGTCAAATATCTTATTATGCATCAAAATTCGTTTTGTGCGATATTAAAATGCCACGTAAATAAATGTGAAACTTCGAAATACTCCCATATTTTGATACCCATGTACCCGTGACTGCGATAGCAGAATAGTATTTTACCACACGGCTCACAGCAAAGCTCATTTCTGCCTAAATTACAACACTATAGCACAGTTTGTACGAATCGAGATGCCGACTTACATATGCAAATTGTTAGATGTTGAACTCACGGTCAAAAGATTGACCCCCATAAGAGTCCTAGTTAAAGAAATTTGTGATCGGACACATACAGGGGTCAGACGAAGGGTAATTCATGCTCAGTCGAGTGTTTTGATGGACAATTGCCTAAGTATCATTTCCTTTGATGATCGCGACGGTTAACCATGGCCACGGTTAACCATGACGCCCATAAAGAGATACAGTAAATTAGTGTATTTAAACATCGGTTAACCTGGTTAACCGTGTGACGTCACGAGCGGGTTTTTAAGCTGAAAGCGCAAAAGAAAACTCGATATACAGCCACTTGATACTGCAAACAAGTTTTATACTACAAGACAGGCCTAATCTTCAGTGTTGCTCTTCTAATGTTATACGTTTTACAGTAATTCTTTAAAATATCGGCGTCATTTATCAACACAATGACGTGACGCTGGAAATTGGTTTAACAGCTAGAAATTGGTTTTACAGCTGACAGGATATATAATTATGAAACCTGTCATACTCTAAAATACATCTTCTAGTTTTGAAACTTTTCACATTTATTATTGGTGTTTTTGTTGTTGTTGTTGTGTTGTTGTGTTTTTTTGAAACTAATTTATCGTTCTTGGCCTTGCGTCTATTTCCACTCCTAAAAATGTATTCACAACCAAATTAGCGCGCGCTTGTGTGATGGTTCTATCAAGCGCGCGGTTTTCCAACGTCTATATTTGAATAGGTAGATAGGTAGACTCACTCCTATGTCTTTTATATCGTTTTCCGCACGCTTTTCTATCAGATAAATAAGTACTATGTCCTATATGCTTCTCATTTGTTGTCCACGGACTGATATGTAGCTCAGACAACGGCGTGCAGAACCTGTTGAGACACTGTCCCAATTTTGGCCTTAATTAGCCAACCCTGTTTTATGGTCCCCCTTCCCCCCTCTCTCAATGTTGAGTAGGCCGGGGAGATTCCTGATAGGTCCAACACTTGACCCAACCAACATTGTGTCGGGGGGAGGGGGATTCAGAATATATGGCGGTTCCATGACTTACATGGTGGGTATAATATCAAAAAACGTCAATTTTAGGGCACAATGTCTCAACCATTCTGCACGCCGTTGTAGGTCTCAAAACTGTCTCATTTCTCACTCAAGTGATAAGTGTAGTATCATTCAGTGATTTGTTTGTTTTACTGAGCCAAAGAGAGGCAAAGGATGTATCTGCATTATGATTACTAGCTTTATGCAATAGGTCTTTACCAGTACCAGGTCAATACCAGTAATAATTTACCTGTCAGCCATAGATGGAATAAGGTATCTAACTCCAGTAGCGTGATCTGATTAAAAAGATATTTCAGAAAATGAATTTCCTCTCATCATCATCATCATCATCATTTTTTATTTATATACCATGGGGGTGGATACATGTACTAGGTAATTATAGATTTTACAAAATATCATAGATTACAAAATATAACAAGTATCATTTATAAGGATAATTATATAACAATCATTGAAAAAATACATTTGCAAACTACTTATTGAGTTAGATAAAATATGGAAAGAGAAAATAACAAAGCAGAAGTAAAATATATTCCCCGATGGCAAGGCAGTACAAAAAGAAGCAATATATTACAACTGTATGAGAACACAGTTCACCCACAAGTTCCAATATAAATGACATTACCATACTCACTCATATGCCAGCTGCTCAAAACTAATATTTTGTTAGCCCAGATAAAAGTATAAAATAATATACCTGGTTTTCTACCACACAAGTAAAATGCAAGTCTATCTGTTAATTCATACTGCATTTCAAACAGTCGTTGTGCTAAGTCTCTATGGCCTGCCTCCCTGTAGAGAAATAACAACAAACATTCCATGAGCTTAGTCCCTATGACACATATTTTTTTCTTTTCAAACTCAGTTCTTTTCTGGGAATATAGTTGAGGTCTTTTTGTCTTACTTTTGAACAGTCCATATTTTTCGAGATATAAAGGTTTCAAATTTCAAAATGCAAATTTGATGACGTCAGGGGAGTCATCATTTATTATACAAAACCAAGATGACTTGAAATACTCTATTTTTTTCATTTGGAATTTATTTCCGTTGGTAAAGCCTGTGTTTGAGTAAAATATCTGGTTGTGGAATTGAAGACCTCTTTTAGTAAAATCCATGAGAAGCTGGTGATGATGACTCCCCTGACGTCATCACATTTGCATTTTGAAATTTGAAACTTTTATATCTCCGAAAATAAGGAGTATTCCAAAATGGGATAAAAAGATCTTAACTATATTTCCAGAAAAGAAATGAGTTCGAAAATAAAAAAAATATGTGTCATAGGGACTTTAACTATGGCTACAAAAATATTATCTAAAATATTTGAAGGATAACAAATCATGACAGAATGAACAAATGAATGACTGGGCAAATGAACACATGAATGGATGGACAGATGATTGAATAGATGGATGAATAGATGTATTAACAAATGAGAATGAATAAATGAACAAACAAACAAAGAAATGAATGAGTGAGTGAATAAATGTGTGAGCAAAAAATTAAGGCAAATCAATAAAATCTTAAATGCGTTTGTAGGTGGGCATATTGTTTCCAACAATCTATTTAAGATATTTCAAGCACGTTTTAACAATTTTTATTACTGAGCTTTGACATTGTAAACAATTCTATCAATCCAACCTCTAATGATGGGCCAGGAACAGAAAATGTTAAAACTTACATAGATTAAGTTGGAAATCTTTAAAAGTCAAAGAAAGACTTCATGTATCAAGCAGTGATACTCACAATGCATAATCCATTAGTGATTTTCCATTTACATCTACAACAGTTGGATCTGCTCCATGGACAACAAGCAACTCAACTTGTAAGGCTTGACCAGCACTTGTTGCTATATGAAGTGGAGTATTACCCTTCTCCTAAACACAACATTAAAAACTTAACAAATTGAAGGTGGTTTTGAGTTGTCTGTCCTCTTATTGACACACATAAAATGTTCAAAACTCAAGTGGAATCACAAGCGCAGCGAGGACTCTGTCCTAACGCCCTTGATCAAGCTGACCATAAACTATAATAATAATAATAATAATAATAATAATAAATCCTTTATTTCAGGAGGGTAGCACTAAATAGCCAAAGGCTAATAAACTTGTGGCCCTCATACACAAGTCCTAAACTCAGCAGCTACTGTTTACTGCAATCAAACCATGAAATGACAAGATAAAAGTAAAGTAAAATAAAGCAACAATATTTTACATTGATAACTTGTGACAGTAATTTGAGTAACTGATAAACTTGAGGTCGACAGTGTGCTCGTTTCTCTCCCCTTTCTCCATCAGTGCTTCATTTTAAGGGTATTTAAAGCTACTCAAAGCTACACAGAAATGAAAGAAGTTGAAACAAGGATGAGAGATCCTGGGATCAAACTCTGGACATCTTGCACCGAAGGTCGTGCAATAACCAACTGTGCCATCCTTGCTCCTATAAAGAACAACTATATACATGTAAAGCCCATATAGTGATAATTCTACCAGACTTACTGGATGAATATAGTTAGGCTGTGCTCCATTTGATAACAGTCTAAGGCTTGTTTCTAGGTTTGACGTTCTTACACAAGAATGTAGTTGCTGCAGAAAAAAATACTCAACATATTAGAAGTTATTGCAATATAAACAGAACTTTACTATCCTACTTATTAATCCATCATGTAAAAAGGCAACTGTGCTTGATACTCACAAGTGTGTAGTCGACTGTTGTGGCATCGTCATCTTTACTAGGGAGTCGATGAACAAACTTAAGTGCTTGGTATTTTGCCTTGATAAAGTTATACTTTGTAGGACTGTAAATTACGATAAACAAAGAACACAATTTATTGGTAATCTTACTTGATTTTATAATGGAGTAAGGGAAATTTATATCCTTACTGGACATTGTCTTTAGGGTTGGGCTTCCTGATTCCTCCTCTACTCTGTCCATGTTCAAGTGAAGGAGGTGCATAATTGTGTTCCCATATAGCATTGGCACCATTGTTAACCAACTGGATTACCATCTAAAAAGAATACCAAAAGTAAAGTACAGTGAATAAAACAGTGCATGATAAATTATGTGTAGTTCTTGGCCTTTCTTTCTTTTATCAGATATATTTTGGTTCAACAACTTTCCTACATGTAGATTCAACAGGGCAGAGGCTCAATTAAACCATTTGCAAAATAAGTGGGGAATTCAAGTCTGGATTAGAAAGCATTCATGGATTGTTTGGCTACACAGATCTGCCATATTTATCTACAAGAATGTCTTAACACTTGAACTGCTGTGTATATATAGCTATTCAAAAAAGGTTGACGGGGCAAATGACAAATGGTGACGGGTGGTTGGTGATTGCACAACCAAAGGGAACTGTGGTCATGCTATTAGACCACTATCCAGCATGGAGATATGAATCGCCTATCAACAACTTTGTCCAATAAGGTCTTTACTGCATGGTACTGGCATTGTTTGGGTATTTAATTAATGAAAATGAAGTAATTCTTGTTTCCCAAAATTTCCTTTCAGTCGTGCACACCCCTCCCCTGTTTTCGCTTTTTTCCGCACACGCGCTGGTTTGCAAAAAGGAATGTTTAGACATCCAGTTTGCATATTCAGCTCTGTATGATATCAAGGCTTCAAACCAGGTTTGAAACGCGCGTGCGCTGGTTTTCATTTTACTCATCGCTCGCATTTTGCCTCGCCTAAAGGCTTGGAAAAATACATATGCAACTCATAAAATATCAGCCTGTAATACACAAGAAAATATCTAATAAGTGGTATGTATAGAACTTGGTACAAACTTAGGTAAAAATTTAAATCAGTAAAAAGGATTAGATATGGAGCAAAATGCACATTCAATCTTTTCATGGTTATTGTAATAAACAATCAAATAGATACAAATGTGTTATTATAAGAATGCTAGGAGGAAGAAATATCACATTAACATGGGTGAAACTGACCAGTGATATGGGAAAATACCGCTGATGTTAACTGTTTTCGCTTTCTAAATACTTAATAAATTCAAACCAATATTTCGGTTTTGGCTTCGAAATTAGAATGTATAATAAAACTCACTGATGTGTAGAAAATTTAATTATAGTTAGCGTGACTACATTAACTTCTCTTCTCACATATAATTTTAATACTGTTTACCAAAGAAATAGTTATAATATCTACTGGAATTCTTCCAGAAACCATTCGACTATTTATTGTAGTCATGTCATCGACTTATTGTAATTGTGAAAACGCGACAAAAAATCAATATCGGTTTCAAGTTGTTTACTGCTTTGGTTTATATTAATTGAATTGAGATTCGATACAGTGTTTCAATCTTAAGCTCGAAAACACAAGAACTTGGAAATAAAATATGTATCTAAAAATAACACGACGATCGATTTTTTGAAATTCTATTCTAGCTCAATTATTGCTATCAGAGCGTATAAACTTGGCAAGTGCTGTTGTACGTTTCAGTACACAAAGAATACTAAGAACTTACTAGAATTCTCTTACTGAAACTCCTAGTAAATACATATTAATTCATTCAACTCTGACCTCACGGATCTAAAAGTCTATCAATTGTTTGTAAGATAAAAATTCAATATTATGTATCATTGCAAAATACCACCGGTGTGAAACAATATGTTAATAGTGTAATACTTCCTCATGAGGGACAATAATTTTATAAGTCTTCTAAATCTATTTAATACGGTAAATGGTGAAATACAGTGAAGGGATCAGTAGAAATCATACCGTAAGAAGGTTGGGATGCCACACTGAATGTCGTAAGTGCTTGACTTGGGAGACGTGACGGCCTAAGCTTCTGTGAACGCTACAACACTCATCGCAAATCAAGACACAGCGATTTAGTGACGCCCATTCTGGACCTGTACAACAAATGACGACAACACATGAAAATTCCTTCATACACAAAGCACAGACTAGCAAAAGCATAAAAGAATTCGCTAAATTGAACATGCAAGTTGACAACGATGGGTTGTGCTCTCACCTGGAGCGCTGCAGTCGGCACAAATATCGGTCGAAGCTCGTAACTTCAACCTCGAAGTCATGACTTTTTTACATTAGAAACCAAGATTTAAGAGAAAAAATTAGTTTTCGTTCGTCAAACTGACATTTTGAAAGAAATGTTCATTACAAAATATTTGGTTTGATTTGAAATGCGCCTGTAGTCTCATGAAGATTTGGTCAGCAAATGTGCAAGACGTCATGCGCACATAGCTCAACTACCGTCATACCTTGCGAACTAACGAGGGGAAAAATTAAGGCCGGAAGTGAAATTCCTAAATACATAGGAATTCGAAACATTCCCTGGTAAAAAAAAATCAAAGAAAGAAAACTTATACAGAAAATAAGGTAAGTCAAATTATTAATTTTTTTGATAAAGGAAAATGACTAATGAGAGCAACAAATTTCATGATGAATTCTTGAAAAGGGCGGCGAACGTATGACGTCATCTTCCACATTTTGTTCCGGCCAACAAAAGTTGTGATTCATCAAAGCAGACATCTCCAAGTTGCACATGGTAGTTGATATCCGGACGGTTTTACATAAATGGTACAACAAAATGGAGTTATTTTTAACAAAAAGATAAAAAATCCAGCTTCCGTGAGGTAATTAAAAGACTGTTTTCCGCCTTCGTAATGAAGTTTATAAGCCGGTTAACAAGGGTGGAATCGTAGACGGGACGGGATGATATGAGTCAGCGTTTTCTTGTTAATACAGATCCCCCATCATGTTGGCAAAGACCCAAAACTTTCTCCAGCTAGTGATACTCATTAAAATCTTGACGACTCAAAGTTTTAAGTGTTTAAGTGTAAGAGGGATCAATGTAATGTGAGCTCGTACTGAAGACTCGTGGGAAGAGAGAGGGAACTCGTCGGGGAAACCAGTGTTAACCAACCGGGAAAGTGACTAAATTTTATGACTCAGGCGCTAAAATATACAAAATAGTTTAAGTTTTAAAAAGCTCCCAGGCCCGGAACTGCCGGCACTGCTTTACAAACTGAAGCGTATTAGTGCGCAGACGTCATGAGAACACCGAGTAAGCAGATCCAGTGTCCCGCAAATCAACCAGCCATACGGATGCCTTCTGCGTAAGGGGGAGGGAAATTGAGAATTCTACGCCGAAAAATCTTAAAGAAGGAAATATTCCGGGTCTAATGATGGGAGTTTTCTCAAGTCTTCCAGTGAGATCTTCCAGCGTACTACTGAATTTCCTCAGTCATGCACTGTGTTTGCCGACTTTGAAAAGATGTAAGTTTCCTTTTCGTTGGTGACGGAGTCATGCACTGTGTTTGCCGACTTTGAAAAGATGTAAGTTTTCTTTTCGTTGGTGACGGAGTCAAAGTAAAATTAACTTCAAGATAAATTTGTTACACCTGTATAGACAAGTAGGGTCAAAGGTCTACAGTCTGCTTTCTTCGCGCTATGTATGCGCGCCCCTTCTCTTCGGCCTCTTTGTGATGGCTTAGCCTGGTGAGACACCAGGGAGGTCTTTCATGCATTATACAACTGATAGATGTAATACTAATAGGCCGGCCCACATAATTTTGCCTCTGCCATGTAAAGAAGTTCTTCATATCCTGGAGGTCGAATGGCTTTGAATCAGTTGGCAGCTTTTCAGTACCGAGAAAGTGCACGAAAACGTTTTATGTCTACTGTTACGGAAAAGTGTGCAGTGGCGTGTTTATGTGGAAAATGAACCTTTAATTTGTTACGATTCTAGAAATATCGAATTGAGATGTGCCGGAGTTTTCATACTAAAATATGTAAAAGAAAATATGATGGACCAGTTTTATAAGGAAATCTTTGGAGAGGTCACGCGTGGAAAAGCACGCAAAACCGTCTATCTGTTTTTGTTTGTGACTGAACAGCAAGGACATGTGCTTCATGAATATTTTCCCCCAAATATGAAAACAATTGCCATTTGTCTCTAACATTAAAAAGCATTCGGATTTAATAAAGTAAGCTTTTAAAGTGTCATTGGTACAAAAAGATGATTAATGAGGAACCAATTAAAAAGTAATTTGATCAGAGGTATGCAGGGCTTCTGCTAGTATAACGACTAGAGTACAAGAAAACATATAGAAAGATGGCCTGTATAAATCTCTACTTAGTGTTTTAATTTTGTAACCCGCGCGCAATGAGCTTTTATCAGGTATTTTTAAATTCGTAAAACAGAAAAAGAATTACCATAAGCTGGAAAGAGCATGTTAAAATTAGCGAGACAAGTGAAGTTTGAAGGAATTAAATCCAAAACTCGCGAGAATATGAATTTTTGAAAAGTGTGAATTTGTAAGAAAACCTTTGCTGGTAGGCAAAAGAGTGTTTTCATACAAAATTTCGATTTCGAAAAATTCATATCTAAATTCGTGAGTTTGAAAGTTACTTTATTCAAACTTCACAGTTTTACTAATTTTGACGTGCTCTTTTCAGCTATGGTAATTATATTTCTGTACTGTGACTTTTGGAATTACATGATAAAAACTCATTGCGCAGTTATCGTCTACGGTTTTAAATCTTTCGCGTAAAAATTTCTCAGGAAGCTCCATTTGAGGATTAATTCCACTTTGTAAACTGTGCGCAATTATCGTCTGCTTGTAAGAAGACCTCATTTCATGCACCATGACAACAGATATTTAACAAGGATGCAATATGGTATACGTTTATAATCATACAGCGGTATGAATAAATTGACATTGCCACTAATATATGGTACGTGACAACCTTTAGGTTGACAAAACGGATGTAGACAGTCTAATACTGAGCATAAACGTAAGCAAGTAGAAGGTACTCAAGACAGAAAGGATTTACCACCTGAAAAATTGATAGAAATTTCAGCGCTAGTCAACAGAAGTCTCGGTACCGCGCTATACCAACCATATTTTAATCTTGTTTGTGGTGAGTATAGAATCAGCAAAACCAACACATGTATTATTTGAGTTTTTATTTATTATAGTAGAGCGGAAAGAGCATAATAGATTTTACTTTTTTTACATTATTTTAATAGTTTTAGTTTGTCAAAAATGCATCGAGTGCATGAAACTTCAATCTATGTACGTATAGGTGATGTTTGCAACCTAATCGCAAGAAATGTGAATTTGCAAGCTAATCGCAAGCAACTCTTTAATATTTCTACAATGAAAGACATTTAAAGTATTTACAATTCTAAGTAAACGCGCGCTGCCGTTCAATATTATTTACATGAAATAAGTTCATCTGTATGAGATATATGAGCAAAGTTATGAAAAAAGCCTTCAAAATAAGACTCAATACCTGCTACTTCGTGAAAGTGTTTACACTACACACCTTAGACAAGAATGTAATTCGAGGAAACAGCAATCGATGAGAAGTATTCCCAGTTCATTTTGTAAATTTTGTGTATTTGTTTTCAGGCGTTGCAATTGTTTATGCAAATTTGTATTGTATTCGAGCAGGTACAACGATCGAATGTTAATAAACAATCTAATTAAACAGATTGTTCCAAATAATGATTAAAATCTGTCGTATTTATGAACAAAGGAGAGAAACTTATATTGCATAAAGCATCTAGTGTTACAATGTCTTCAGTCCCCATGCACGGTTTACCACAATGTGGACAAACTTAATTCTATCAAGTGAAAGTTTTTTGTTTGAGTGTTTTTCTTCTTTTTCGTTGCGTACTTGCGTGAAATTGTGCTTTCCCGATAAGAAATTTTCAGCGAGAGGGAAATGAGTTGATAGAGTATGAAAAAATACGTATCTGAACTGTCTGTATGACCCGCCTGCTCAAAGTCCAAAATATATGGGTGAAAACAGGTGGCAGTGACGCTGTGTTGTTATGGCTTCTTTTCTTCTTCGATAAATACTGTTTTTAGGCGTAAAAGCTTTACAAATTCTTAAGTTACAGAGTCTGAAACTGGGACATCATTGGCAGTCTTCAAAGATCAGTTTCTCAAATGTTATTGCGATATCTTTGTGTGTAAACGCTGTGGAGGTGTGTCTGGAGGTAAATAATAGCAATCAATCAACTTCATGGAGGGCACAAGTCGTTGTAAAAATACTCCAAATTTATGCACTTTAAATACCATACCAAGCAAAATATAGGGTAGTCCAGAACAAAAGGCAAAATTAGTTGAAAGTTCCTTAAGTTAGTAGCGGTGCTGTGCAGACAGTCATAAACACTCGTTCATTTGGTGAGCATTTTCCTGTGGCTGACCAGCTGTAAAACATTTTCCAATATAATAAGCTTGAAAAAACGCCAAAACTCCAACAAGTCCAATGACAAATGCTACAAATATTACTGTAGCAGCTCCAGTCATCCTTTTTCTGTCTTCAGGGATAAGTCACACGGTGTTGAAGGCAATAATACGGCGTACGTTTATTCAAGTTTTCAGAACCAAACATATCATGCACAGCTAGCGGCTTTCAATAATTATCTTTGAAGAAGACTTATCACTGCAACAGGTTCGGGTGCTGAAATACATATTAATGAGTCACGTGACCATAAGCATTCCGTGTAGAGCATGATGGTCTTCCGGCCTTAATCAACACGTTCATTCATACTAAATTTTCATTAAATGTATACAGTCTTCCTTTAATTATTTTTTCCTGTCCATTGCTCGAAGAAACATAAGAAACATGTTATAAGTTTCCTTCATAAGTAAATACTGCATATGAATACTTTGCTTACCAAAATTGCCATGGCAACCGTCTGAGAAAATAGCTTACGGCTGTGTTGTTTTCGTCGAAGACCTGTTTATTACTAATCTATCAGTCGAACTGAGTACATTTATATAGTCCAGTTTCATTAGCATTACAAAATTTATAAACATTTTTATGTGTTAAGACCTTGTTTTCTTATTGCCTGCATGTTTTTCCGTGGAACAATTAACAATTCTTCTTTTGAAAAAAAAAGGATCCTCGGTTTCAAAGAATATTCAGTGTAAGAGGATTGAAATAGGATTATTGCAAACTAATGAAATCAGTCTATCTAGTGACAGAACTGTCTTTATAAACAAAACACACATCCAAAGCTTTTTAGTCAGAAAATTTCCATCAATCTGTACTACTATTTATTGAGTTTTCGTGCTTGCTGCGTAGTTATTAAGGTAGCTACTTCCTCTTTGAAGACTAATAAGTGCAATCACCTAGAATGTTTGACGCCTAAACCATTTCTATCATTGGCTGAATTCTCTACATGAATAGTAGAAATAGGGCCATTATATTGCCTATAACGATTATCAATAATAGATAATATATATGATCGTAAGTTGTAAGCTTTAGTAACAATAGATAGTCAATTGTATATACAAGTATTTTTACAGTTCAGTAAGTAATGTTTGCTTCTCAGGACTGAAAACCTAATAATGTTTGTCAATCAACAAAATATAAGTGTTTTTGCTTCAAGAAACATTTGATTGATTACAACTAAAAAGGAAAGAAATACCATTTGGTTTGACGAATGGTCCGGCAATTAAATTCAATTTGCAAAAAACGTTAACGCAGTCTATTCGCTGAAGTATGTTACGTTAACGTTTTATAAAATCTAGTTCAGTGCACTAAAAGGGCGTGAACTACAAGTTACGTCAGCAGACGTCCTTCCACTCTTCAGCTCACAGCTTTGTCAAGCTTTGAATCTTTCAATTAGCTAAAGACATTATCCGGAAACGTATAGTACATGTACATGCGCGAAACTTTGAATCCTGCAGGGTCGACATTGTAATAAACTATTTTTAACTTTAGTTCAGCAAACAAACAAGTAAACTTACAACAACAGGTACGAAATTATAACATGTACTCGGTAGCTAAACAGAACTGGAAATGTCAAGTTCTTTACAGTAAGGCAAGTCACACAAGTAGCCTAAAAGTCATATTGCGCAGACTCGAAATTTGACGGTTCGATATTAAAATTTCATACTTAATTGGATAAAATTAAGTGTCGTCTATCAAAACAAGAACGACTTAATTAAAAGCATTTAGTTTTGATCACCTTTATTCGAGAGTATAACAGCGTGTTCTTGTTTCACGTAGTACTGATCTACGGTATCTTGTTGACCTATCCGAAGGTGATAATATAATATTAGAAATCACAAGTAAATGATCAAAAACTATCCTCTCCCAACCAGGTTTCAGCAAGGGATTTGTGGCTGTCAAACTCCAGCAAATGTAATGCTATTTTAGCAGCGACAAAGTGGCTATACTCTCACTCAGCTGAAAAGATCAGGTGAAGCGTGATAGAATCCGTCAGCATTTGGTTTCGTTTCTCTTCAGTCTATTGTTCTTTTAAGGCTGCTTCGCTTTTAGTTTAAATTGTTATTCAGTTGAGCTGGTGTCGCGAAAGATGGTCAAGAAATAGTACGAACCAACCAAGAACTATTAGTGCTTTTATATCAGAACAAAGAAGGTGAGAAACTGTTTACAATTACTAGAAAAACTAACCACGAAAAACGTCGTTTTAAACACTACGTTAAAAATTCAGAATTTTTTGTACATATTTATGATTGAGACAGATTAGACAATTCTACTGACACTGTGTTTAATGTTATCACAACTCAAAAAAACAAAGTTCCTCGTCAAATATAACAAAACCTTTAAGGATTTTCACAATGTATATAGTATTTTTACAATATTTCGACATCAAAATTTATAATATTTAAAAAAGCATAAAGTTAAAACGAGGTTAGCAGGTCCCCCGAGTTGAAAATTCAATTGTCAATTAATAATGCAGTAAGAATTTCATTTTGACTTCGGATTTGCATATGAGCGAAGCTCTAAAGAACTGAGCTCAATTCTCAGATAATGGACCTAAGGAACTGCCGGGAATTTCTTCATCTAAGCAAAACTTTTATTAACTGAATGTAATAAACCGACATCCTCACATCTTGGTTTGTTTTCCAAAACAATAATTTGATGCCAATCATTCATTTCCACTGTAATTATTTTTCATAAATAATCAAAAAGAAAATTCACCGGAAAATACGTTTTCGTTTGTCAGAATTAATTCCTCATTTTCATAGAAAAAGAAACATATGTCAATGGAGAATAGTTTCGTAATGTAGTTGTTATGGAAATGTTACCGTTTCTATGGAAACAGGAACATTTTACATTCGCTGTCCATTCACGTTCGGGTTATCGTTTTGTCGCATCTTGAGATCGACTATATTTTAGGATTTCACTCAAAAGCCACTCGACTCTTTCCCACATAAATTTAATAGTCATGCTTTGTTTCGACAGCCTTAGTAGTGGTGACGTTCGTTGCTAGTTACTCATCGCAGTCTTATTTCTTGCCCAAATTACTTGGAATCTCGTTACAGGTGCGAATATCAGTGCAAAATTCAGTGCGACAAAAACTCCACGGTTAAAGAGTCATTTAATGTCAGGTAAACTGTGACTCAGTTTTTCACTCTTTCTTCCGCATTTAACTTGAAAGATAAAAGTTATAAATCAAATTGATAGAGAACTGTTCTCTATCGATGTTAAATTTTTATTTTATTTTGCTCCCCGCGTTGATTGACGGTATATCTGATAGACAGAGCATCTGATTCTACATCGTCATAGCAACGGTTTTGTGATAGCGAGCTTGTCTTAGCTCAATGTCTTCAAGGGAGATAACTGAACAGTTTTAGCTGGCAACGTAGACCAACAATAAATAAAAGATTTTCAACAACTCGATTTTACGCAGACTTTGACGTTTACACAGGCAAACAAAAATATTTGGTCCTAACAGGACAATATGGATGTAAATTTTCCACAAGACTAACAACGTTAAATGGTGGTTTCTTAAAGAACCTCATCTGCACTTCAAGGTCGGTATAAAACATTTTTTATCGCTTGTAAATCTTGGGCAAAAACCCAGAAAACACAACTTCGTTAAATTAACACAATTATACATATTTTGTTCATGATTAGGTAACTTTCCGGGTTTTTTACAGCCAATATGGGAATTCTCCTCGATAGTCGGTATGAACAACTACGTTCACCAGCAAAATCGCTTATCAGAATTATATTAACTTTTAAATTGAATCGTTTTAATACCTGGTAGGACGAAAGTACACTACCTTGAAACATAAACTGACTCAGAGATTAGGTCTTTCAAGGGTCGACTTTTTGTATGAAATCTATAATTAAAGAGAAGCTTATTTGGCGCGTTGTCGCTCTTCGCCGCTTTCAATCGAACGTAACATGTTTCTAAAGGTTATATATCTCGCAGACTACTTCGGTCGTAATTTACTGTTTCAAAAATTGTCTTATCGCTAGTGGTAGAAGTCTTTTTACTACTAAAAATCACTCACATAACGTTATGAATGTTTTATTTGTGGTCTTGTACGCCAAGCACCGACTGGAGAGAAATGAATACGAACCGAAAAATCCGAAGCTGATTTACTCAAACTAGGAAAATTAAGCAAACAGTGAAGCAGTATTTGAAACATAGGAAAGAAATTGGAATTTTGGCTTCCGTTCCTTTAGGGTAAAGGCAATAAAGGGAACATTTTTAAACCAGTGCTTGCGAAATCTCGTTTCTTGTTTGACTTTGAAACGAAAGCGAGCTAAGTAGGGCCATAAAAGTCAGAGAAGATTGTTTACAGAAAGATCCTGATGCCTTCAAAATTAAAGTCTTATTTTCATTATGTAAAAACCTTTATTATAAAACATTGACTCGGTTGGAATAAGGTAGTAAATAATCGCGAAATCTATCGAAAAAAATGTACTTTCAAATTTGAAATTCTTTCTGTTTTCTCTCTTATTAGAGTAATGCTATTTCTTTTCCTCTGCGACCGACTGAATTTTTTTGTTTGTCAAGGGTAGAAACTATGAATAATGACGACTTGATAGCAATGTATAATGAAGGCCAGAAGGAATGTTTACTTAAGGATTTCAATGGATTTTCATTCAAATAAGAAAAAAAGTAAAAAAAGAACATTCAGACTTCTGTTTTTGTTTGACAACGGCTTTCATTCCGGTAAAAAACCTTATAAAACTCAATCTTCAGACAATTTCCCATCCGAGAACTTTACATTTATGATGAATAAGTGGCCTACCGCAAAATTACTGTTATATTCCGCCTCCAGACTTGACAGAATAGAGGAGCGTTGCCCGTTATTCCGTTATAAATGATTCTCTAACTAAATGAGAACGGAAAGCAGGAATTGAACATGTCTTTTATTGGCTGTGATTGACAATATTTTGCCTACAAGTAAATTCACCTTCAATCTATTGTTATTTTATATCAGCTCATCCGGTGCTTTTTGGCAAGGCGAGCTTTGAGCGATACTCTCAGACTTGAACCACTGAAAGCTACTACATCTGCACAAAGCCTTTTCTCTTCTAGTCTTGGTTGTGTGTGATAGCATGTAAAAACAGGTAGCCATTTGCGAAGAAACACGCTTGTTCTTTTGGATGTGAGAAAGTCATTTCGTCCGCGAACTTCTTGACTCAGCAAGTTTTACAAAGATAAAGCCTTTGAAAGGGTTGAGAAGTTAAAATAGCTAAATTTGACTTACTGTCAAATAATGGCCAGATTTCACTGGCATTTATAATTTTTTTATATATAGCCAAGCCCCTTTTTTCTTCTTCAAGACCAGTAGCCACTAGTTCTTCCACTGTCATCAACAAATGTGATGAAACTGCCGCCTGGCATGTTAAAGTAAAAAAAAAGAGAATTAATCTTATGGAAAAACAGCAAAAACGAAATCAAATTAAAACAAATGAGTATGACTGCTGAAACTGTAAAACACAGTAAAAATGACCGCTGAAAAGCAAGGAAAATAAGAAGAAGACTGAGAAAAAAGACAATTGGGTTTACTTAGTCACCAACTCAGGAAAACACAATTATGCAAAGTGCAGTTTGCATTTCTGTGTCTTTTAATCGTTTTTATTTATTCAACAACCTAAATATGAATAATTTCAAGTTTTAATAAGACATAAGGGTTCTAACACAATCTATAAATATCAAACTTAATATAGCTTTTCCTCATATGATATCATTAACATTGTTAATCCTAGCGTCATCCTAGTCTGAGGATTCCAAAATCTCATAGAATATTTGGAGAAATATACAATTAAAGCATTAATTATATTGGTTCTAAATATTCTACATTGCATAAAATCGCCTTGGTTACCATGGTTTCAGGAATAACCCACTTTTGACCTTCGCAGCCAGGTCAAATTACTGTGTACTGCCTACTGATTTGCCAACAATAAATAATTATTTCTGTTGTTTTTGTAATTTCTGGTAAACCAACATAGCCATATATCATCAGTGCTAAAAATTCTCTTCCTGATAATTTACTAACGAATTTACTACCCAGACCCAGAACAAATTACTGTGTACGGCCTACTGATTTGCCAACAAGAAATAATTCTTTCTGTTGTTTTTGTAATCTGGTAAACCAACATAGCCATCATCAGTGCTAAAAATGCTCTTTCTGATAATTTACTAACGAATTTAAATATTATTTCAATTCCTACCCAGACCCGGAACAAATTTTTACCGTGGCAAACTAAGGGTAAACTAATATCTAGATGGTAACTCACGAGTTAGATTGGTTGGGCGAAATGAGAATGCTGAAGCAAATTAAGAAGCAGGAAAGTCGGTGATAAAATGAGGGGAAATTTACCGAGCTCTCGGCTACGGCCTTATTAGGCACGTGTGGTAATACAAACTGCATAACCTCACTTCCCGAGCTCTTCAAAGTGACAGTCCTTTCACTGTCCCATAGTTTGAAACAGGTGTCATGTCACGTGACCAACACATGTGTCACTCTGGATAAATAAGAATAATTTCAAAAGAAGAAGCGAATTCGTTGTCTTCGATTCAATCTTTGAAGTTTCCAACAAAACTCGTATACTATTTTATAATAAATTTCTACTCTAACATGTTTAATTTATTTCAAGAGTTCTGGTAGTTTTGACCATGCAATTTCATTAAAATCAACAGTTTCATTATCGCAACCTCTCGAATCGCAATGACAATAAATTAAGGGACAGATGTAATAAATGACCAATGCACTGCAATTTGTTTTTTAATTACTGAAAATGATCGATTAGTTTGCCTCTTTCCATTGTAGCTTGGATAATATTTTGGGCTCACAAAAATAAACTATCAGTAGTGGGTCCAGAGTTTGTCCAGTTGGCGCGCAAAGTATAATTTCAACAAAATATTTCATTGCCTTGTCAACAGAGACGCGTTCGCAATTTTTTGTGCTTCTTTCGACGTAAAATTCATTGATAAACATATCTCAATATTCATGTTTTATTAACAGTTTTGTATCTTTCTATCGCAGACACTAATGGGGTGCTGTCCGTCAGCCCAGGTTTCGCCAGAAGGCGTTCCTCAGCAACCACGTAAACAAAACAATTGGTGTTTATGTTGCAAGCCAAGGTAATAACAGAACTAATTACCTGGACAAACCTGACATGAGCGCTTTACTAAGGTATTTGCTAAAAGTTTCCTTCTGAAAAAGGCAAAAGTATGGTGTTAATGGTGTTTAGCACATTTGGTTTCTATTCTTCCTCAGTAAAGCGCTCTGGTCTATACATACAGCTGTGTAGAACCCACGGTGTTCTCAAGCAGTTAAACTAAAGTTCTTTTTTTGCGCATATCCTATAGTGTTGTTGATTACGTTGTGGAACTAGCCAACTAATACTGAATTTATATGCTAAATTCTCATCATGATCACAAAAAATGAAAGCTAGTCGGATTTGCATGATTTTAATGGTCTATTTAGAATAAGAAGAGTCTGCGTTGTAAGCTGTAGTGTTTTATTGGCTTTTCGTTTGAAGGCAGGGACACCGCAATAGTTTAGACCTTGTAGTTTAATCAGTAAGACAGACCACAAACACCATGGGTTCTCCCTAGTAACGTAACCCAGTGTTAATAAGTAGTGTGGAGAGACGGGGCCTAAATGTTTACGTCCTTAACCGACTAGAAGACGCAGTTTCGAAGTTTTAGTTATTTCCTGTGAAATATGAAATTAAAGCCTGGAAATGACATCATTTAGAGAGGAGCTTCCAAAAACAAAAAACAAAACGCAGGGAGGGACAGCAAGCTGTAGGTCCATGTCTGATGCAACACGTGGGAAGGGTGAGGGCTGGCCATGAATTGCTTAACTATCCATTAGATGGTAGATAGGAGACCATAGCCTCCTGTGGTTGACTAATGTCTGGTGCAACACGTGGGAAGGGCGAGGGTTGAATGGTTGACAGGAGCCCATGGCTCCTGTGGTTGACTAATGCATGTCTGATGCAACATGTGGGAAGGGCGAGGACTGAATTGCTTAACTATCCATTAGATGGTTGACAGGAGCCCATAGCCTCCTGTGGTTGACTAATGTATAGCCAATCAATGCATAGCGTAGCGGAAACCAACCTGTGCGCATGCGCGAATATAAAGAGAATTCTGACACTGATTGGTGATAAACTCTAAACAACACCGGTTTTTTCAACGCCTTGTTCATGACGCATAGCTTATACACCTTCAATTTACTATATATACTGTATATACTTTCTATATATAGAATTTCGTTCCAATGTAGGAAGGAAACAGTCAATTTCCAGCTGTTTTACTGCGGTTATTCTACTTACGTCATCTCTTTTGCGGTTGGTAAATTTTGACACCTCATACCAAACTTGGACGTCATATCGCTCTAATAAAATGGTGAACTTTGGTGTTGTTGAATTAATTACAGCGGAGTGCGTTTGAGTGTTTAATGAAAACATTTCGCTTTGACAGTTTGAACGTGCTATTGTTATATGTCAAGTGTTGTTAGGGGGTGGAGTCAACGTTTGATCGCTAATTACACGCGTTCTGAAGTTCTCACAGAACATTACAAATCTTCAAACTGTTCAAAATGTCGCAAGTCAAAATCAAAGTATCTCACGATTATTATTCAAACATTTTGAACATTTTCAAGATTTGTTATGTCCTGTGAGAACTTCAGAACGCGTGTAATTAGCGATCAAACGCTGACTCCGCCCCCTAACAACACTTGACATTTAGTATAACAACAGCACGTTCAAACTGTCAAAACAAACGTGCGAAATGTTTTCATTAAACAAATGCACTCTGCTGTAGCAAAATACTAATGCTCTCCCGAGTCTTCGTTCTTTGTATAGTAAGTGGTTAACCACTTCGTATATACAAAGCTGGCCATTCTCCCCGATTTGTCCTTCTGGACTTACTCAGTGGTTAAATGGGAATGTAAGAATGGATACTAAGATAATGTAGTTATCTACTTGTTCATTAACAAATAATGAGTTTGTTTCTTTTTCGTTGTGCCAGCAGAAAACACAGCTCAACTGTCAAATTAATGAATACCAAAGGAGATAATGAAGTTGTCAAGTAAGTGCACTCAATTTTTGAGGTCAAACAGAATTTACATCGGTTACTTTAAATTAAGGCCTCCCTCAAAGCTTTTTGCGAAGAGGGAACGATTGAATGTAGCACAAACATACCATCTTTGATTTTGTAGATTTATATAAGTTGAGACTGTTACCCCGTTTGAGGTGATTCCTCTGTAACAGATTCTATGATAAAAATCGCTGAAAATTTGCTGTTTTGTATGTTTTAAGTTATCTATTTCGTAGCTAGGAAAAAATGAAGGGGGTCACTGTGTTTGTTTAGGAAATATTTGACTTCAAAGACAAGGGTGTTTTAGTGATTTCGCGCGAATGTTCCGTATTCCGGCTAACTTATAAGTCTATCAGGTCTCAGAAAAAAACTCCGGCATCGTTCTCGTTTGTGAGATATTTTGAAAACAAACATCATAATAAAGCTAAATACGGCATTTTTTCGAGAGGAGAATGGCAAAAATCGCTTTTCACCACATGAAAAATGTTCCAAATTTGCGTTTTATAGCGTTTATAGTCATAATTTCAGTGAAAATGTTTGCAGTAGACGTGCGTGGTGCAAAACAGACGTTAAATAAAGTCTCTCTCTCCCTCCCCCTCTCTCACGATCATCTCTCTCTTTGCCTTAGTTTTTGCTTTCTTTCTTTCTTTCTTCTCCTGGAAAGTTCATGTCTGGTGCTTACATTCTACTGTTCAGTTTTCGTATGAATGTAAAACGCACGCCGTACCGTAACCGTAATGTCTAGTACGAAAACGGTCCGAGATTCCTGCCGTAACCGTGCCGTGACCGAGCTGTTTTCACATGCAGTCATACGGAATCTGCTCTAGTTTACCAACCAAACTATACTTGTTGCGAAAAGTTGATTATTGCTCATGTACCCTTTCATGTTATCTTTAAAGGCCAACTCCAGAAGAAGCCAAGTCATGGGAGCAAGATTTCTCAGCCCTCCTACATCACAAATATGGTATCAATGTATTTCAAGAATTCCTTCGTACTCAATATGGCGATGAAAATTTAAATTTCTGGTTAGCCGTGGAAGAATACAGGCAAATATCAGACAAAAATACAAGAAATGATATGGCTCGAATGATATATGAAGACTATGTCTCGACGCTTTCGCCTACAGAGGTATAACTGCTTTTTCCTGACAAATTTTACAAATTTCCAAGTCTCTGGTCTTCTATGACAAGCGGGAACTACCTACTATATTCAGATTGAGGATGATCGCCGTGAATTTCTATTTTTACTGAAAGAAAGCAATTTCCGAAATTAAAAAGTTGAGTCACCGTAATTGGGAGTGACCAAAATTGGGGAGCGTGACTCGAGCTATTTTTACTGATCCTTGAAAGGTGAAATGAAACAAATAGACGAGAAGATTTCGTCAAATTTGTCGCTATATATCATCCACACATTATTAAAATTTCCATCAGTTTAGCGTCGTTTTGAAAACCCCAAAAAGGTACCAGCGTCTGTGCGTGAACACCCTAAAACGTACCAAATAAATACTGTGATTTTGAGCCCTAAAAGGTACGACGATCATTCCTAATCAAAATATATCGGAGTTCCCCCCCCCCCCCCCCCCCTCCCCCGCGCGCGCTGGTTCCCTGGCATGATTTGCTATAATAAAGTAAATAACAACAAACAAACAAACAAACTGATGCATGGCGTTTTTCTTTCTCTTCCACAGATAAGCTTAGACGCTAAAATACGAGCCTCGGTCGACAAGGAAATGTCTGACCCAGATGAAAACACATTTCAGGTTGCTCAACAACATATATACGATTTAATGTTCAGAGACTGTTTTCCACGATTTCTTAAATGTAAAGCCTACAAACAGCTTTTGAAAAAGTGTTAACCGCATTCAATAACCTGTTTATTATATATGACCAGGTTTGATACATCCATGGCGAATCTCGAATTATCACGACAAAATAGAGAAGTGAAATAGCTTTCCTCTCACCTCATACCGAACCGAGAATGAGTGTTTTTATATGAAGAAATCTCGATGCAGAGCCTTAGACCATCTTAAATTCGTGAATACTGATATAGCGCGCATACACACTGGCATTTTTTAACATTTTACAAGAAAAATAGAACATTCATACGTTTGTTCGCTAACTCCAAATACAGCCCTTCTTATCGCGCACTGCAAAAATTACAGCTGAATTCGCGGGGTACCATTGTATACATTTCAGTGAAGATACTCCCGTCACTGCGTCAATTAAATGGCTCAAAAAATTTGGTTTTATAGAAACTGCGGTAAGCACAATGCTACTTTTATAGGTTTTTGGAGTCATTTAACAAATTCAGAAAGCCACTCAAGTGGTTGACAAGCCACTAAGGTGTCGCTAAAAAGCCATTTTTGTACAATCAAAAAGCCAGTCAAGTGTCAATTATTAGGAGATACTTGATTGGAATCACGTGAATGGAATACGGGCAGGTTCTCCGTGTACCGAACAGCAGCAAGTGAAAACGTCCTGTGCATGTCTCCAACTTCTGTCTTGGACAAATGGATAATTTTGAAAGGATAATTTCTAGCTCTTCGTACTTCTGCACTCAACTGTAATGCTCCGAAAAACTTTGGGGAGACTATATACGACTCTCTTTATGAAAGGTAGCCCTAAGCCAGGTTAAAAACGTAATTGAGGCCACTTCCGTCCAGCGGTTCGCGCATACTCGTCATGTTATCACTTGCGGTTGTACCCGAACACGAACAAAAGAACGAAACTAACAAGGAATATATACACCTATTTCAAAAACGGACCAAAGACCCAAAGCATATGCGACTCACCCGAAAGGGAGTATGGGAAGAAATTATTTAACCAATAAAACTACACGAATATCAAGACGACATCCACATCAGGCTTGCTATATCCCTTATACAACACAGAACTCCATTTCTTGATGTCTAAAATCAATACCAAAGCCGGAAAATGAGTTACGTTTTGCATCTACCCATGCTCCCTTTCGGTCTAGTCGCGTGTGCTTTAGGTCTCTCGTCCGACAACCTTTTGTGAAACAGGTGTATATAGTATATCCGTTGCGGTACACGAAGAAAGAGCCGGAATTTGGTACACAGTCTGAATTAGACTTCCAACAATAGAGTATTATGAAAAATATTGAATATCAATGTACAGAAATAATTTATGGAAATTCATTTTCAAGGGGTCATGCATATAGAATTATTTGATAGCGAATTTTTTGAAAAAATCTTCCAGAAATCAGTCATATGAAATTATTATACGTAGTATTAGGGGTTTGTATGAAGGGGGGTTGTCCCAAGTAGTCGGGATAACTCGTTTTGTATCCCCCCAGGGAAAAGTAAACCAAAGAGTTATCCTGGCTACCAGCCCTACTGGCTAAACAGCCCTTGAGAAAGATGTGAAAGATTGAATTCAAGAGGTGTTTTATTTTACCCATGAAAAAGTTGTCCAAAATGGTTCCTTGTTTTTTATCAATTAGTACAAACTAGTCATCTTTCTTTCACGGATAAAATAAAATCACTCTAATCTAGTAATGTATATATAAGAAACAATATAAATATTCATTAGAATGTGTTTATTTAACAATGGTCAACTACTACCAAAATTGTTAGTTTGTTGTACACAAAATTGAATAATTCTGGCTTAGTAATTTTAATTCAGTATTTGATATTCAAATATTTCTTGACCAGGATGAATTGTGTTTTAATAATATAAAGATTATCTCAAAGTTCAAAATTAATCAGGATGAATTACAACGTAATTAGGATATATTATTTCATGTTAACAATAGCCTGAAGTATTCCTCTTTCAAAGACTCTAGGGAGCTGTTTATATGGAGGCTGAGCCAGCCCTATAAGTGGGCTGAATTCTTTTGTTTTCTTTTTCCTGGGCGCCAAAGAACAAAAGAAGTTAGCCAGCTCACAAGGCTGGCTCACCTCCATATCAACAGTCCCTATCCCTCCTCAACGACCAATGATCACATGCATATCATTAAGCCTGGACTGCATGTATATACAACTACAGCACAAAGCTTAAAGTGTATGACCAACTATAATCTATTTGCATACTTTCGACTAAGAAATCATCCAATCAGTACTAAAGGAATTTTTTATCTCATCTCTTATTGATGTGCTAATTGGAGGATGGCAAGACAAAAAGTATGCAAATACATGGTCACAGTTTTGAGCTTCATGCTGTAATCAGTTTTCAGAAGCTGGAAATCTACATGCTCTCTTCCTTGTATGCAAAGTTCAAGGTGTAAATAATAATGGTTGTTGGTGCATGAGGAATTATTCCTCATGCACCAACAACCAGCATGCACACCATACCTAAAACACACTGTGAAAATACATCTAATCTCTAGGTTTTATGAACTAAGCAGTTTTATAAACTAAGCACAGATTTCATGACTGTGAAAAACCTAAGATAGCCCAAGAAAACAGCCATCTGTGAAGACCAAGTGAAAGGACAGCTAAACACATGATAGCACTATCACAACACATAACTTTAGCCCAATTTACATGACAACCCTTTCATGGCATGGAAGCCCTAAATCTTGGCATGCGAACCGGTTATTTTGGGTGTGGCATCCCTATCAGGCCTACAAATTTTCTGTTCACATTATGATAATTATGGGTGCCATGCCAAAAATAATGTACCTATGTGCCAAAATTAGGGGGTGGTTGTCATGTTAATTGGGCTTTAGAATGGATAAAGTGTACACGAAATCTGCTTGACCAAGGAATACACTGATGAATATACACTTAATGTAAATACTGAATAACAAATATAAATTGAAAAGGATCCTTGAAAAGATATTGGAACTACTATAGATGTAAATAGTGAGAATAAGAATATTATAAGAAATAAAATAGAATTGTCCAAATTGTACAGGTTGGTGCATTAATAGTTACCATAGTTACAGTTACTATGGCAACAATCAATCAATCAATCAACCAATTTATTTAACCATGGGATGTAGAATGGTTAAGGCCTTAGTGCCCAGTGGAAGCTAATGTACAGTGCTGGCAACACAGAATTAAAACACTTTTCAAAGCACTGCTCCAAATGGGGGATGGCGTCATAGAAATGGGATGCAAACAAAACTGTTCTCTAAAATAATAATGTTTAATATTATCTTAATAAAAAAGGAAAAACAAAAAAGTACAAATTCAGCTTTGCATAATCTTTTTATTAGACAATACACAATACACCTCTTGATAATAAAACAAGCTTTTTTTACCTACCGTAATTATGTTTTAGACTGATGGTAAACTAATACAATTTAGTCACACACACAGTTCTTATACTGTACCACAAGTCAAAGGAAAGAAATTGAAAATTAAAGCTGATGAAGCAATTTCAGTCCTTGTTTAATAGAGTTTTATTTGAATTTACACATGGTCGAATTGTTTTCTTTTGATAAACCAACTAAACATCATACAGCTGAATAAGACCTGTATACCCTAACTTTAACAAGTATAATGCTTGTTACCTCTTGTCGTCAATATTTTAGCAGAACTGTCAATAAAACAAATAAATATAAAACTGAGGATTGAAAATATTAATTTGATTACACACATGGATTATACCAGTGCCATTGGTTAATGGATAATAAATATTAGTTTATGTGAGCTTTTTGTTGAAACTTTGCTGCACAGTGTTTATGCAACTAATCGAAAGTAACTATTTTATTAATTTATAATTTCCCAAAGGTTGCAAAAACATTACACTTAAAAAAGCTGATATTTGCCACAAGAGTTAAATGAGTTAGAAAACACCAAGAATAATAAAATATCTAGAACAAACATTATATAAAAACCATCAACACACAAGGGACTCTAAAAGGGAATCTAAAAATAAATTTGCAATCTTTACTGAACAAAATTGTTTTAATCTTACCTTCCATCTGTTTCCACAGTTCATACAATACACAAATGTTGTCATAGGTTCATCTGCACTTCTAGTTTGAAGCTACAAGAAAGTTAACAAACGTCAACAACTGTCATGCAGGACATTGCAGTGTTTGTTTGAAAGATAACACATCTTATTTGATGTGGAAAGTGTGAATGGAAGGAAATATTGAAATAACAGGTGAGAATTTGGAGGAAAATATGGGCAGTGGGGTTGGCCTACACATTGCAGCAAGAGCCTTTTTGCCTTTCGTTACTGTTGCCTGGGTTCAATTCTTGGCAAAGGTGGCTTGAATCACATGACAAAGTTTGTGTGATGTGTTACTCTGAGTTTTTTCCTCCCTCACCAAAAATTAACATGAGTTGAATGTGAGTTAATTGAAAATATTAAAATTATTAATAATTCATAAAGTGAACACAATGACAATCATAACCATGACTGGGAGTCTTGAATTTCACCTAAAGACTTATCCTAATTTACATAAAATTTAACCTGGATTTTCTCTGACAAAAACTCATAAATTTTTGATTTTTTTCAAAAACATGAAATGTAGGATGGAGGTTGAATTTTAAATCAGTTCAAATGGGCTCGGGTTTGCGGCCCTTGTTCTTGAATTTCAATGCAAACCCCCACCCTAGCATTTGAATCTTTATTTAAATGTGCTTGTAGAGGTAGTAGGTACCATTTCCACAAATAAAATATCTAAAGTTAATGCCCCAAGGAGTAAATTTATATTAAAATAATGCCATCTTGTCTTACTCTTCAAATATTTAAATGTTTCTTATCAACAACTAGTGTACACTATAGGCAGGTAATCTTTAACAAACGAAGACCAAACAGCAGTTGCAAAATAAATATAATAAATGCATGTGTAAATATAAGCTACACTTCCTCCCATTTATTTTAGCAAATACATGTAGGATTGAAGATAAATCAACATCGTTATCTTTATAGAAATCACAACTTTAATCATCATAACTTTATAGGAGGTAATTCAACATTGGTAACTTTATATAAAGGTAAAAAAAAGGTAAAGGACCTTGTTTAACTGTCAGTGGTTCCTTTAGCTGAGCTAATCTTCCAGGAAGCCGACGGTGCACTAATTTTACCCCCTCTGTCCATCAGTGCTCCATTTTAAGGGTATTTAAAGCTACTTAAAGCTACACGGAAAGGAAAGAAGTTGAAACAAGGATGCAAGGACAGGACCAGGGATTCGAACTAGAGACCTCTTGCACCAAAGGCCGCGAAGCTAACCAACTGTGCCATCCTTGCTCCTTACAATATATAATACCTGGTTATATGTTGTTTTTCTTTCTCCGCATTTCCCACACTTAAATAAGCTTGTTGTTGTACCAATGTTTTTAGCCATTTGAGCCTCTTTTATTCCTTCTTTTGTAAACTCCTGGCGCATCCTTTTCAGTTCATCATTAGCCATTTCCTGAAAAAAGAAAAATATTAATAAATGAATAGATGGATCAATGAATGAATGGATGGATGGATGGATGGATAAATGAATGAATGGATATGGATGGATAAATGAATGAATGAATGAATGAATGAATAAATGAATGGATAGATCAATGAATGAATGAATGGATGGATGGATGAATGAATGAATAGAATGGATGGATGGATGGATGGATCAATGAATGAATGAATGGATGAATGAACCAGAATAGATGCATGGATGAATGGATGAATAGATGGATTCATGCATGAATGAATACTAGTGGTTGATAAGAAACAAGAATGAAAGAGTGAGTGAGTGAGTGAATTGATGAATGAAAGAATGAATGAAAGAAAGAAAGAAAGAAAGAAAGAAAGAAAGAAAGAAAGAAAGAAAGAAAGAAAGAAAGAAAGAAAGAAAGAAAGAAAGAAAGAAAGAAAGAAAGAAAGAAAGAAAGAAAGAAAGAAAGAAAGAAAGAAAGAAAGAAAGAAAGAAAGAAAGAAAGAAAGAAAGAAAGAAAGAAAGAAAGAAAGAAAGAAAGAAAGAAAGAAAGAAAGAAAGAAAGAAAGAAAGAAAGAAAGAAAGAAAGAAAGAAAGAAAGAATGAATGAATGGGGGGAGGGAGGGAGGGAGGGAGGGAGAAATAGATGGATAAATGGGTGGATTTCATTTTTTATATCATTTCCATGTCAAGTATCAACTGTATACATACCAAAATTTGCATTAGTCAAAATAACTGAGAAAATATATAAGATTTCCTTTTTGGAAAAAGTTTTAATGATGCAGACTCTACAGTATATAAATAAATTCTTTCTCTTGAGGTTCCTTAAGGTTCATTATTACAAAATGTTCCTGTGACACATGGATTAACATGGATTTACATTGTATCATACCTCAGATGACATTTTTGCAAATATCTCTGGGGTGATTTCTCCTCCTAGCAGTCTGACTTTTAACATGGGATTTTTTGGATCACGTAAATTGTTGACTCTACTTCGAATTCTTTGCTTGTATTTGACGTTGGTGTCTTTGAACTCTTCAAATATACCTAGTTGTTGTTAAAGAACTGACAGGAAATGCAACTAAAGAATATAATCCACAATTATAAGTAATTTAATTTTGATGACTTGACTAGAGGATGTCATTAAGTATTTCAAAGATAATGTCTAAAGGATACAATTTTCACATCTTGTAGCAACTTCTTCTGCAGAAACAGCTAAAATAAGAAAACAGAAGAAATATTTATGAATCTTTCAATTGCATTTTACATGTAACATATTTTATTTCAGTAACAGTAGCAATTAACATATGTATCCATACATCAATATGCATGAATACATTTAAACAGATTCTTAATTCCTTAATGGATTAATCCAGGGCCAGGCATTAGGCAAATTGACAGGGTGTGGAGACAACCGTGGTGGGTTTTGCCCAGCTGTCTTGGACAACTAAGGCAACATTTGGTAATAAATATCTTTATTATATGGCTAGATAATTTCCTGAATTCTGATCAATTGGCTAACGCATGGTCTGTATTTTGCCATACTGGACCGCTGTCCCGGATGAAAAGAAAAGTTTGTGTTTGGCAATTGCTTTAGAAGGACTTCTCAAAGCCATATAATAAATAAGTTATTAACCTTGTTTGCTCAGTCTGTATGAAAAAATATCAGACCGAGGTCTTGACAGACAGCTCGGTCTGTACTGTAAGACCTCGGTCTGATATGCGCTCGGTCTGTACTGTCAAGACCTCGGTCTGATATTTTCCCATACAGACCTCGCGCTCAGTTAATAACCCTTTACTATTTTTTGCCCCAAAACCTCACTGAACCCCCTACATATATGTATACATATATGTGTATCTACAGAAATCTATTATAGTTTTTCTATATTGCTGTAAAGTATGTTGATGTAAAACAAAATAATAGACATACTGGCTTCAAATCCTTCAATGATTTTTAAAGAATTCTGGATCATTTCTCTGCACTTATCTCTGACAGAGTCTTTCGTCACTGATGCAGGTGGAAATGACACAACCTTTTTATCACTAGACGTCTCTGATGAGTCTGATTTGGTGCTTAATGCTGGAGATGTACTACGACTAGACTTTCCACTGCTTGAAGTTTTATTGCTGTCTGGTTTACTATCTTTTTCATTAGATTTTTCTATCAAAGAAAAATTAAAGTTAAAACAAAATAGTTTGTTGGTAATTCACAGACAAGAAAAGACAGGGGAAAGGGGATTCATTCCCAGGAAGGTACTCCCTTAGATTTTTGGCAAGAAAGCTTGTCATAGTTTTTAAATTTTTTCAAAATCAGCACCCTGGTACTTAAATTTTAGGTGTTTCAAATGTTTCAAACTACCAGAGACTAAGTTAACTTTGTACCTTTTAGGTTTTTTTTGTTTTGTTTTTTTCAGTAAATAAGACGCCCTCATAAGCTTTATAGAGAAGCTATATATAAAGCAGAACGTGTTCAAAGATTCTGTCTTCAATTGCCTGTTTGCAATTGATGTCACATCCGCTCTTGTGAACATTTTTTCTCAGCTGAATAACAGATTTTCAATAGAATACTCTATGGTTTAGAGCACATGAAGGGCAATGTTTGCCCATCATTTGAAGCTAGATAATGAGATTCAAGGACTTTTATCAGCTGATTGAAAACAAGCAATACTATTAAAACTGAAAAATATTACATTTATTGTTGAGTTGGTACCTTTTAGGGGTAAAAAAAATGTCGCCACACCCACCTGGATAACACTCAGCATCCCCACCCTTGTATATATAGAAGTCCTTCTCAAGCATGTTAAGGCCTGGGTCAGGCCTTTATTTAGCATAAAATGGTATTTTTTTACATTTCAAGAGAAATATTGAACATTTCGCTTTCTAACTTGGAGACGTGTTAGAATTGGTCGATTTTGAAAAATTCTCATTGACAAAATGGGGAACGCTTGGTCACGTGACCATCTACGTAATATAGAAAATGACAAAAATTCAATGGAAAATGGGCCGTATAGAGACGTAAAGTGAAATAATGAATGAGATGTCAATTTATGACTTTTGGGGTTGTCTTTCAAAATCTGCCTGGAATGGTGGTCCATCATTGATTGTTAAGGAGATATTTGGTAAAAGAGGTCACGTGACCAAACCAGGTATTTACAAATTTGCATCTTACTCCTCACCGTTTAAATGAAGTCATCCATTCCAGGCAGTTTCTAACTTATCTAGATGTCCTTAACAGTTACACATCAAAAACAGTCTTCATTAAATGCATTTTCACCGGCCCATTTTCAAATTAATATTTTTTCATCCTATAGGTCATGTGACCTCCGAATTCTGACCATACACAAATAAAAATGTTAAGGAACCTGATTATGACTATGGGCCAAAATTATATCTAAGTACAATTAATATTGGTAGAGATATTGCAATTTTAGGTTATTTAGTTCGGCCCAATGACCCAGGCCTTAACATGCTTGAGTTCCCCCTGGGATTCATTTCAGTAGAATGTAACTTGGTATGATCACTATGATCATTGTGATTGCAGAAAAATGTTCAGTGATTGCAGCAGTCATGTGGAAACCACACTAGTTAGTAACTGCAGTGATTGTGGCGACACAGGGATTGCTATAACAGAGATAGATTTCAGTGTTCTAGCTCAAAGCATTTCCATATGACCATAGCCTGTCTACAGCCTCTCTAGGGGAGGGGGGAGGCGAGGGGAAGGGGGAGGGAGAATGGGAGAAGGAAGGGGGAGGAGAAGGGGAGAAGAGAAGGGGGAAGGAGAAGAGGATAGAAGGGAAAGCCTGTGCAAATGCTATTGTTTTGAAAATATCCACTCTTTTATTCTTGATTACACCTTGGGGGATAAAGGTCAATCTTGGTCAATCATATTGAAGGTAAACACTGTCACAATTTTGTCACAATGTTCACTGTCACACTGTCACACTGTCACAATTCTGTCACAATGTTCCCTACACGCCCTATGCATGGCAAAATTTACAAAATACCATTGAATTATTCTTATCAATTTCTTTTTATTCAGTCTTACTATGAATTTAAAACAATTTTGTCTTCTATTGTATCCAGTAAGAACACCATTGTTACCATGAATGGAAATGACCAGTCTGGTTCATTTCAAATGACAAATGTCATCACTTCAGGCACCTCAGCCAATGAGATAATAATAAAATAATAATAAATATTTTTATAGCGCCATTTCCGAGAGCTCAATGAGATGCCTGTCTTTGTGAACGAACACAGTGTATTTTTTGAATAGCATTCATGCAAGCTCTCCCTTCTTTCCTCTTCACCTTCCCTCTCTGCCTTTATCCTTCCAACTCTCCAGAGAGCCTGAAGGCATGCTAATATGATCACTTGTGATAGCTACAATTTGTGCTACCACTGAACACAGTTTTCTGAGATCTGTCCAAGATCTGAGATCACATCAATCATATGGAACCATATTTTACCTGGAAGGAGCTTTTTCCAAGATTTGATAAGGCTTTTAGCCATGGTTTGGACATCGGAATTGTCACTTCTCTTTCTTAAAGTATTGACAGACATTCCTATTCTGGTTTTCTTGAATCAGAGAAGGAAAACAGCAATGAATGTAAAACAGGTGAATAGAATTTCAATAAGAGTAAAAGTAAAAGCACACAAAAAACATATTCTCCATGGCCCGGTTGTTTGAAAGCCGATTAGCATTAATCCGGGGTTAAGTAATGTATAAAGAACGAGAGAGCGTGTTATATCGGTGGATAAAGATCCGAGCCGAAGGCGAGGATCTTTAGACCCGATATAACACGCTCTCGAGTTCTTTATATTACTTATCAAACGTCTAGTTGTCAATTATCATATTGGACCAGAATTTTCCAAGTTTGACTACTTTTGGCTTAGAAAATCCAAGTTAAAGTTTATGCAAATGAACAAAAATCTTTATCCGATATAAAGATCTACGTTACGGTAGTGATTTCCATTGTGTTTTCTAATGAATTATTAATGAGTTTGATAACTCTAAATAAAACATTCGGAGTTAATCCTGGGTTAACGCTAATCCACGTTTGAACAACCGGGCCCATAACAACATTGCCCTATAAGTACTTAGACTTCATAATTTTGATTTTTTGTGTGAAAGGTTTTCTTGCATTCCTAGTTGTTCTTGATATTTGTAAAGACTAATTAATTAATTATTAATCTTAGTACATTAGACCAAAGTACCTGTAAGCATTCTAAAGTGATTGGCAGGTCTTTCAGCTTTTTTAATAAATCTCTTGCAGCAACAGGGTCCATTTCCTAAAATGGTGAGATAATGATAAGGTCAAACCAATCTCTGACATTGAGAATATAGTGGTTATAACACCGGAAATTGAAATTCTAGAATGGTAAAACAGGGCAGATGTTTTATGGCCTCTTATAATAAGGCATCTAAAGGTTATTAAACTTTGTCCTTTTATTTTTCATTAAAAAATGGTGAATACATCTCACCATCTCATGATCATCTATGCTTGGAAATAGTATTTACGAAGCAGTTTCCTGGATCTTTTGTGGTTGTCTGCTGATAACATCATAGATACCCTGGGTTTCTGAGGACGGCAAGAGTGCTTCCCTCCTTTCCCCCTCCCCCCTAAGGCTAAAATAGCACTTACTGATTTTTTTTAGCAAAAAGTCAGATATCAGTGAAATAATAATTACCCAAAATAAAGATTAAAGGAACAATTTCTTTTTATTCTTTAATCATTGCTCTCGCAAATTTAAACATAAAAATTGGACTGACATGTAAAACTTTCAAGGGAATTTTTAGTCATTTGGAACATTTTTGGAATAATAATAATGGAAACTTTATTCTATATTTATACAACAATTACAAATCTCTCTACTTAAAGGCAATTTGCAATTGACTACTCGAGTGATACATGCATTTATAAATGTAAACGACAAAATGATTTAAAAATATATATATATATATATATCAAAATTTCAATAATAATAATAATAATAATAATAAGTTTAATTTCAACATTTCTCGCATTTAAATGAAATTTTCAACATTTCTCGCATTTAAATGAATGATCAAATAATAATAATATCAGAGTTACTGTAATTTCTATAGTAAAATTGAAATTAGCTTTAAAAGAAGAAAAAATCGTAAAGAAAAGGGGGGACCCTTCTTTTCCAAAGAAGACTTAGTTTCGTTTTGTGTATGTGATTGTCAATTAACTGTTGTAACCCAAAGAGACAACAAAACGAATCTGTCAAACAAATGAAAAAAATAGTTTCTCCTTACTATAGCAAAATGTCACTTTAAATTAAATAAACTACTTCATAAAAGCCCTCTTCACAACCACTAAACAACTTAAGCTCAATACACTTTTCCATTGCTGTAGTTTCCTTGTTGGACTGACTAGCAACCTTTCAGGACAAGGGTTAATAATCTCAAAGTGCTGTTATTTTGTTTCCTGTTTATTTTAATATTCTCTCTTGTGCTGATAGAGTACTTGAAACACACAAAAAAAGGTTGTAGCTTCAGTAGTACTAGACAGTAGTATTTTACGCAAATTCTACTGTTTTCTATTGCCTTATTACTGCTGTATCTAGTACTAAATAGCACATATTGAACTACATTGTGAGCAGGGTTAACACTGTTTATTCATTGTCTGTAAACTGTACTATTAGGCTCCAACTGAAATACATTGCATTTTTGAATAAATTTTTAACTTATTTCTTTAGCAACTTGAAAAGCACTCTACCCAGCCACCATTCTCATTCTTGAACACATTACTGGGATGGAATTCAAACTAATTTACTACGCATGCTCCAAGAAAAGCATCATCTCCTCATCCCACACATTTTTTCATTGTAGTGATGTCCTCCGTTATTCAGTTTATGTATCACTTGACTTCATACTGAGCATGTTCAACTTCATACTACCATTGATGTGTGTGATCCTTACATGGATAGTTCTCATACATATTACTGGTATAAATCTTATAGCGGTTTTCGCTATTCTGTGAACTCTGAAATTCAAACGCCAACTGCTAAGTTGCATTTTTGTTTCTCTTGATCAAAAGTAAAAATCACTAATATGAAGAACTATTAATACCAAAACTGATAGTGTAGCTATATATCATCTAAAGATCTTACTTGGTCATTAGGTAGGATTTTAGGAACTTTTAGTATGAATTTTTTGTTATTTTGTTGAAGTGGGCAGAAGCAAATAACCAAATTCCAATGGACTGTTTGAAGATCAGAGTTCGCAGAATATCGAAAACCACAGTAAGTCAATCTCTTAAATAGTAATAACAGGGTATAGATTGTGTAGGTTGCCTCATACATTCACTTTATAGCGGGAAAGTTTACAATGATACTTGAGTGAGTGAGTGAGTGAGCGAGCGAGCGAGCAAGCAACTCATTTCCATATCTGTCCTCCCACAAAAACTCCTGAATTTGCAAATATCCATGAGTTAATAAAAATGTTATTGCTTTGAAAAATGCAAACAGTGAAAGTGAAACTTATAATTACGATAATACAATAACAGAATGGTAATAAGAAGTAGGTACAGTAAATCATGCATGTATGTAAAGTGAAAACCGTTGCTAGGTTATGCACTCAAATAAAAATTATCTCTGTAGTTAGGAATACAATCTATATAATATCATCTGACACGTTTATAGTAAACCAAAATACGTAACCAAAATCAAGGTGGCTGGAAAGCTGTTAGTTTTTGCCGGTGTCTTTATAGAAGGCTAAAGAGAGAAAACACCCATTGATGATTCACCTCAAATCGCCTCAGAAATCTTACAATAAACAGATGGACAGCTGCTTGGAATGTGGGCGATTGAGTCGGAATAAAATTGGCGGTAAAATACACTGCACATGGCTTGCAAATATGAAGAGCAAATAATATCTGAGTTGACGAAGTGCCTCTGGTACAACTTACACTTTTGTTTTGGCCGACGATTTTCTCCAGCTGTTTTCCAATCTGAAAAACCTCTTCTTCTAATGTCATGGTTATGTTTTATGAAGAAAACAACTACCAAAACAGCTAATAAAACATCACAGCATTTCGTCTCCGTGTTCGGTTTCAGATGGCGGAATAAGTGAGACCACGCACAATTTGTACAGCGGAAAAATCTATCACAGGAAGCCCGCTGCACAATTTATTCAGCTCGATACACAGAATAATAATATTTCAATTTGGCTCAATTTTCCAGGTATTCGCAATACCATATTTAACAAATCCTAATGTACATATATTACACAAATGTATAGTTATATATAATTATTTATTTTTGACTTCACAGTGTTGTCAAACTTTGAGTCAACAGACACATTTGTTGATTCCACTTAAACCACATAGTGCTTGCTTATTTGATGGTGGAATATCGTCCAAACTCAAATAAACCCCAGCTTTTATGCACTTGTAATATTTCCTGTGGCCGGATTATATTTGCATGGCTGTCTTGGTTGCCGTGGAAACCATTCAAAAACTATTCTAAGGTGTTACACGCGATTGGATTCTGATTGGCAGTAGTACAATTACCACTAATTGATAGTGTATTACCACTTTCGTAGAGCAAGAAGCGGATTATTCGGTCACTGCATTCAACAACACTCTAAATGTGAAGAATATTCTATCTATAATATGGAGGAAGAACGATCATCGGACCCAGAAAACCCACAAGAACCTCAGGAATCGACAAGAATTGTCTTAGAGGAAGAGAATGAAGATGTTGTTCCAGAAGACAGCGCATTAGTATCCAAACAAGATGACGATTCTTTGAGCCCTGATCAAAATCAAAACATTAGCCAATCTAAAATTGAACTTGACAACGAATGTACAGAAAGTAACGAGAAGGCAATTGATGTTGAGTTGAGACAGGAACATGAAGATGATTTACAAACAAGCGATTCTAAACAAGGAAATGACCATGGTCAAAACTTGTCTGAAGATCACATTGCAGTGAAATCGGTCACGCCGAGAAAGGCTAAGAAAAGAGGCGTATTTGTCAGCTACTCGCCTGAAGCGACTTTCGAGGAAAAACGCTTTGTATCATACACGGTAAAAGAGCTCAAAAACCTCGGGTTTTCAGACGATATTTGGTTCGACAAAGATGACGGAGCCATAGGCAGTCCTTTGTGCTCTCAACAAAGGCTAGAAATTGTCGAAAAATGCCGCGCAGCATTGGTGTTTCTATCAAATTCTTATCTCAACTGCAAACCATGCCAATGTGAAAGTGCAATACTTCTCAGTCGTCAAGAGTCGGAAAGCGTCGATTCGCCTGATGATCGATTTAAACCTGTCAGATTATTTTGTATCAATTATAATGTAACGAACATCCCTGCCGACTATCGTTCTCTGGAGGATGTAGTCGACCTGACCTCAGACTGTCTTGCACATGCAAGTGTTGCTGAAAAGTCTTCAGCTGTTGTCGGGGCTTTTAGTGAAGAAATCGAAAAATACGCATTGCTGTATGGCGCCGGACTTCCCGCGTTAGATGATCGTGAAGGCAATTTTAAAGAGCGCAAAGTGTACAATTGGGACGTGAATGATGTACAAGACTGGTTAATCTCAATGAAAATTCATCAGAGATTTTGTTTAACTTTTGAAGAAAACCAAATCGATGGATTCTTACTGCTTTCTCTGGATGAAAGCGATCTAGAAAACCATTTAATGGTTGATAGCAAAGTCGTACGCAGGAAGTTACTACAGCAGTTGAAAGGTATCCTTGACAAAGAAAACCTTGACAAAGAACGCTGGTATATGAAACTTCGTAAAGTCAAAACAAAAGAAGAATGCGTTTATATCATATTTGATCCAACTGATATACGATTTATGGAACGCCTGAAGATAGAGCTTATTAAGAAAAATCTGCAGGTAAGTCAGCTAATTGGTAGATCTATTGTCTTTTAAGTTGCAAACACACCCCACAATATTTATAGATTTGCTTAGCAACAGCTTTATTATTTGCATGATCGAACGGATAACATTTGAGTGATAATCCCACTTCAGACAAGTACCTTTTGAAATATAGAGGCGTCGTAAAAATAGCGTCTCCTCATTGTAAGTAATACAGGAAGTCAGTTCAACATTTTTGGCAATAAATCTTGGTGGTTGCTAGTATTTCTGACAGCCATGTTTACTTGATTGTGAAAATAGAATGAATTTTTAATTTGTGCAATTTGAATAATTTCGTACAATTAAATGATGTTATTTTTGACCCTCCGGATATAAGATATAAAAATGAAAATTTCGGAAATTAGGTTCTATGGTTGGTAACAGAAAGATTATTACCAGTTTTGTAAAATCTTGGTTCACTGTGAAAGCAAAGAACGTGATTTTAAAGTTCCGGTTTGCATTATTAATTAATTCATGTCCCGAGGCAAACTATGGTCTCCTTGGAAGTGGGTGGAAGCAGAGCATAAGGAACTGAATGAGGAATCTGGGAAAGATGGATGTAGCATGGCCATATTTTGTTGTTGTTTTTTTGTTGTTGTTTTTTTGTTTTGCTAATCAAAATCAAAATATTTCCAAATGCAGAAGATGGCCAAGCTCTATCTAAACACATGCATGTCTTCTGTTTAAAGCTAATATTTTATGAAATATTTTGTCTTCATAGGTGTATCACCATGAGAGACTGGGACAATCCAAAGATGAGTTCCTTCAATTAAATAGCCCCCACCTAGCATCATCCAATCATATCATTCTGATCATGTCTTCCGAATCAGCCAAATCACTGTTTGTTTACAACGAATTGCTGTTTGCTTATTGGTTGGGCAAGCCAGTCATAGTTGCTATGGTGAAGAACTCCTGGGATGCTATGAGGCTAAATATGCAAGCTCTTTTGGGTTGCTCTTCTGCTGTGGACTTTGAGACAAAACCTTATAATGAAAGTCTCGATGTGCTATTGTTTCATGTCAAACCATTCAGGCATATGCCTGCAGTCATTCTAGAACAGGAGTTTTTGGATAGAATGGTTGAGGGTATGAAACCACTACATGTCTTGATCAGCAACATGTGTAAGTTAAATTCACATTGAGTAGATTTTGTATGAGTGTGAAAAGTACCGTGCCGTACCATGACTGTGTCAATGCTGTGATGTTTATAAAAACATTAGAAACTCCTGCTGTAACTGTGTCATGCTGTGACCATGTCCTTTTCACAGTCTTATGAAGACTTCTCTACATGAATTCAAACAGGGACAACACAATGCAAGTCTTCATTAGAGTCATTTGTACAAGACTAAATAAAAACATGGCTGAAACAGGCCTATTTATATAGGCAAGTCTTGTATAAGACTAAAAATATCAGATGAGACAATACATTTTTGTATCATTCGTGGTCCATGTATGGATCATAAGATCTATATATTAGATGTGCCCTCCAATATTTAATCTTGCATAAATGACCAACTGTCAATAATCATTAATTTAAGGAATATAAAACGCGCGCGCATGTCTCTGTACTGTGATATAAACACGATGGAAGATGTAGAGCAAGAGAAAAGCAAGCTTAGGAACACAAGGCGTAGCTGAGTGTTTCTCTTGCTTTTGCGAGTGCTCTACATCTTCCAGAGTGTTTATATCACAGTACAGAGACAGAAGCGATCGTTTTATATTGCTCTTTGCTTTTTATAAAATATTTTCGACGTTTTTGAGCGAGCCATGTCTCTGTCCTCTGATATAAACATGGTAGCCAGCCAATCAGCGCGCGCGTTATATCTCAAATATTTTAAAATATTATTTGTCTATCTTTTATAGATTTGAACACACCTGACAATGAAGATTCTCATTCAACCCCCAAGATATTCCTAAGCTATCACTGGGATATGCAATCAAGGGTAGAAAAACTTGTTCAACATCTTGAAAACCAAGGCTTCAACTGCTGTATTGATGTCAATACAGTTTCTAGACATATTTCACCACACTCTGGCTCACCAACGGATCTGACCAATGATAACTTACAGTCCCAAATCCTACGTAAGATGAAGTCATCTTCAGCAGTTATTTGCTGCGTGACTTACAAATATATCAGCTCTGAAAACTGTTCAAATGACCTAAATCTTGCTATCTCGTTGTCCAAGCCAATTGTGCCTTTGATGTTTCAGTGGATGTCGTGGCCTCCAGAGGGTCTCGCTATCAAAGTCCGTAAAGTGCTCGCTCCGTTGCAGCATTTTGACATGAGCAATGAAAAACTGTTCAAGAGGAGCTTGAATGGAGTCATTCAGCAATTAAAAAAGCATCACAACAATTTCATCTCTAAGGAACATAAGAAATCTGTTGTACATCAGTAAACATTATAGTTTAAAAATATTAATGGGGTCAAAAGTGAAATTACTGAGGAAAAATAAAAGAATAAAATATATTAACAAAAGATTTTGTTGTTATACCTGCGAGCGAGCGCGATCGATCATTTTCGCGCCATTTTCAATTGCATGAAAGCGAGGCTAGCGCGCGCGCTCTTGAAAATTTTCTTTCGCGACTTCGTTTTCAAGTTGGTTTTTGTAAAGCCTTCAAACAAAGGTACATCATACACAAAAACAAAAGGTAATTGTCCATTTATTCTAGTTCTTTTAACAATTATATTTACATCTAAAGCTAGCCTTCTTATTGAGTTATTTTATATTTCCAAAAATCTTTTTGAGCTAAGAAATTCGCGTTTACGAAGAATGACCAGCGAAAAGTCAGTTTGTCGTTACATTTCATCGGCGTTTCCCCGTTGTTTGGTATCTTTGTACGACTAATAAGTCAAAATAATGAAGATCAAATGTTAATTGTACTTTCAGGTATTGAAGAGTTGATTATTCAAAGGTATTTCGCCGATGATGCCACTCATGTCACTAGACATAAGCAACTGGTTCAGACATGAAGTGGACGGAGGGTGGGCATGGGTTGTCGTTGCTGCTTCGTTTACCATCCAGCTGATTGTGTATGGGACAATTCAGTCGTATGGAATCATGTTTGTCGCTCTTTTGGATGAATTTAAGTCTGGGGAATATGAAACTGGTAAGCTATCTGACAGTGCTTCAATTTTCTGATCAGATTTCAAATAGAACTTTTGCGCATAGTAAGCTTAAGTTGTAGTGAATTTCGATGAATATGAATTTTTTAGTGAGTGTCATATCATTTATGGTATGACATTAGAAAACTGACTTCAGTTATAAGCTAAAACGGTCACTGTTTACTTTCAGCCTGGGTTGGTTCATTGGCCTATGGTCTCCAGTTTTTTATAAGTCCAATTTCAGCAACATTATGTGAACACTTCGGCTGCCGTAGAATGGTGTATATTGGTACTGTATTTTTAATGATTGCATGCTTCAGTTCGTCATTCGCACAAAACCTCTCTACTTTGTATTTCACATTTGGTATTTTGTGGGGCGTTGGTGCTGGTTTTACATTCTTGCCTTGTTTGCTTGTTCTAAACTTCTACTTCTCCGACAAAATTTCCTTGGCGAATGGCATTACGATGACAGGATCTGGTCTTGGGACCCTATGTTTTAACGCCATGTTGAATAATATTCTTCAAGTTTATAATTGGAGGGTGGCATTACGTATCCTTGGTGGAATTTGTATCTTGATATTTGCTTGCGGAAGTGCGTATCGCCCTCCTCCTCAAGATTTCTACGCTATACGTGAATGGCAGCAATATCAAAAGGTTAGTTCAAGGCCTTTAAACGCAAACCAGTGTTAGAGCATTATTATGTAGATGGTGTGTTTGAAATGACAGGTGGGGGTCCTACTAATCTCAATGTATTAGTGACATGAAAATTTTACCTTTGAATTAGAAAGTATATTTTGTTTTCATCCGACTCCAAAAGAATGCAGCCTACCTACCTACCTACCTACCTACCTACCTACCTACCTACCTACCTACCTACCTACCTACCTACCTACCTACCTACCTACCTACCTACCTACCTACCTACCTACCTACCTACCTACCTACCTCTTCAATCAATCAGAGCGCGCGAATTATAAGCTATAAAATGTTCATACTGTATCATTGTTTTATCATTCTGTGTGCTGCAGGTTAAATTTACAATCAAGTTGTCTCGTATATTTGACGCTCGTCCATGGAGACAAAAAGCCTTTGTCACTTGGGTGGTCGGAATATCATTTGTCTTGTTTGGATACTTCATACCTTACGTTCATTTGGTAAGTCGTTCAACCTGCTCCACTCTCTAGAAGCCTAGCAGTAAAATGAGCTCACACATCTTTTCATGATCTAGGTCCGTTTTGGAGAAACCATTAATGTTCCTTTATCACAAGGTACCCTTCTTGTTGGTTATATGTCCATTACACAGATATTTTCCAAACTTATTTGTGGACGCCTTGCTGACATGAGAAAAGTCAAACGATTACTAATCTTAGTAGTAGCCATCTTGGCTTTTGTGATATGCAACTTGTCAGTAACAGCGGCATCAGGTTTTGGTGGTTTATTAGCTTATGCCTTGCTGTATGGATTCTTCGATGGATTATTTGTTGTTTTGCTGCCATTACTTATATGTGATTTGGTTGGACGAGACTTGATGGCAAATGCAATTGGAAATTTCTTTGGGATTATTTCTATACCATTAACTCTAGGCCCGCCCATGTCTGGTAAGTAGTCCATTCATTGCTATCTATATATACTAATAGGCCTTTTGCATCTTACGATCACATGGTACAAAATCCGCCGTACTGGAAGGCAAAATCCCCACTGGGACATCTAAAACAAAGTCAAGTCAAGCTTGAATGGCTAAGGTTCTTTTGTTTAGGAGGCTGTTTACATCCTTTTGCCTTCCAGTTTGGCCGATTTAGTACCATGTGACCGTTAGATGCAAAGGGCCTATTTGCCGTAATTTGTGAATAAGCTGGTCTACATTCATATGTTTACGGATTGGAATGTCTATCAGCGGATGTAGTTATGCGCACGCGGTTACATTGGGAAGTGGCAGACGGCAAAAAGGATCACGTGGCCTTCTTTTTTGCGCCTACCAACACGCGTTTGCGGCAAACGTGAAATGACTCACTATTTCATTGAAATGACAAAGCCAGACGCAAAAAAGCAGGTCATGTGATCCTTTTTGCCGTCTGCCGTTTCCCGTTCACGTTGAAGCTTAAGCCTTCCAATTCAACTTGCAATGCAACGTTGCAAGTTGCAGAAAAAGTTGAACGACTTTCTACTTTTTGCAACGTTGCGAAGCACGTTGCAGCGTGTAACATCTATCCAGCAACCTGCAATGCAATCCCTGTCGCAAATGACCAATCAGAACGTAGTGACCACGGATATATCTGGTTTTTCGAAGGCCAAGAAAGAGTTGCGTTGCGAGTTGCAAAGAGAATTGCGAGCGTCTGACATCTTGACAGCAACTTGCAATGCTCTGCTTTTGTCAGCATTGCATTGCAAAGTGTAGTTACAATCAATTGCGTGCGAAAAATTTGTCTCATGGTTGACCAGTGATTTATCGTATGCCAAGGCTTTTATTTGCATTTTTAACCTGCGCCATCCCTCACTCCCCCTTCTCACTTAGGGCCAGCTACTAATGTTTTCCAAAGCTTTATCTTGTGATCTATAACTTTTAGGTCAACTGTATGACGCATTTGGCTCTTACACCGCTCCGTTCTCAGCCGCTGCTGCTTTGATGCTTCGTGGGAGCATTAATGATGTATTTTGTATATCGACTACGACCAGACTTAATCAAAGACTTGCCTATTCAAGGAATCCCAGAAGATATTTATACCAGCGATTTAATCGTCCGACCAAGTATTCATTCGCATACAGTTGATGCACTTAGTGGTATGTTTATTACTGAACGGCTTTCTTCCATAACTGATGCCGATAGACCCAGCCAGTTAACCATTAACCCTTTGCATAACCTGACACGAACATTCTCTAGAAGTAGAGCAGGGTCTACCGCAAGTGGGTACACCCAACGATTTCCGTCCTTTTCATTTGACATAAGAAGCGAGGGTCGCTCTGAAATATTTCTGCAAAGACTACGTGGAAATTTGGACGGATCTAGTGTGGGATCAAGAGTGTTTGGAAGAGATCTGAATGTCTCTACAAGTACTGCAACTGGTGCCGATGTGTCTTTAGATATCAGTAGTATAAACATTATCTCTGCTTCTTCTCCTAAACTTATATCCAGAACCGACGTTGATGAAGCAAGCTGAGGATGCAAAATCTGCTTCGATAGCCGATGAAATTATAATTGGGGATTTTGCTGGAGAAGAACCTAAGTACAACCGATATCGAGAGCTTACCAACAACGCTAATAACACCACTGGATGATGGAATTCCTTCTGAAATGAAACAAGGGAATTATAACATCCCTAGACAGACAACAACAAGAAGAACGTGACACTACAACAACAGACAACCTGGAGACCATCAGAACTCGTCAGTCATATACTCTAATAGATGTTTTGCAGGAAACTGATCAAGTCTCGACAAGCGATGATGCTTCAAAATTCAGCAGTTTACCAAGCAATTGGAGATGGACAAAGACGAAAAAACTGTAGATAAAGAATCTACTTCCACAATAATAAGCCCTCAAAGTCCTGCATCAATGGACCATCCCATTCCACCTGCTGAAGATGTCAGTCCTAAAGACAGCCACTCTTATATGCATAGACAGTGATGTAGACGAAACAGCAGATACCAGTACAACTTTAGTTCCTGATGATTTTGAAACTACATCAGAAACTATTGTATTGGATGAAACAGAAAAATCTTTAGACAACAGTGAAGACCACAACGAAGAAGTAATGATTAAACTTCCTCCTCCACCAGGCAAGACTCGAGAAGTGCCTCTAGTTGACCTCACTGAAACTCAACAAACACAGAACGTAGAAGTTCATGATAATAATGGCGAGATAAATGAAGATCGGCCTTTTGAGCCAGCGTCGGGTAAGACTGAACCAGAAAAATCTTTAGAACACAGTGAAGATCATAATGAAGAAATATTGATCAAGCTTCCTCCTCCACCTGGCAAGACTCGAGAAACGCCTCTCGCTGACCTCACTGAGACTCAACAAACACAGAATGCAGAAGTCCATGATGAAGAATGGTGAGATAAATGAAGATCAGCCTTTGGATCCAGTGTCGGGTAAGACTGAACCGGGAAAATCTTTAGAATACAGAGAAGATCATAATGAAGAAATATTGATCAAGCTTCCTCCTCCACCGGGCAAGACTAGAGAAACGCCTCTCGTTGACCTCACTGGGACTCAACAAACACAAAATGCAGAAGTCCATGATGAGAATGGTGAGATAAATGAAGATCAGCCTTTTGAGCCAGCGTCGGGTAAGAATGAACCGGAAAAATCTTTAGAATACATAGAAGATCATAATGAAGAAATATTGATCAAACTTCCTCCTCCACCAGGCAAGACTCACAAATGCCCTCTCGTGGACCTCACCGATACACATAATGCAGAAGTTTATGATAAGAATGGTGAGATAAATGTAGATCAGCCTTCTGACGAGAACAAAATATATGATACGACAGGCACACACACTCCAGAAACTGCAGAACTAGAACATTCTGTCATTCCAAGAGAAGAAATCCCAGCAGTTTCAAGTCCTTTGGAGAGCGCTCTCATTTCACTGAACGAAAGACTTCAGATTGTAGCAGAACAGCAACAACACGGACAATTAATTATGAGGTTTCCCACAGATGAGATGACTCTTTTTGCAACTTACAGAAGCAATATAGCAACACCCTCGGGACAACAGGATCTCACACCTGCCTCCCAAAGCATTCCGCGCACTCCAGCTCCATCGACAAACCAAAGTCCTCCTAAAACACCAATAGACATTGGAAGACATTTTGCAGTATGTGAAGAGCAGCGTCTGGAACGCAGTGATGATACCATGGATCAACTCACGCACAAATGCGGTCATGAACGTGAACTGACGCAAGTTTCTGACCTCATACCGAAGATCCAGAGTGCAGAAAATGATGTAATCATACAAAATGGAAAGACACTCCCGTCTTCTTTCCAGTCGCAAAAATATCAAAACGATAACCAACAACATCCAGAGACAGCTCATCTCATATGCATAGACAGCAAAACGACGGAAACACCCGGCACTACTCCAATTTCTGAAGATATTGGGACTACTACAGCTGTAACAACTGAAGTGAACAAAACGGAAAAACCAGTAGAGAGCGTTAAAGTACCCGAGGAAGAAATAATGATTAAGCTTCCTCCTCCTCCGGGTATGACTCGAGAGTTACCTCTATTCGAGTTGACGGATTCTCCTATTATATGTGTAGAAAATACTCATGCAACAAGCGAGCATGTTGTGGTGCAGATTAGTGCAACCCCTGTAATGGACAACCAGCCTAACGAGTCAAATTCAAATCCATTCGAATCTAATCGTCTTGAGAACATTCTTACACAGCCAAGTCAAGCCAATGAAGTTACAAGTTGTGATACTGAAGGTGCAGGATAATGGTATTTTCTCTTTCTCCTCACAACACAGTAACGTAGATATTTTACCAGAAAGCCAAAGTAACGCTGTGGGGGCTAATCCTTTCCAAGGTTTGGATGATATAAAGCCTCAGTATCCTGTGCTTGAGAACATTCTCAAAAATGAAAACGAAGATATATCGCTACAAAACGTAGACAGTCTGAAGGAAGGCTCTCAGAATTATACCACAAATTCATTTCATCTCCTTCCTAAGAATGATTCAGCTATCAAAGATAACCAACAACTCGCGTATCCCGAAGTGGCACATCACTCTATGGAAGGACTGACAAATGAAAGTATATTGCAGCATAATAACTCGAAATCTTCGAAAGAATCAGGCGGGTTCGTCATGAATCCATTCTTGCAACACCAACAAACGAATTCAATTCCTGAAGTATCATCTAGGCCAATGGATGGACAGGAGACTCATAGCTCAGGCTATGCATTGTTGCAAAACCAAACAGCTCTTAAGGAAAATCACACACATGGAATTAATGAAAACCGATTTCTTCAACAGCAAGTGAATGCATTTCCTGATATATCAAGGGACGAACAAGACATTCAGAGTACAGACTATGTAACGTTACAGAACGAAACCATTTTGAGGGGAAACCAACCTGAACAAGTCATTGTTGAAAACCCATTCTTGCAACAACAAGTGAATGTAATTCCTGATGTATCAACTGTGTTAAGGGAGGAGCAAGAAGCTCAGATTACAGACTATGTAAGGTCACAATTCGAAACTACTGCAAGAGAAAATCAGACAAATGCAATTCATGAAAATCCATTCCTGCAACAACAAGTGAATGTAATTCCTGATGTATCAATTGTGTCAAGAAAGGACCAGGACACTCAGAGTACAGACTATGCAAAGACTCAAAGCGAAACTACTGTGAGAGAAAATCAGACTCAAGCAGTTGCTGAAAATCTATTCCTGCAACAAGTGAATGTAATTCCTGATGTATCAATTGTGCGGTCGAGAGAGGAACAGAACACTGAGGGTACAGTGTATGTAAGGCCACAATTCGAAACTACTGTAAGAGAAAATCAGACTCAAGCAGCTCATGAAAATCCATTCCTGCAACAACAAGCGAATGTAACTCCTGATGTATCACTGGTGTCAAGAGAGAAACAAAACATAACTCTAATCGAACAACAGCAATGTTGTGAGAAAGAACCTCTTCAGCAACACCAACATCCTATGTACTCATTAGCAACAAGTGAGAAAATGCATGACATCGGTATACTACAAGACGATACTCAGTGTTTGAAGGTGAATCAGACAAATGGTCTCGTTGTAAATCCTCTCCTCAAAATAAATCAAGATCAACCCAACAGCAATTATAACCCATTTTTGTATGAAAGTATAACTTCTAGTCACCAAGAACTTAGCGTGACACTACCGCAGAACGAGGCATCACCTGACAACAAGATGGAGTGCAATGCTATTGATGTACCTATGATTTCCTAGTCATCCAAGGATACAGGAAAAAGTCTTTAGTCATCAGTGATGATAATTCAGATTATGATCCAAGCAGTAACAACAGTCTAGTTAATGTATTTGAAATAGAGCTTGACGAGGTAAGTGGAGACACTGATTGTCAAGCAGACGTTCTGAGATTGGTGAACAAGCAGGGCAGTACAACATTTTCACGACCTACTGATATCCCGTCTACAAATCCTTTTAATACAGAAGTAAAAGAAACCTTAGAACATCAAACAAGCTAGAAGAACATCAACAAACCAACTCACAGGCATCCCAGGCAATCATTTAGAGCAGCGCGTAACATCAGGATATATTAAAGCAATATAAAGCAAATGTAAGGGTTCGAGTTCGAATCCTCGTGGAATAAAATTTTTTTCGCCTTATTATGTAGTAAATATTATCTTTTCATGCCTTTGTATGCTTTTTCAGGTTTTGAAGCGTCTTAAACTGCTCTAAATGATTGCCTGGGGTGCCTGTGACCAACTCAATAAAGATGTAGACTTTTTATAAGCCGGACCTTTGATAAAATAAACTTTTTTAGTTTCTTATCAGAGCAGTCAGTACTAGAGAGCATGCAATAAAAACCTGAGACATGAAAAAACAGTAAATTTAAAGGCCTTCCACACTAGCAAATTTTCTATGACAAACGGAAACTCCCACGTCTACTGCGTCTACATGAGCAAATTTTAAAAATAATCATAACTATTTTTTCTCGCTTTTTCAACAAAAAATTGGTCATTTTAGTTGCACTTAGCATTGATTAGCATGAAAATGTTTTTCTCGGAAATTGTGATAGTTATGATTAATTCAGTGGTAGCAGGACTTCGTGTCGTCCAATTCTGTCTGTAATCACACGAGGGATAAACAAAATTGGACGACCGCGTAGCGGGAATTGGCTCCACTCAGTCCTATTACCATTATATATATATATTTGTCAAAGTATATTTTTTCATAGGAAATTTTTGTCTTTTGGAAGGTCCTTACTGAATAAAATCATTAAACCGTATGGGGGCATTAGGTCGGTTTAACTTAATAATGCAAAATGACACTGATTAGACAACGGAAAACAAAGTATTTTGTACTTTTAATACTATTTAAATTTAATTTAATTTCACAATATTAATACATAATATTACTAATCAGTATTGAATGCACTCTACACAGGCATCGACTTATTCTTTTTGTTTTCAAACTTCAAAAATGTTCTTGAAAAAAGTTTTATTTTGATATAAAGCAGTCCTAAAGTGTGCAACGGACCTGACGAACGGCGTTGTGCCGTGACCTTTACGTGTCAGTGCCGTGATGCCTGTAAAAGATTAAAAATTCCTGACGTAACCGTGTCGTGGCTGTGTCGCTTTGCAATCACACGAAAACTGTTCTAGAAATCTACATAATAATTTTCATATCATAAAGTCCCTAATGAATTAATTTTTTGTTGTCCATGTACACCCATTTTATAAAACCACTGAAACGACTGTTTTGGCTTCTGCACCCTTCCCCCACCATTCCCACCGCTTCTGCACCCTTCCCCATCCTTATCAAAGCGACCTAACTTATTCGAAAAAGAATTTGAAATTGAAAAAAGAAAAGACTGAAAGTTTGAATTGCCAAGTTTCACTTTGAACATGGATGCCATAATACCGGATCGAATGCTCTGCTCTGCTCTGCTCTGCTCTATTGAAATATACCAAACCTGCTCAACGGTCACACCCAGTCACAGGTTTTAAAAGGACTCCATAAACTATGTCTTGGACAACCAGACAAACTGATAAAGTCGGAACACGGTACACAGTTTGAAGTACACACATGTTTATGATACATGTACAAACATGTCATTTTAACAGGCTCATCAGTTTTGATTTTCTGATTACCTAGCGACATTAATGGAAGGATTTCAATCTTTGTTTTATTTGATGAAGTCTCAGAACGGTTCTCTTGGTGCTGCAAGAATAGTGGAACAAGAAACATAACACATACTCCTAATGTTGAAAATCCACCAGATACAAAGAACGCTATACTGTATTCGCCAAATACGTCGTAGATTAGGCCTGGGAAACAAAAATAGAGGGAGAAATTAGTAAAGATAAAGAGGCGATGACGGTTAGAATATACTAAAGACAACATACATTACACAGTGGGTAAACCGCAGCCGCTCTGGCAACCACATTAACATTGCGCGCATTACAGTACATTTTGATTTTATACAAATATACTGTTGCGCGCAACATTGCAGGGGTGAACACACGGTACAACCGTGTTCCGCACAATGTTGCAGTAAAAGTTGCATGAGACCTTTAAGATCGAACACACGATGCAACATTTTCTACAACAGCGCGCAACAGTGTTCCACCCCTGCAGTGTTGCGCGCGCTGTTACAGATAATGTTGCAGTAGTACACCTGGATCCTAAACGTGCAACTGCTGCGCGCAAAATATTGCAGGGGTGGGTAACACTGTTGCGTGCGATGTTGCGTAAAATGTTTCAGGAAATGTTGCATGATGAGTCCGGGAGTTTAGTCTATAGTACAACCCTAATGACTGAAAATATTATATTAGTAATGTGCTGGTACATTGTGTATTGGTCTTAACTGTGCTAAACTTAAGTGTCAATTTTACCTGCGAGAGGGGTCCCTATTGCCTGTATTAGCGCCACAATAGAACAAACATTACCAAATGCACGCGGCATGTCTTTGTCACCAACAATCAAATGAGTGCCCATACTAAACATAACCGCAAAACAACCATCACAAATACCAAACACTACCACAAATATGACGAACCATGCATAATTGAACGCTAATGGACACATCGTTGTGTTAATCGCGTTTATCAAAGCAAATATCTGCAAAAATTTGATGCGCGAGGAGGTTTCCATGTCCCCTAGCTGTCCAAAGATCACCTTGGAAACGGCTTGAGTGATTGCCAGGTAGCCAATCAGGAGAGAGCTTTCAGATCTGGGCACTCCTACATCATTAGCCATACGTATCTGAAACAAGAAATGCGTAGCAATGATGCATGGATGACGTCAAAATGTGCGAGAAACAAGTAAGCCAGGAGAGTCGAATGACATGACTGTTGTTTACATCAAATTTTGACTTCTTCTTTGGACCCATATGGGTACAGACACATGGAATATGAAATCGATTAGATATGGAATATCCAACAATTCTAAAGAATTTAGAGCGCACTTAATATCTGACATAATACAAGTGTCCGTATACGATTCTCGGCCAATCAGAGCAGGCGTATGACCCCAATGACTATTCAACAAATTGATTCTATTTTTCCGTGCGTATGTACTCTAATAGTGCACAGATGACGTCAAAATATGGCGAGAACAAAAAAGTACGCCAGGAGACGAAGTCGAAGTCGACCGTATAGGTGCCATGTTTTTTATATTCGAAATTCCTGTCATAACCATGCCGTGCGGCGCCGTTTTCACTGTGAGTACAGACCAACAGAAAAAAGAAATCTATTTGTTTTATATGATATTTATCGAAATATTTTAACCAATCAGAGCGCGCGTAAGACGTAATATATGCATGTGTGCTGTAACCACACATGGTTCTCGACCAATCAGAGCGCGCGTACTATAACAAGTATTATATAAAAACTAAGAGAGCAACGTTTGCCAACTTACCAAGAACACAAAGGGGACCAGGTAGCCTGACAGTATTAAGCTCAAGGATAACGTCCACACACACAAAGCCTTGTTTTTTGCAAACATTTCATAATCAAACAAAAGCTTGGATAACTTCAGTAGTTTTAAAACACAACGTTTATGCAAAGAAATGCAGCCTCTTGTAGAATGAACAACAATTGATTGATGTTTTTCTTCACTTTTGTTGGCTCGCAAAAATATAAGTCCACAACAAAACAAAACTGGTCCAGCAGCTGACATAGTTCGAACTGCAAGCCTCCATCCACCATTACCAACAAGGAAACTGAAGAGTTTAGCTATTGCAGGTACTCCAAATCCTGCACCAGCCATAGCTATTCCATAGGCAAGGGACAATCGTGTTTTAAAATGAACATTTAAGACACCCAAGGAGCTATAAAAGCACATGCTAGTTCCAACGCCCCACCCAAGACCATAGGTAACGAACAGCAGTCTAAAGTCCGTAATATATGACGAGCAGAATAATCCAGCTGTTGCTAAAACAGAGCCAGTGCAGGCCATAAAGTGACAACCGAATTTGCGACAGCATATAGTCATAACGGGACCAAGAAAATACATAATTGTAAAGGCTAGCGTTCCAATCCAAGCTGTGAAGACAAAATAAACATCACTAACGCTTATCTCAGTTTTGCATGAGAGTTGGTAAATATATTTAGCACTTAGTCTTGTTTTCTTTTTCTTTCAGGGACATCACATTTTGAAAGGGAATGATCGCCTTTCCTTTTAGATCATTTGTATTTTATTGGTACCTTTTAGGTAAAGACTGAGGATTTAGGCCATATTCCTGACGATCTTCCCCGATCAAAATATATGTCTTACCTCTCTTTGAGTTGGAGCGGAAATAGCAATGGCCCCTGGGAAGATTTCCGGTATAGACATGCGGGACCTTGACCCTCGTTGTGAATACAGCTAGTGACCTATTCCATTTTATTACAATTGATTTGACAAGAAAGAAATTAAACTTTCTGTCATATGATCACTGTTTAGTTGTTTAAAAAATATGCATGCAAAACTTAATGCGGGCTGCCGCAGTCCAACTGGAGACCCTGTTAAAAAGGGGCCGAAATAAAATTGATGTTGACTGGAATAAATTTACTTATAACCTTACAGATTTCCGCAAAAACTGTTTAACCGATTTATTGCTAAAACTCCAAATTTCACTAATGTTAGCATTGGTCTTTCGTTTCACGACCTGTAAGGGGGAAAATGAAATGAAAAATTAAATAAAACTTGGCATTACCTGTGGTCATCTCGCTGCTTTGAAATTCTTCCCTTAGAGACAGAAACAGAATACCAAAAGAATTCTGAATCCCAAAAACTAGAAACTGCACAATGAAAGAACTCAAGCAAACAATCCATCGATTTGAATGCTTACTTTGAATTTGATACGCCATTGAAGTTCACTGCAGATGGCCGGTAAACAATGAAAGGATAATCTACATACGACTGAGCAAATTATTCCAGGAAAATGTCCATGCCATATAGGTCACTGAAAGATAAGCCATTTCATTGTGAGAATTAACTTATGTTGAGAATAACATGAGAATAACAGATCCTCACCAAATATATAGAGGATATTGTAGACGCGGTCGGAGGCAATGATTCAAATCACGTGCTTTATCTGTTTTTAAATTCCTTAATGAAAGAATGGCAACTGCACCAAGTGCTATGGCAACGGCAGCTCCAAGTATTTTATCTTTTTTATGTTGTTATGATAATACTACTGAATAGAAATCACAGAAATCATGAACCAGATAAGATACCACCTGCTCTACCCGTCAACCGATCAGTACCAGAAATTAAGGTGAGAGAATTATCGTCTACAGTTGCTGAGTTGTGAATAAGTAAATATATCCGGCCGTCAGTATTAAAATAAATTTTCTTCAACAAATTTTCTATTACAAATGAACTGTTAAATGATAAAAAATTGTCATAGAAAGTTTGTAAAGGTGAAAATAATGCAAAAGCCATATTGCCACCTGTTCTACCCATCAACTGACCAGTATCAGAAATTAAAGGTGCCAAAAAAAAGACGTTTAAGCCAACGACTGATTAGTGTTTAGCTAGAGTAACTGAGTGTCAGGTGAATAAATACAACACGAAAAGAACTGCTAAAAGAAGCTTTTAGCTGGAACCTCACGCGAACATGAATCGTTGGTCCCGTCATTTGATCGTAACGTGTTTAACAGGTTGAAAACCTGACAGTATCCTGTAAGGATGACTGACATTTCTGTAAGCTGCCAAAATTCTGAGGTGCTGTCTGCCTTTGGCTGCCAAAACACCCCCTAGCTAGTGTTGTTTTCTTACAGAATGCCATCTCGTATCCAAATAAGATTACAGTCATCACGTGACAATGATATAAAAACCATGCGTTTCTTTATTTGTCACATACGGGAATTTATAAATTCACGTTACATACATTCCATAAAACATAACGTCACTCACAGCTTCCACAAACAGGGGAAATAGTTGCCGATAACTAGTTATGATCGATGGGCCGGCAGAACCCGGCCACGTAGCACGCAGTTGATGTATTAAACATATTCATATAATAATTAACACATAAAAACAATTGACAGAAAGAATATAGAGTACAACAAATTTTATGAATATATTAAATCAACTGCTACGTCGGTTTTTTCTATGATCGATAATTATATATTAAGAGGGTATTTTTTTTTCAAGTTCGAACGACAAAAACTCCTGAGCTGAAGAACAGCTATTGTACAAAACTAGAATCATTTCTGTCACAAAAGTTTAAGCTTTTTTTACTTTTTCTATTTTTTTTTATTAGTTATTACGTATATAAGTATATAATATATCTTTACAAGTAAGGTAATATATTTTCTACAAGTTTCTTTTCTTGATCTTCTTTTCTTTTCTTTTTTTTTTCTTTCTTTCTTTCTTTTCTTTTTCTTTTTCTTTTTCTTTTTTTGAAAATGAGGTTTAGGCCTTCATTTGCTCATTTGCTATATGTTTGAATCAAAGTGTTAATCCAACGCGAAAATTTGGATCGAAAATGAGGTTTAGGCCTTCATTTGCTCATTTGTTTTCTTTATATTCAGCTTGAAAAAGCTTAATTCTAAGAACAAGAAAAAGTCTTTGTGATACAAAAATCCGTTTTAAACAGGTATTTTATCTTGATTTTAACCGGTTGCAAAAGGATTTGAGTGTTAATCCAGAACGAAAATTTGCATGTGTAATAGGACTCCATGTTGTCCAATTTGAAAATAATTGGACGAATTAAGAAAATTCCGAGGGCCGGTTACAAATAGAAAAGTTTGAGAGGGTTACAAATTTTGGCAGTCAGAGGAATTTTTGAGTTCAATTATTTTCAAATTGGACAAGCATGGAGTCCTGTTGCTTATTAATTATATAGTTGCCTCTAATCCCAATATTATGAGCACTTATCTTTATTTTTTGGCAAACTGTCCAATTTCAAGTATCCAATTTAAGAAAAATTGGACTGAGTTGACGAAAATTAAAGAAAAATCCATCTGTTGACAATATTTGATTAAGAGGCAGCTATATAATTAGGATTAAAACTCGCACGAAGGTCTAGTTTTTGGCGCTTTCCGCCATTATTGCTCGTCATGGAAAAAAATCTTCTCTTAATTGGTATACTACGCGCGCTCTGATTGGTCGAGAACCATGTGCATGTGTGACACATAAACACATAAAGACGTCATTGACTCTTACGCGCTCTCGCATTGGTTGAAATGTTTCTATGAATATTATATAAAACAGATTTCCATTATTTTTCCATGAGTCTACACTGTAACAGATGTACAGAAGACATCAAAATGTGGTGAGAACAACAGTCACCGCGCTACTCGTCAAGTGACCGGTACCTTTTTGTTCTCACGCAACGCATTTTGACGTCATCTGTGCATCTATTGGAGTATAGACACATGAAAAATGCAATACCTATTTGTTCTGAACTAAAACATATCGACAACAAAAATTGCTTTGTTCTCAAATTCAAGACTACTTTTTCCAGTGTGTGGCCTAGTCATCGACAACTAAAAGTAATCGGCGATAACAACTAATTATCGACAACTATTCCCTATAGTCTGTGGAGGCCCTTAGTCTAGTAATGTGATATCAGCAGTTCTTGCTTTTAGCGAGTTTTGCTTTTCCTAGCATTCGTTTGCGAACACTAGCCTTTTTGTGTGACTAAAACAGTCACTGCACTTGCGCAGAGGTCACTATTATATTAATAATAATAATAATAATAATAATAATAATAATAATAATAATAATAATAATAATAATAATAATAATAATAATAATAATAATATATATATATAAAGTTAATGGTGGGACTCGTTATACTCCGAGTTTCACGCGTACATCGCGATCATCAGACTGACTGTTAAGGTTTAAATATTCCTATTTGTGTGTTCTTTTTTCCTTGGTTGGATGCGTAGAATTTATTCTCGTGCCTGACTTTGTAATTAGCTCCGACGTTTTGTTTAAAAGCGACGGACTGTTCGATTGTAAAATGCACATCCTTTCAGCCAAACATAAGTTACACCTGGATGGGCTTCCATTGTACGCGCTGGCGCGTTTTATGATTCTCCATTTCAGTTGGTATTCGATGCTATTCCGCTCTACATCCGTATTGAGCACTCTTACAAACGGGACAGCCTTATGAAAGTTATATTTCTTCTAATAATATATATATTATTATTTTTTTATTAGCGCTTAGAACAGATTTGTATTTGCGCTTTATAAATAAATAAATATATATATATATATATAAATCTATAGCTATACATATGCTCTTGAAGACTTTGAAAACAATGACCGGAAAAAATAATTCTTACTTATTATCTTTGCCTACGCACAGCAAGTTTATTGAGTGGTTGGATCAGCGTCTATTTATATCTTCAAAAATGTCCAAAGCTTACGGCTTGTTTGTTTTTCTTTTGTTTTGATTGTACATGTTTTCCGCACTCGTGTCAGGCATGTAGTAAAACGTTGACTCACTGGATTACTGGACTGGACTGGACTGGACCGACATTGGGCTCAAAATGGACTCAAAATGGACTCACAATGGACTCACAATGGACCGGCTCTGAATGAACTCAAAATGGACTCAAAATAACAAAGAACTAACGAAAGTGCGAGATATATACAAGATGTAAAGTTTATTTAAAATAATAATAATAAGTGCTATTACAAATTAGTCAATGTTTTCACATAAGTTGCAGTTATAATCTTCACTATCTAGAGTCCAGGGCCCGGTTGCTCGAAAGACGATTAATTAGCGTTAACCCAGGATAAAGTCTAAAGAAAACCATTCATTTTAACTAGGATTAGCGTTATTTATCGACCTTCGAACAACCAGAAAGTAGTAATCCTCTAAAATATGAATGACAAGCTGTCATGAAATGTCGCCATTGCTGAGTACTGGAGCTTCAAGTCACGGCTTACAATTAGCACTATAGTTCGCACTGCTTATGGTAATAGAATTGAGTGGAGTCCAATTTGGTCTGTAATCATACGAGGGATAAACAAAGTTTCACAACATGCCCTCGTGTCCGCTATTAGTTTTATAGTAGACGAAACATATATCGAGTGAAAACAGCAAAGAAAGGTAAAAATTGCCGGTCCGTACTATAGGATTCCAAATGCTCGGAGAACCAATCAGACTATTCCTTTTTTTCTTTTTTCTTTCTTTGTTCTTTTCTTTTTTTTCTTTTGTCCGGCCTGCCATATAATAAACAAGCTCATTTGTTATGAACTCGAAGCTTGGACATGACCATATGAAAAATACTGACGAATTAACATTGTTAGCCGCATTTGTTTTCATTAATTTGTGTAATAGTTTTGAACTGCGAAAGGTGGTATCACCTCTCATTTCGATGACGTTTTGTGGAGTAAAACTGAAAATCATCCTCCCAAAATTAAAATCGAGACTGCTTTCAAAATATTCAGCTCCGGCACAGGAAGCCCATCGAGAATAGACTTTTGCTTTTTGACTCTCATTTCTGCATGTTTTGTTTGTAATTAACTTGGCAAACCTTTTAATGATGAGGCGATTCCCGAGTTTGTTTTTACACTTTGAGTCGAATTAACTGCTGAACATATTTGCAATAAATGCTTTAGAGAATAGAATGCATTGAGAGATTTACCTTAAATGAAACCTTGAGTGTGTAGTTGAATTTTATCGATACTCGTCTTGTGATGATCAGGCACGTTTCTAGCTTCGATTCTAGCTATCACTGAGCCTAGTCGGGTCAACTATTGGCTTATGCACTACAGTAAGCAACAAACACTAAAGGTGCTGTTTACACGCTGAAACTTTTCTCTGAAACTTGCCTCAATGGCCGTTGCGAGACAAGTTTCACAACGCATTGCACCGTGTAACATGGTCATTTAGCAGAAACTCTCCCCGGGTCGGTCTACTCCTGCAATAGAAACTTGTGCGTGTCGCGGACAAGTTTCAGGACGAAATTTCAGCGTGTAACACTCCTTATGAAACTCGTCTCGCATCAGCGATGGGACACAAGTTTCAGATAAAAGTTTCAGCGTGTAAGTTAAGCTGATCAGTGTTACACTAACGAACGATTTTTGCAACGACGATTTTCGCGCAACGCTAAGTTGATGCCCTGTAGCTTACCACAAGGAACGAGTTTTAGCCCAAGTTTTCCTCCAGTAATAATAATGATGATACTGACAGTCGTGATATAAATATTGAGTTGTGACGGCGGTTGCGTGAAAAATCGTCGTTGCAAATCGTCTCGTGTAATATCAGCTTAAAAGAGTGGAACACTTAGCACTTTTTAGAATAATTACCACTAATTAAACACCTACTGACACCTAACACTATTTCGTGCTATTTATTTATGTTGCACGCTTTTAGTTTTTGGACTGTATTGATACCAGAAAATTTGCAAAACAAAATCATTTTGGCTTTCTACTCTAAATAGTAGTCACATGTGCTATTATGCCAAAAGGCAATGTTCGACTAGCAATTTCAAAATCACACTGATAGGAGCAGTAGTGCAGAGCAAAAAAGATGCGAGCCAAAGATATCAAAAGATCCTTTAAAATAAGTAAAGACATACCTTAGCTTTGTACAAGACTAATTCCATCGCATGTTTTCAAGAAGCGCTTTGGCGGTCTTCCAAACAGAGTCACAGTGTCACTTGTCCTTACCCTAGAATCCAGAGGCGCGTTCAAATATGCCTGTGGATTCCCGGGAAGTGCTAGGTTTATTTTGCTCCCGCAAGCTAGCAAAACAATGAAAGCTGCATGACAATCAAAAATTAAATTTTGAATCCGGAAAATATTTTTTGATAAGAATATTATTGGAAAAACATTTTAACAAAAACTTCAGTACTGTAGACGTCGTCATTCTCAACAGTATCATGAAAGTCGTTGGTTGGAAGCAATGATCGTAACGAACAGAATTATGTACATAATTAAAGAACACGTTGTCGTTCGGTGAATTTTTTTTGCTTTAACAGTCTGATTGGATATTAAGCGATGGTCTTTGTGAATCTCATAAATAAATAAGTTAATTGAGGGTCTGGATGGGATTACTGACTGACAAATGTCTTCTCAAGTGTATTAAGGCCTGACTATTATGCAAATTAGGAAGTAACCATTTTCGCTCATAAAACACGGAGGTTTAAAGATATCGCAAAGATTTCTTGGGAGATGATGTAGCTCTACATTATGAACACTTTGATAGCAATGTTTTTTCAATTAATTGGTCACGTGACCTTAAGGCTGCAAAAACGTTTTTTCAAAAATGGGGTACACAGAACCTTAACCTATCTCACTGAAATTCACAGTGTTATTAGACATTTGGCTCAGGTATATGATGCCGTCTTTTAATCCTAAGTCAAGCCTTAATATACTTGAGTTAAAATTCAACTGACAACTGACATTTGTGTAGCCTGTTTTTAACTGACAATTCAACCAAAATCTGAAGGAAATTGTCGTTTTTCTTCTACCCTGGAAACCTTAGGTTTATTTCTATCTTGCTATTGACGCTTGTAATTTTGACGGTTCTGATCGAGAGAATTAAAGAAGAAACCTCGTTTCTTCTTTCTTGTGATCTCATTGTCAGAATTACAAGCGCCAATAGCAAGATAGAAATAAACCTCTTTTTTCCTAGGGTATTTTTCTCCATAACACATCTCTCCCAGAGACAGTTGTCATGTGAGAAAGTTCAGTTGGATGTCACAAATTGTTTAATTTTTATCTTGAAACCTGGCTTAGGGGGTGTTTACATGGCACTAGGATCATCGTAGTAGGCGAATCATCCTACCTGCTATACGTTTACTGCATTCTGCATTCTGCTTACATGGAAATTTGATCATCCTACTGAACAGAATGCAGTAAATGTATTGTCAATAAAAAACTATATCGAGCCACCTTAAAACAACTTTATTACTGAATAGAAGCACTAAAACAAATCCTGATTATGAGGGTCTGGATGGGGGGTACAAATGTCAGTTGTCAGTTCAGAAATTTTGGCCTTTTTTGTCAGTTAAGTGGAAATTAATGATTAACAAAGGCTTTTATTTATTTCTCATGGGATTTTTTGTCTTTCTAAGGGGGTGTTTACATGGCACTACGGATCATCGTAGCAGGCGAATCTTTCTACCTTCTATACATTAACTGCATTCTGTTTAGTAGGATGATCCTAGTACCCGAATCGAAGACACAAATTTCCATGTAAACAGAATGCAGTAAATGTATAGCAGGTAGGAAGATTCGCCTGCTACGATGATCCTAGTGCTATGTAAACACCCCATGAGAAATAAATAAAAGCCTTTGTTAATCATTAATTTCCACTTAACTGACAAAAAAGGCCAATATTTCTGAACTGACAACTGACATTTGTACCCCCCATCCAGACCCTCATAATCAGGATTTGTTTTAGTGCTTCTATTCAGTAATAAAGTTGTTTTAAGGTAGCTCGATATAGTTTTTTATTGACAATGCTTCCGTTTTTCCGCACTTCACGAATTGAGCAACTTACTCTTGACCAACAAAAACGGTTCTAATTTTACAGCAGTTATTGGACTTGAATTAATCAAAGTTTTCATTTTTGTCTATTTCACTTCTATTTGTGTTGCCATAGCGCTGAAATCAATTTTTCTAAAATATCTCTCGAACTCGAGCAGCTCTAGACAAGGGACTATATGGGCAACAAACTACACACTAAGGCAAAGAAATTAAGGTACAATTCAAAAAATTTACCAAGGCGCGCCGTTTTTGAATAAATTACAAACAATTCAAAAAACGAAATTTACTGATTAGCTTATTTTGGTTGGCCAAGAGTAAGTTTTTCAATGGGCGGCTGGCAGGTCTTGCGTGATATTTTAAATTTTAATCCAACAAAAACAAAAATATAATATTTGAAAAGAGCTTACCAAAATTAGTAAAAGTTGAGATTTTGAAGTAGTTTCGATGAGTAGCGCCAAAGTTATGGGCGGCCGAAGTTTGCTTTATTTGTATAGAAACGTTCGTTGGTGGGCAAGCTGAACCAAACTTCGGCCACCGATAACTTTGGCGGCATTTATCAAAACTGTTTAAAAAAACACAACTTTTACTAATTTTGGTGTGTCCTTTTCAATTATTATATTTTTGTTTTTGTTGGATTAAAATTTAAAATGTCACGGTAATGTCACGCGACACCTGCCAGCCGCCCATTCGTGGAATGAAAAACGGAAGCATGGTCAATAAAAAACTATATCGAGCCACCTTAAAAGCTATGTGTCACAATCATGCTCCGTACATAGTTGGGTTCCAATCGCCGATCTCGTGTTTTTCCACTTTTTGATGTAAATGGCGTCGCGTGAAACCTGGGCTGACTCCAAGTCTTGCTCGTTCATGTTTTCTGTTGCTTGGACTCCCTGTGTTTGTAATTCAAATCGGGCACTTTCGGTTCTCGTGCCCGATTTGAATTCGGGAAAACATAGGGACCCAACTGAAGCAATGGAGAATATTAATGAGCGAGACTTGGAGCAAGTCTACGTGTAACATAGCTTGCATCACACGAGCCACATTTAAAAAATAAATAAACTACGCTTTGTTGGTTAACGATCTGTGTTTGCTTTTCCCCCTTTTTTATTCAGTAAAAACCTAGTAATCGGAGGAGGGATCCTGAGTTTATTCTTCGACGTTGAGGGAGGGGAGGAGGGCTTTGGGTGGAGCGATAAGGGAAAGTTCTCATTCCCCCTTCCCTTTCCCCTTCCATTTCGAGAGCTCAGCGACGCGAGCTAAAGCCCTTTAAAGTCTTTGACACAAGGTAGCCCAAGTGAACGCCTGTACTTCTACGAGGCCAGGGAGTCTGAAACAAACGGCCGATTTGCAGATTTGCAGATTTGATGTCGTTACTTTACTACAACTACCAGAATGCTTTTACGGATTCTCTTTCGTATTCAGATTTTTATTCCCTCATGAGAATTGTAGAACATTCAATTAGCACTAATTATTTTACAAAAGCAAGTGGGCAAAGCATTCTGGTAGTTGTAGTGACGCAACGACTAACGTCTTGCATTACTTGTAGACCTTGTACTGTAGTAATGCAAGTCGCCCATTATATTAAGGGCTATACAGCACCAATACCATGAAAATGAATTTATTTTCCACTGACAGAAGCTAAATAAATACTAAATTCTTAATACCTCATCTAATATAATTTCAACTACACAATGCTAAATTTATCTCCATGAACAATACCTACTTTAACGTCATAGTGTAATATGATCTAATATCGATTTTTTAAAATGGTAATTTGTTATGTTCTCAATATAGTGCAGCTATGATTTTGCTTTGTCATTCCTGTCTTCATGTATATGTTATGTATTGTTTTATCATTGTTGTTGTTGTTGTGTTTGCTTTATTATTTTTGTTGTTGTTTTCTTCAATCGGCCAACGCCCTCACACTACTCGTATATAGCGACTCTTTGATAAGTAACAAGGTTTTAACACGTTAAGCTTAGAGTCTATGAAAGCGTTAATCACAGCGTTTGACTACTGTATGTACAGCATTCTCAACGTCTGTAAATTCATCTTCACCCCTTCCGACCACGGCTTGCATTCGTTGCTAGAGTAGCTCAAGATAGGCAGCGAAGAGAGCATAAGTTCAGGTCCCGTGCGCTTTTCAGCACTTGAACAAAGCGCTAGTTCTTTAAGTATACATTCCAGTGCTATCGGGGGATAACTTTCCGACTTGGTCAATCATGTTGGAGTTGACACTAATCACCTTGTTCGTCAGTTTTATTCAAAATGCTTCTTCACTTAATTTCAGAAGTGGTGTGCCCAAGGATCATTCATAGGACCGTTTCACGACAGTTCTCAAATCCTTGATAACAAAACTCCAAGGAATTTACTTCAGCTTCTAACGCTTTTTCCATCGTATTGCTGAAGATGTCCACGCTAAAGGCTGGTTTAAGACTCGTATAAACGCCGCTCTTTGATAGATCATGTGATGCTAGGGACGTTACGCTTCTACCATCAACGAAATCGCTGTCTGTAGAAGACGACCTTGATCCTTGCAGGTTTTCACTATCCTCGTGATACGTGGATCGACCAGAATCGGAATTTAAACTTCTCTCGTCGTTTAGAATCACTGATCCACTGCTTAAACTGTAGAGGTCTTCCGAATGGGATTCGCTAGCTGTGCTCTTCTCGTGCGTGTATATCAGTACATCAAACATAGCTGGGCTGGGCGGTCTGCTGTCGAGCCCTGGGTCTAGATTACACCTGTACTGATGCATATCGACTTGTATAGTGTTTGTACTATTCTTAAAGTTTCCCACGTATAACTCATTTGGCGTGTTCTTCTCTTGAATATCCTCTAAAATCCGAGAGATAACCAGACTAGAAGGCCTACTGTAGAGTTCAGAGTCTGCCAGCGGTCTTAAATAAGCTGGATGGATTGCTACTTGAGGGGTTGTACTCTCAACTGATTCACCGTCCACAAGTTTGCTTTTGACAGCGAATTCAGATATGACGTTTAGTTGTTCACATGGTGGGATTCGACCACGAATCAGCCTTTGTACAACAAACATCAAAGCTATCCCAATGAGTACTGCTACTCCAGCAAGAACAAAAGCAGCATCGTAGCGTCCATACTGGTCAAAGATTACCCCTGTAAATTAGAAAATAAAAAGGGACTCAATGATGAAAGTGATGAGCGACGCCTTTCATGTCAAAAGACTGGACAAGTCTAGCCCAACTGACTACATTCTGGTACCCAGAGCTCCTCGGTGGTCGTTCCTTGAGTAGGGGCTGGGAACGACAATGTTCTTGACTATAGACGGCTTGTTTATTGCAATGAATTCTCTCAAATAAATCCTCTACATAGAGCAGATTTCGTATGAGTGTGAAACGGACCGCGTCGTGCCGTGACCGTGTCAGTGCTGTGATGTGTGCCGTACCGTGTCGTGACCGTGCGGTGCCGTTTTCACAGTCATACGAAATCTACTCTATAAAACAGTCAAAATTCCTTTCGTAATTGTTCCGTGCGGTAACCGTGTCGTTTATATATACACCTATTTCAAAAAAGGTTGTCACCGCTAAGAGCGATAGGCGATAGGTAATAGGTCATTCCAAGACCGCAAAGCACTATTGGTTTCTTAATTAAGCCATCCTAAATCTTTCTTTAATTTGCACTCTTCCATCAAATATTTGGCAATTCATATGTAAATCAATTAGAAATCAATAGTGCTTTGCGGTCTTGGAATGACCTATTACCTATCGCCTATCGCTCTTAGCGGTGACAACCTTTTTTGAAATAGGTGTATACAGTCATACGAAATCTACTCTCAATATAAACGCCTTACCTGCAATAGGTGGTCCTGCAATAAGTGGGATCGATATAAGTCCGTAAAGACTTCCAAACGCCCGAGGCATCATCGCCTTTCCGACGATGAGTTCCGTTCCCATGCCGACCATGACCGACCAACATCCATCAGAAAGACCAAAGATAACGACATAGATCACGAGTACAAAGTAGCCATATTTGGAAGCCAGTGGACAAAGGATTGTTACTATGGCTTGTAATAGCAGGAAGACTTGAAGGAAGGCAATCCGTTTTCCTCGGGCGAAATCACCAAGTCTTCCAAAGAGGATTTTGAAAACAGTTTGAGTGATGGCCAAGTAGGCTATCAGTAGGGTACTTTCCCTGTTCGAAACTCCAATATCCTTTGCCATACGAATCTAGAACAGAAAAAAGTCTTTCAGAAACAAGCTAGGAGGACAGGTTAAATAAGGGGACAGCCTTTAAATGTTATCGATAATTTTAGAAATGGGAGTCATTGAAATTTACATTGTTTGGTTAAATGTTTTAGAAATTCTTTGCATTACTTAGCTGTTTTTTTTTAATATTATGGTAGCGTAGTGCTTTAATCGTTGTGATTTTGCAATAAAGAACAAAAGAAACAGAAAAAGAAAAAAGAAAAGAAACAAAGTAAAAAGAAAAAAAAACAGAAAAAATGAAAGACAGGAAGGAAGAAAGGAAAGAAGAAAGAAAGAAGGAAAATAAGGAAGGAAGGAAGAGAGAGAGAGAGAAAGAGAGAAGTAAGGAAGGAAGAAAGGAAGGAAAAAAAAGATGTCTCGAAAAAGATGTCGCCTACTTTGGGAAGCCGTGAGGCACACCACTCGATCATGATGATCAAGTAATGATGAATCTATACGTATGAAAGTTAGTTGCATCAACGAATACATGTCGCTAAACGAATAGATGAATAAAAGCGAACGACGAGTGATCAAACTGATGACCTGAAGAGCGTCATTGCACCTTAAAAGAGTCTTGACTACCCAAAATGTTTTCTTTGGTCAACCATGACTTGCCATGCAGAAAACTGTCCCAAAATAACATAGAGATCTTGTCGAGGTCTCATACTCACTCATGATACTCACGGAACTATTCCGTTGAACCAAAAGACGGCAACGCAGCGAACTGCATGGTGGGTAACTGAGAAACAGCAACGAAAAGATAGATAGACAGGAAGTTAATCCCTAGAGACTCGCCCACATCAGCAATGTTCGTTTATCAGCTGCCCGGCCGCCGTATTAGCCAGGGTCTATGGTACAAGTGTTTTAGTTTAGTTTTAAGAAGCAAGGGGAAGTGAGGGAGGGATTTGATGGGAGGAAGCCCAAAGCAAATAATTCAAGAGTTAAGATACTTACCACAAAGACAAAGGGTATAAAGTACCCAAATATCACAAACCCTAAGGCGATCACCCAGACCGTAAAGGCACGGTCCTTAAATGGTTCTGGATCGAAGAGATGCAACAGTTTCCGTAGTACTGCGCATGCTCTTTTGGGTACACTCAGGCCATCGTCATGCGGGCTCTCCTTGCTTGTCACATGCTTGTTTGATGGGCCGATGGGAAGGTAGGTAAGACCACCCAAGAAGACAAAAGTGGTGATCGCTGCTGTGAACTGAAAGGTGTAACGCCAGCCATATTTTTCGATTAAGTACTCTAAGAACACGATCATAATGGGCGTACCAGCTCCAGACCCTGCCAGTGTTATCCCATACGCAAGAGACAAACGCTTCTTAAAATAAACAGTCAAACCAGCAATGGAGGCGAAGTAGCTAAAACTCGCGCCCAGTCCAAAGACGACTCCGTAAGTTATGTAAAGGAGTGGGAACGACTTCACAAATGATGTCATCATTAACCCACAGAAGGACAAAACCGCCCCCAAGCACGTGATCGTACGGCTCCCCCATCGTGAACACAATGCTGTGGCCAGCGGTCCATTCATGAAGGTTAAACCAAAGGACAGAGATCCGATCCATGCTAATAAAGAAAAGATGACTTAACTTAGTCCAAAACGTTTAGAACGTTTTTCGATATTCTGCGAACTCTGATATTCAAACGCCAACCACCAATTGACGTTTTTGCTTCTCTCAATCAAAACTCCGAACACTGCCGAACGAAAGCGAACATAGCCCGAACAGACAAGTGAAAAATGCATTGCGCATGCTCGAAAACTCGGCGGGAATTCGTAGACGCGTTCGTGTTGTCGTTCATATTTACAAATAAAAGTACCGTCGATTAAACTGTCGTGTATTATGCGAAGTTCTCGTGTATTATTTGACCAGGGAAAGAGAACAACTAAAGCGAAGTTTTTGTAAAAAATAAGCACTAACTTTCCACGGACAGCCTTAACTTTCAAGGTTTACTAGACATAAGATAAGCTAAGATAAGATAAGATGCTTTATTAACAAATACATCGCAGCCCCAGTAGGCTGAATTGCGTATTACATAAATAATGGTAACCTCCAATGGTTTTTTTTAACACTTCCGAGTATGCGCAATGCGTTTTTCACCCTTGTCGTCCGAAATACAGTGGCCCAACGAGATGCCCATATAAAGCGTTTTGTAGCGGCGGAGCTCCGAAAACTGTTCGGGAATTACCACCGTGTGCAAAATTACGCGTCCCGCAAGATCAGACTATAGTCTCTAAATCCAGACAGAGGTGGAGTTTTCTATACTAATGTCTGAATACTTAGTGTTGGCTTCCCGGTAAGTAATGTTCGAAGTTTTCCGACAGAAGAAAAACGTCAATTGGCGGTTGTCGTTTGAAATGCTAGAGTTCGCAGAATATCGAAAACCGCAGTGAGCAACAATTTTCTCAAACTTTTAGCCTTTTATTGAAATAAATTAAACAAAAGCGTGGATTAATTAAACAAAAGAATGGATTATTATAAATCAAGAGAATTTAAGCGAACCAACCAATTTCTTTACAGGATAACGTACGTATAAATATGTAGGTGTAATATAATTTATTCATAAAAATATATAACTACTGTAACTAAATAAAACCAAGGCACCTGCTCTCTCGATGAAACTTTTATACACACACATAATGCTAGTCTCTTCACAGCCGCCAGTTTTGTAACGCAACGCTTAATTCTCAAACTTGCGTGCGTTGCATGACCAAACCCATCAAAGGAGACTAATACAGGGTACAATGAAATACAGTATATTTATGCATACATTACATCTACTAAGATGCATGGTCTCCAATTTCTACATGGGAGCCGTATGGACGGCAAACGGTTCCGGTGTGGTTCCCCCGACGTTGACCTTAGTCTGTCTCATGACTTGATGAAGAGAAACAGACCATTTCAATTCCCCCCAGGGGGTAGGGAAGAGGGTAGTAACCCCGGGGAGTGCTTCAAACAAAAATATCAGGAGGGCAAAATATTACTCGTCGTGTATGTTTAGTATGTTACCTTATAAGGGCATTGTTGAAAATTTCCGACAAGTACGGGATACGGGAGCCCCCCCCCCCCCCCCCCGATTTTCATATCCTGTCAATCCAGTTATGTACTCAATAAAAGGTTGTAAGGTCAAGCCAGGACTCGTTCGTGATAGAACGGGTTTAGTCAATCATCACAACCGCTAGATCAATGTGTAAACCGCTAGATCTCAAAACAAATATTACTTCAATCAAGATACCATAATACCAGCTTCAATGTAAATTTACAAAATGTTTCCACCGTATTGCACTTCGGTACCCCACCCTCCATAAAAAATAACAATAACTTTGTAAAAGACAAAAGTTCAGTTGAAAGATAACTGAAAAAAGATGACTGAAATACACAAAGGGGGAATAATAATAATAATAATAAAAGAAAAAACGTCGAGAAAAGTTCATTAGCAGCAAAAAAATATTATCTTAGTATTTTTGCATAGATCAGCAGTTACATAATCGTGTTTCTTAGTACAAATATCAACACTTACCAGTCGATGATTCTCCGTATTTGAATTCCTTCAAAAACTCGATAAAAAATGTCCCAAATGAGCTTTGAACGCCGATCACAATAAACTGAATAAGGAACGAGGCGAAGCATACGATCCAAGACCAATTCGAATCCACATCGCGAACAATTACCGGGCTCACGATTTTGTTCGAAAATGTTTTCATTGAGACCAACAGAGTAAAGTATTCGGGTCAACAAGGAGATTGGTGAGAGTCTAAACAGAATTGTACGATAGTTTCAGTTATATTCTTAGATTATTTCTTGCTTCCCAACACGATGTTGCATTAAACGAGGGAAATGAGAAAAAATTTCTTTGAAACATTATTTTGAAGCAAAGAAAACATGTTTACATCGAGCTTTACAGGTCAATAACTCGTTTGAAACCTGTTTTCTCTCTCTCTGTGTTTTCATGCATTGAAGTGGAATAATAATTGTGAATATATGATGAACTAAAAACTTTATTTCTATATTCACAAAAAACTCTTGATTTCAAGAAATGTTTTCCTTAAATTTATTAAAATTTCCTAAGGTAAAAGCCAGGTGTAATTACTCGTCCAGAGGGCAAAAATTTGTGGTGTACAGCGAATCAACCCATGGACATGAATAAAGATGAGTAGATGTCATTAATGCGACAAACACCCTTTCAGCCCCCGTGGACTTTGGATAGCAAGGAACTTAACAAAACTACTAATCGTTGTTTGATCTTTTTTTTATTCTTAGCAGATAACAATAAAATAATTGAATCCTTGATTGCGTTTTTGAGAGCAATTGTCTAAGATGCTGCACATTTCGAAGTGAAAGCACTTAGCTAGACCAGTGCCTCCCCAAAACCTGTTTTTTGTCCAGTTGTCTACAGCTGTGGCCAGTGATTCAATATAACATACTGTGAAGTAAAATTTATATTTCCAAAATTCAACAATATTAGACAATTATTAGCACACAGCCACTGTTCGCAGTATGTAGTTTTAATATAATGATAATTATGGAAACTAAAAAGTACAATAGCATAAATGGACTGCTTTGATATGTACAATGACATGTTCATGTACCTGGAAAATGTATATCTCACATAAAAGGCTTGACAATGGAGCATTTTAAACCTTTTAGTGAAAAATCTTGATGACAGAGAAGCATAAAATCAGTCTAATAATTATGGAAACTAAAAAGTACAATAGCATAAATGGACTGCTTTGATATGTACAGTGACATGTTCATGTACCTGGAAAATGTATATCTCACATAAAAGGCTTGACAGTGGAGCATTTTAAACCTTTTAGTGAAAAATCGTGATGACAGAGAAGTATAAAATCAGTCGTGTATGCACTCAAAAGGGTAAAACCGATTTCCGTGCAATTCAATTGGAATACAATGTACTTATAAATCTTGTGATCATTATTGTGATCCTTAAAAATCTTTAACAAAAGTAGCCATTAGGAAAAAAGCCAATAGAAAAAAAGACTGGTAAAAACTTGTTATTGAAACAGCTGATTTCTTAAATAAAAAATGGTAAAAACTTTAGAGAGGACTACAGCTGTAATGCTTAGAATTGTTTGACCACTTCATGACTGGGTCAAACAAGTTAATTTACATAACAAGAGAGTTTTATAAACCCCAACATATTAACATCTTATAACTCAAAAATTTCTGATAACAGCAGCACAGAATTTAGCAATCATTCATAGTTAGTTTATACTACATTGATAAAAGTAATAATAAAAACCATGATGCTGATATTCTAAATGATATTGAACTAGACATTAAAAATTTGCATGTCTGCATGCTAAGCCAAATCAATGGAGCAGAAAAGAAGAATCAAGAAACTCTAATTATAGAAATACAAAATATCTTTTTAGTTTTTATATGTACGATCACAGCTCTTACAGCACGTAGCCTTTACTCATTTTTTGCATTTTAGTTATTTGTTAGGGCCAGTACCTTGTATTCTTTTAATTTATGTATTTTGCAAGTTATATTTAACAATCTGTAAGGAACAATAATTTTTCTACAGCTATACTTCAGCATCTGTGAGGTGCAATAAAATTTTTTGTTGTTGGTATATTTAAGCATCGGTAAGGTAGAATAAATTGCTGTTGTTGCTGTCCAGTTGATACACAAAATATACTATTGCCTGAAATTTCTACTATTTCTTACAAAATCTGCAGTATAACTTCTAATTAACATGTTTTTGAGATGGAAGGTGTAATGCAAACCACAATGAATCCTTTGCAAAGTACAGATAGCAACTTCTATTAAAGGGCCTAATTATAGGAACTGGGCTGGCCCGGTTAAGCGGACTGACTTGTTTTGTTTTTTTTCCTTGGGACCACAAAACAAAAGAAGTAAGCCTGCTTAACCGGGCCAGCCCGGTTCATATAATCAGGCCCTTGGGTTAAATTTCCAAATTCTTTTTCATGAGGTGTATCCCAGCAACAGTTAGTTATTTGAAATGATAAATTAAAGTTTGCATTTATAATTAGCAAGGTACACACTTGTGCAGGTATTATTAATACTAAACATTCTCTAAAGTATGCACAGCCAGGTTAATTTGCTGAGTTGATCTGATGATTCATTTGCCAAGTTCATTCCAACAACAACTCTTTGCAATGTATATTTATTAATCTGCTGTGGTTCAATTTCATCCTTGTTTTAATTTTTTTCCTTTGTTCTACACTCATTATTATACATTACCACACACAAAGACAAAGATAAAATAAAAACTGAAGCAAGGATAAATTGAACTCCGACATATAGCTAACTGCACAAACATTGACCCTTTCAAAGCATAGAAGCTGAGACCTAAAGTAACACTGGGAAATTTATTTATAAGCTGATTTTAAAGAAGTGAGTGTACCTAGACGTTTCAAACAGTGACTGAGATATTCTTGGTATTTCCAACACGATTATGTAGCGAATTCACAGATAAAACATATGAATATCCATATATTACTAGTATATCCCAGAGTCATTTCGGTCTCAACTTCTAGGTTCAATTATTCTAAAAGGGTCAATGTTTCTACAAATAGTTATATACATTAAAGTTAGCATTCATATACAGGTACGGTAATACTTATCGTCATAGCAACTGTAGTAAATATGAGACATATACATTCAATGTTTTTGTCTTTTGAGTTTCCTCCCAGGAGGAGCCCATCTTAGACAGTCTGAGTCAACAGTTAATACTGGTTTCCTGTATTGAGAGCTTTTGACATGTTCTTCAACAAGTTTCGGCGTAACGCATATCACATGCTGTCCTTTCCAATATTTAACCATGTTTAATGACTGCAATGTGCTGATAATGTCTTCTTGTGTTATACTTGTCATAGCACTAAAAATAAAATAGTTTTACTTTATTTAGAAGTATAATTTTAGACAACTGTAACTTAAATGTTTTCTGTATCCAAGCAACATCTGACGTTAGCTACATAATTTCTGTACATGTGTCATCTGTTAAGCATGGTTTTGCATTATAAGCACAAGAAAAAACGATTTTTTTAAAATCTAAACATAAAACTAGTAACATTAAAAAGCAATATTATTTTTAACAAACATATAAGTGACAACAGTACTGGATGTTTTGATGACTTTATGTTGTCATTCTCAGCAGTTTAATGAGCTTCAGTTGGAACAACAGTTTAACGAACTTCAGTTTAATGAACTTAATTCCTTTCAGCAAACGAATCCATTAAACTGTTAAGAATGACAACATGAAATCATCAAAACATCCAGTACTGTTGTCACATTTTTGTTAAAATGTTTTTCCAAGAGTATTCTTACATTATTTTTAGCTATTAATATAAAACTGGTGATATTACAAGTCATTCTAGGATTAAAATAAAATACACTTACCTTAGGTCTTTGATAGAAACAGTTCCTCTAAAGTTTCGTAAAATATCGAGCAGTACCCAAGACCAATAGCTTCTGTAGCTCAACTTTCCAAGATCTGATAAAGGTTTCTCAGGTGATCCCACAGTTTCTTCGATTTTTGATAATTCATAACTAAAGGCAATTAGGAATTTTCCGTAGCCCTTTCTCTGGAAAGGTGGTAGTGTCAAGATGCACGCTACATTGTTACCGTCTGGTGATTCTTTTTCCTAAAATAAGTTTTACAACCAATGGCAAATTCATCAATACTGACTGTAATTTGAAACTAAAGGCATTTTGTGTACACATTAGCAGTTAATATGCAGTACAGTTTTATGAGAATATGCCAATGTACTTGCATAATTAGTTTGTAAGCATTTCAATCCCACGCAAACATAAACTTTACCAATAATTCATTTCATTGGACATGTAGGGTTGGTTATTTAAATGGTGTTTTTGTCTTAGCTATGTTTTTCTATCTAATGTTTTACACAACAGAAAGTCTCAGCTAAGGTTTAAACATTGTTTAAATAATCAACCCATATTGTATACTTTAACTAAACACATTGACATTAAGTGCAGATTGAAAGACTTCATGTTTTGGATGGCATACAGCAGGTATTACCTTACTGTACATGTAAAAAGCAAACCTCTAGAAGCTAATTAAAAACTTTTATTTTCTCTTTAAAAGTTGCATGAATTGAACTGCATTTACAGGGGTGGATGCAGGGGGGTGTCCATAGGTGTACTGGACACCCCCTAGTGCCGTTTGAGATGACTTCATCAGATTCCATTGTTAGGAGGCCACCATTTTGGATGTGACGTCATCTTTCAAGAGGCCTATTTGGGACAACCTCTTTGCAAAATCCTGGATCTGCCTCTGATTTATCCAGCTGTCTTGTATGCAATGCTCTAGCAACCAATATCACTGTACAGTATGCTCATCCTTGAATGCCCACATGTGAGCAGCTTACTCACTTAAGACACTCTCTCTCTTACCTCATTGGAGAGACTAATAATGTGCAGTTATGTTAGTCTTACATACCTTAGAGAAATATCCAACCATGTGAGCTCCTTCCTTATCCACTTCAGTAAGAATATAAAACAAAAATGGTTCCACATCAAAGTACAGAGTTTTATGATCAAGAAATAACTTTGCTAGGAGACAAATGTTTTGACAATACAGCTGAAAACCAAATTAAAGAAAAAGCATTAGAAGATGTACAAGAAAAAGTACATTAAGCATCAACAATACATGTACATGTCCAAAGTGGATCCAGGATTATCTTTTAAGTGGTGGTGATGCATTTTCAGTGTATAATTATGTAGAAATTGGAAACTCTTCAGTAGATCAAGAGGATATTTTGTAAAAATGTTTGGAATAAAAGGGTCCAAAGTTATCTCAGGAGTGGTGTCTACTCTCTGCATCCCTTTCCCTAACTCCACCATTTGCCTCTGCATGTAACAAATATATCAACAACGACAAAGCTCATCATCAGGCTGATATTGATTATTTAGCTGGGGGTAACTGCTTTATTGCAGAGATAAATAAAGTAGATTTCGTATGACTGTGAAAATGGCACTGCACGGTCGCAGCAGTTATGGCTGGAATTTTAAATGTTTTTATAGACATCACAGCACTGACACAGTCATTGCATGGCACGGTCCATTTCACACTCATACGAAATCTACCCTAGAGCATTACACATTAGCAGACTGTAATCTGCAATTCCATTGCCTTCTTTTGTTTCTTTTTGACTATTTTGCTTTATTTATTTATTTTTATTTCATGGACTAAGTATAAGTGCTATAACTGGTGTATAGAGAGCAGCTTTCTCTCAGAAATAACCATTATACCTTATGTTCTTTGCCATCTACTTCATATACAGATACTGTTCCTTTACGATAAATCTCTTTTCCAGGAGGCTGACGCATTGAACATTTTGCCTTGAAAACAAAGAAAGGAAAATTGATTTAGAGATGATTGACTGCATTAGACTAGATACAGGCCATAATGCTAAAACGTTTGAGTTACAACAGAAATCGTTGCATTTTGGTCAACCACATTTTCTCCAACTTTGGTTAGATCATATTTCTGATCCATCAATTATCTTTGTGGGCAAAACTTATGCAACTTCATGCAAATCACTGGTTGATTTGAATAAGCTCCACTCCCAAAAGATGATTGAGATCAGAAAAAAATGAACATCTAATGGAAGTCAAGAAAAATACGGCTTGCGGTGCAATGATTTTTGCTGTAATAAAGATAAACTCTTACATGTATGTCAAGGCAAATTAGGTTACAAAAATTGCAGTGACCACTTACTATGTGTTCTCTAAATGTCCTTTCATATTTCATATATTTAATGCAGTATTCACAGACCCATAACTTGTTAACTTTGCCATACTCTTCAGGATAAGGTGAGAAATACCATGTGTCAATCTCATACTTGCCAAATTGGGCTTTATCTATATATTTTATCTTAGTTATCTATGAACAAAAACACTTTGATTAATGATACTGTAATATTCAATGTCCAAATCCCTTTTCTGAAAGTGATCCCTTGGTAACAAAGGTATGGGGGAGGACATCTGGCTGTGACACCCAGCCAAGACTATGGATATTTGTCAAATGCTGGTTTGAGTTTGACAACCAGGCAAAGTTGTCTTCACAGCCTGTCAATTTATCTTGTACCTGGTCTTGATGAACCCACTGGGGGAGTGAAAGGAAGGTAAATGACCTCCTGCCTCACTGTAAAATAGGGTCCTCACTTGTTCTTATCTACATACATGTACATGAAGCTCTAGGATACTTCTATCTAGTAATAATATTATTACACTATCGTCATGAAAACAGGTTCCAAGAGAGGCCAAAATGAGTGTGCATGAGATTAAAACTAATCGAATCATGTTTTTAGGTGTCTGCACATCCTACCGACTACATTCTCACTCATTATAAAGTATACTAATACACTGCCATCATGCAAGGATGTGTTAGCAACAGTAGAATACACACTTACTGCTTCATGTTCTTTTTCTAGTGCTGCTGTTGTTGGGTCCATTTCAGCATATGTCTATTAAAAATATGACAATAGAAGAACTCAATATTATACACAATTTTATCAATGCTTATACAGGTTATAGGTAAATGGTAATTGATTTTGATAACTGTACAACAGTTTTCAAAATCAATTTTCAAAACAGTTTTCTTTTTCTTTTTTTTCAAACTTGTCAGGAAAGAAATGCTTTGTAAAACTTAATCATCAACCAAAAGTTTGTTACTTAATCCACATCCCAAAGACTTAATAGTTGTCTCAGAGGACATGACAATTTGCTTACATGGATTCCTGAATATGAATCCCTGTTCTATAAAAAATGTTTTACCTTTTGTACATGGTTAATCTCATCATGTTTACGTTTTTGGTTTCTGGTAAGTTTTCTTTCTGGTCCATCACCTTCTGCCTTGTCATCTACAATAGCTTTAGTTTCTTCTGTCTGTTGGAGGTCAACTCTCTCTGATGGGACCCATTCGTCTAAACGTCTATTGTCTAATATTAGATAATTATTATTAGATTAATAAACTTTCTTTATTACAAAAGCCAATCTAATGATACATCATAATTTACATGACTGTATTCCAAACTTGGTTATTTCACAACCACAATCATTCATCATCATCATCATCACTAGGAACTTTATTTTCAGTCATTACTTTTGACCCCATGTTAACTCAAACCATTTAATAATTTTGTAAGGAAAAAGGTTAAGTTGGTGCTGTAGGTTGAGGATCTACAGCTTCAAGTTCTTTCACTGAACTAGAAGTATTGCAATACTTCATGTTTACTAACACACACACTGTAATGCTATATGCCAACCATTCTCATAACATTAATTTTCTACATGTTTCTTTGAATAAACAAGCAGAAATGACAGAGACTTACAGTCACATAAAGTTTTATTATAATGTAGCAAAATTGTTTAAAACTTACATCCATGGTAATGAATATAATATTCTGTTTTTCCATCGTCCTCAGGGTCTTGATTGGATAATTTCTGCGGCATCTTTAGTATACAGAATAATAAAAGATTAAATAAAATATTTAAACAAGTACTTGTATAATGTAAGTGTATTACATTAATTATAGAGTGGTTTTCATTAAACCGTGAAACAAAGTGTATTAGTTTTAGTGTGATAGTCAAAATAATAACAACAAAATAACACAATGGAATTAGGGTGTATGAAAGAATGATTCACGGGTTAATGAAAACCACTCTATCTCAGTATTATTCAACAAATGAATTGCTTCTATATATAGCCGACATAATATGCTAACAGAGTTTATCATTGTATGACAAAACAAAGTAAAATATATGTGCTGTATCGATTTTGAAAAGAGAAACAAACGCCAAGTTGTTTTCGTCTGGCTCAATGTCAACATAACACACGTGAAATAGAGACGCCACAAAACTCGTTCTATCTTAACTAAAACTTGAAAAGAGCAAAATACTTTGTATCTGAATTTCACTCAAGGTTTTATTTTAAGCTTTTTCGAACTCAAAAAGACTCATAAACGTGAACAAAAATGCAAAACATATGAACGAGTGTACGTACGCCATGACAGGTCCTGCCTTTGCACCAAGCACTGTTGATTACTCGAGTTAAACTCCGATATTCGACGAGTTTTGGAGCTCTTCTCCTCTCTTTTAGTTTTAGAACTGATTTCTTTCTTTTCTTCACTGTTTTCAGCGACATTTTCCTTCTTGGTTTCACTCCCTCCATTTTCCAGCGTCACCATCTTGAATCAACGTGCTTGGAATGAATGTCATCCAGCAAGGAATGGCGGGAAGAGAAATTACACAGGAATCCCATCCTTTTTGGCCACTGTGCTTTCGCGCAATTCTTTCACTTTGGGTTCTCACAGAAAAAAATTGTCAATTACCTTTTAGAAAGATACAAATCCCTGATACAACAAAAACAAAAACAACAGCAAAAACGAAAAAAAATTAAAATGAAACACAAGTAAAAACAATATAAAGATCGAAAAAGAATATTAAAAAAGGAAGAAGTAGAAGAGGAATTAGAAGTTTCACCAGGAACGTACTTAGTTTTTGCCCTCCGTCCTGTTAGGTGATCATACTCCTTCTAAAGGAAAAAAATCCATAAAAAGTTGTCGAATGAAGTTGGAGCAAATCCACAAAGCCACGAGTAGGTGATAAAACTTTTCTGCTGTCAGAGTCAGTAAACAGAAGCGCAGCGGTTCCAAATTATGAAAGTCAAATAAAGCGTTTTGCTCATGGACAGCATCGTTGGTCCATTGCCGTACTCAAACCCGCAACTTCCACGCTAACCACTAACGCCATTACGACTTTCCAATATCTCTGTACTAACTTTGAGTGGCCAATGGGGATTATAGCTATGGGATATGCGGTCTCTGGTAGAAGCAAAAAATGCAGATACTGAGTAAGTCTACTGCGCACGCTCCAGTTGGCAAGGCTATTCACAAATATACATATTCGCTGGTGGGACTGAGAAAAAACTTGAGTTCTAGATCCAAATGCAGGCAAAAGTGTGGATACCACCCCAGATGACATTATGGTACAAGAACTGTTTTTTGTATTGGAATTGATTATGATTATTGGGGCGTATACTATGTGGGTGTGTTGCTGTCCCATAATGGCTTCTGTCAAGGACTCTTTTATCAAGCGACATCGAAAAAGACGTTGATATTTTTTCCTTTTAGGCCGACAATGAAAAATGGATACAGCTCTTAAAGGATTAACAGTTTGCAAGCCTTAGTGCATGAAATTGCTGAGATAACTGCAAAAGCCGAAAAGTTACAATATGTCGAGAAAAATTCAAATGTTTTCATGCCGGGATGTAATGTAAATCCACAACAAGCAAGATTGCATGCCCTCTATTCATTTAATATTCACTTCAATTCCTTAGTCAAAATTAAAAAAAAACTATGAATTACGCATTTTTTTCCTAGTATACATGCAGCGGATTTCAAATCGCTATAGTATCTTCGTACAGCTTGTCGAGTCCCACAAATACTAATTTGCGGTTCTTTGCATGGAAATTTTTTCCTTCTTCAATATTGTGATGTTATCAAAAGAACTATTACGTGTTGAACGTAATGCATGGGGTGTGAATATTGACTGGGAAACAGAATGCAACATATATGAAAGAACTTCCTTTTGATATCTGTACTTAACACTTCTCAAACGGCTTGTTGGGACGTCCCGTGAATGTGCAAGATCGATAGTGTATTGAATCACTTGGAGAAAAGGCCTCTATCATATATGGCGCAATGCTAGACTTTATCCATTGGCCACGTTCCGTATAAAAGAAGCTGAAATTACTCAGATCAAACTAAATTAACCCCTATTGCCAGTCATTGATGTTATTCATTGTATTCATTTTGAAACACCTTTGACCGGTACCTGCAGTGATTAATTCTCCGCGTACAGGTACATAACCATATTGACATGGCTGGCAACTGAGGAGTATACAATGTATGGCATTCACACAATTTAACTTCAAGCAAGATCGTAGCTTGGCTATCGGTTACATTTAATATTGGCTCAAAAATAAGTGAAAACAAAGAGAAACATCAGAAGGTTCACTTCATTTGTGGATCACTGAAACAAAAATTGCTAGTCTGACAAAGTACATGCAATTTAAATCATCATTGAACACCAACAAATGAGCGAGTTAAAGACGCTATTGACATTTATGGTATAGGGATTTTATTATTCATCAACAAATAATCTCCAAGACACATGGCTTAATGACATCTCTAAAAGTATCCAATTTATTGCTAGAACTCTGCCATTCTTGGTTTGCAATCATTCCCAGGAGATTGAATTGGACAAAAGAAATGGCAACCATGCTGGTGGACTTGACAAAAGAAAACCACTACCGTGACTGGTGGACATTTTGTCCAATTCACTTTCCTGGGAATAGTTACGAACCAAGAAATTGAACTTCTATATCATACACATATGCCCCATATTGTCCGTCTGCAACAAAACTCCCTTTAAGGTGGGCACCTCTCTTGGCTGGACACTATAGATCAGTCCTGAAAGTGTTCGCCTTGGAGGGAGTTTAAAGTATATGAAACATGGGAATTGCTGAGTTGCATGTGAGTTAATGGCAGCCATATTGGATGAACTTCAACAATTATAACAAGTAGAGATTATTATTTGAAGGGTTTACTGTGAAAACGACCTAAGTGACTTTTTGTGGATGTCCAGACATTGATTTTTTAGTATAGGAAAGTTAATTATACCATTTTATACCATTGAAAAAATATCATCAAAAAAGTCACTTAGGCCGTTTTCACATGGAACCCTTCATTTATTCATCCAACATGGCTATAACTCCTATATCCTTTCATTCTCAAGGGATTGGTTGAACCCCAGCAATAGGCTATACAGGGTTGGTAGAGAAGGGAGGGGAGGGGAGGGGAGGGGAGGGGAGGGGAGGGAGGGTAGAAACTGGAGATGGAGAAGACAAGTGCAGTGCTAGGGACACTAAGTATGTATTTGTTGTACATGTACAATACAAGGTATGTAATATTTCTGATATCAAGGAATACAATGGGTTACTATAATGTAACAGTAACTCTAGAATGTTGTCTGTCTGTCCATGGTCTATCCTGGAGGCTATCTGCTTGGGTTAACGTCTAGTAATGCTGAGGATCATATGCATTCCAAGAGCTCTGTTGAAATATGACATTACTAAATAATATAGAATACAATAGAATGAAAAATATTATTCATCATGGATGAAATAATAAAGGATACTTATTTAATAAATTATTGTCCCATGATTGTGATCATTTGGGAAATGAACAACATGGTTCAACTGCTACTACTAGTCTTCATAAGGTGGTGGTTTAGACTGGATGGTTACTTGCCAACTCTCAACTCACCAATTCGTTTTTGATGGAGGGAGGAAAACCGGAGGACCCGGAGAAAAACCCTCGAAGCAAGGGAGAGAACAGACTAACAAACTACACTCCCATGAAGTGCCCCATCCACGAATCGAACCAGGGACCACAGTGGTGAGAGGTGAGCGGTCTAACCACTTTGCCACCCTTGCTCCCCACTAAACTAGACTTCACTCACCCCATATGTATCATATCCACCTTTGTCTTGTGACAATTTCTTCTCAATGTTACCAGATAACATTTGGGTTTTAAAATGAAGGCCTTTTGTTTTTTCTATAATCTGTTGATAAACCGATGGAGCTTGTACACCCATGACCACATGACCCTACGAAACAACAAAAACATAGTATATAATGCTATTTTTACCACATTCATTCAGGCTACACTTGGCTATGCCTCGTGAATCTATTATAACATTTTGACAATGTGCAATGTAAAATGTTGGTGAATAAAAGTCCATACGATGGAAAGCCATTTTAAATTTGTTAAGTACCCTTCAGAGTGGCTATTCAGTAGCTAGGCAATGGCACAAAGTAGCTTTAAGTCGTGGCTACATGAGCGATATTTTGCTGCTCAGGCATCCTGATTTTTTCAAGTCACTAATGTGGTCTAAGCTAAATGAGGGAGAAATGCTGCCAGCAATAAAGGTGGCACGACATAAAGGACTGATTTTCATAATTAAAACAAGTATGGTACACAAAATATATATATTGTAACGTTGGTGGTGTCAAAAAATCGCATTGCCTGTGCAAGCAAAAAATCGTCCATGTAGCCACAGCTTCAGGTGGTGTATGTCAGGGTGTTCTATATGTACCTCAGCAAAACTGAGTTCACATTTTTGATTAAAGAATTATTATAATACTAGTAACATTCTTACAAGCTTGGAATCTATCTTGGCATCCAGTTTGGCATTCCTAATAAGGTTCACTATCCATCTCTCAGCTTCTTCAGGAGACATGTTCAGTTTTTCAGCTAACATACTGCAAAAAATGCATCAATATTAAATGATTCTGATACAGTTCTAACTTTTTAATAATTTCTTTCTTTTCTTTTCACTAACAAACACAAGTAGACAGTAAAAGGTTGAGGTTGATTATTGATTTCTTTACATTTTTTCTTTGTTTTACCATGACATACCTGATACTGATACATTGATGAATTCTGCAAAATGTTTCAAAGATGAAGAGTCTAGCATTCTCTATGAAGTCATCTAAACATGCTACAAGGAAGAAGTCATTGACAAGGACCTAGTGAACAAAAGAGAGAACAAAAAATTTAGGGAATAAACATAAAACTCCCTCGCAAGCAATTCAAATCCTAAACTTGTAGTCTTATATCTCTCACAATACAAGAATTCTCAAGAGGGAACAATTTTTCCCCAATCAAAATGTAAACATTTTTATTAGTCTTTGATCAAAGTTCGAAATCAAATTGTGACCAAGGTCAAAATCCAGGTTTCTTGATTTTGGGAGCATCACTCTGTTTGGCCAATTCCAGGAAAGCTGGAATGTTCTGCTCAAGTGATCTGATATTTCTTAGGGAGCTAACAATTGTGTGATGACCTAAAGAATGTCTGCAAGGGAGTAGGGAGGGGTGGGGTAGGGTGGGGGGTTTCTGCGAGGGGGAGGGAGGGGGGGGAGTGTTAACTGAGCCATGACTGCTGTTTTCACAGTCATATCAAAAGTGCTCCCCTTATGCCACCCTTGTCCCTTCTACTTACTGTTTCACATTCTCTTAGTTTGGTCTGTGCACCATCAAAGTCAAAGTTGACATAAAGACATTCCAAGAATTCTGTGATAGGATCCCTGTATGTATAGGATTCCTGTTGAATCACTTTAACAAGGTCTTTAAGAACTGTTCGCCGTCTTTTACTGGTAATAACTGCTGTCGTCAAATATCTTAGAATGTGTGGACACATGGTTTGAATTGCATTCAAATACCTGGAATAAGGGGAGAGAAAAGTTACATTCCACAATCTATAATATTTAACTGTTTATTTAAGTGTCTATGTCTTCTAGTGCTTGCACGCTAATTGGGGGACACTATACTCTCACACTTACTACCTCTACATTGAATATTTTTCATACATCGCTCAACTCACATGTTGATTTTTGCTAAGGGGGGAAACACTGGAGAACCCAGAGAAAAAACCCTTGTAGCATGGTAGAGAACAACACATCAAACAAATTCAGTTCATACATGTATATGATCTGAGCGCTTGAGCTGGGACTCAAACCTGGACCACAGTGGTAAAAGGCCAGCGAACTAACTGCTCGGCCAGCCATGCCCCCCTATGCACGGAAGAATCATGGTAGAACCAAATCCTCCATAATAACTAAGGAATCAATTGTACAAGGTTTGGCTCACTTACTGTGGTTGATAGAGAAATAAATCAATGATAAGATCACGTCCTTTAGGATGGTTAAAGAACACAAAAAGGCTCCAATGGATCAGCCATGTTCTTTCTTGTAGCAGTTGTAGTGTACCTGCAGATGTCTGGAATGAATGTTGAAAAAGATAAAACTAGTCAATTCTGATTCTTATTACATACTGATATGAGCATACTGAATGCTGCAGAGTTCATATCTACTTACATTTCCTTCAATGACTTCTTTTAGTCTGTTCAAGTCTTCCAAAGCTGTTTCCCAGTTTTGCATAAGAATCTCAGAAGCAAGTTTTCCCCACAAAGCATTTAATGAATTCCTGTCACCACCAGGAGACTACAATAAAATCATAATAAAATCATTAGTTTGATAATTATGTTGGTTTATCTCTATCCTCAAAGACTCAAAGCAGATCTTATTGCTCTCAAACTTGAGTACAATGGAATTACTAGCATTGGGTTACTTTGTAGGAATGGTTTAAAGGTGAAAAATGAAAGAAAATTACTTACCAAAACCCTGAAGAAGTATAAATATTCAGCAGCACCAGCATAATTTCCACATTCATACTGGAACTTGGCATACTTGTACAGGGTGTCCATCATTTCAGGTCTTATCTACAAAATACAACACAAAAACATCAATTTGTTACATTTTACATTTTTTCATCTACAAAATGTATTAACAGACATATGTATCAAAACTGCCAATTGATTTCAATTTCTATTAAACACTTACATTATGATTCTTTTCTAAGTATTCAAACAACTGTCGTCCATCCCTGGAAACAAGACATGCAATAACATTAGATTATGTGTTTTAAAGAAGCTTTTGTATAAGTACACAGAGACTGTGCTGCAACCCTGTTAGTGTCACAATATCTATAAAAACATCCAAAATTCCTGCTGTGAATTTGCTGTGCTGTGGCTTACAACTGAATATGTGAATTTAAGCTTAAGAATGATAGTGGAATTACGTGAAGTTAATTGAAATGTTGCATTGTAGGTCTGTAAATAATATACCTTGTACTTTGCATCTGTTGAGTAAATTCTGGGTCAGTAAAACAGTTCATTATGGGTTCTGTTTGAGATTGAAGTTCTTTGAGTTCTTTTACAACAACAACACGCTTGTCCACTAGACCTATAAAACAGATAAACAAGTTATTTAGCATATGAACTGTATTCACACATGCTCTTAAGAAAACCTTTGAAAAAAGTGACATGAGCAGGGCTGGATGGATTTTCAAAGGTGTGACCTCAAGCCAAATATTTTCCTATCTGGCCCTCCCGCTCAGTCAATAAGCACATATTATCACCCAGATACAATTATGAGCATCGTATCACAACCACCATCATTAACATCACAAATACTATCACCATCTCCACTATTATCATCATCATCATTATCAACAACAACACTATATTATAGACATAGAATACAGCATATTTCACATGACTGGGAAAATTACACAGTCACCACACAGTATGGTTATTTATCAAGCTCATTAATAATAAATACAATAGAAATCGCTACTGTAATGTAGATCTTTATATCGGATAAAGATTTTTGTTCATTTGCATAAACTTTAACTTGGATTTTCTAAGCCAAAAATAGTCAAACTTGGAAAATTCTGGTCAAATATGATAATTGACAACTAGATGTTTGATAAGTAATATAAAGAACTTGAGAGCGTGTTATATTGGGTCTAAAGATGCTCGCCTTCGGCTCAAATCTTTATCCACCAATATAACATGCTCTCTCATTCTTTATATATTATATATGACATGAATTTCGAATGTTTTTAAAGACATTATAGCACTGACACAGTCATGGTATGGTATTGTCAGTTTCCCACTCATATGAAAACCACTCTAACATCCCTTATTGGCCAACTGTTGGTTGACTGTTAGTCAGCTGTTGTCAACTGTTGGTTTGTCAAGCATTAGAACAATTGAGAATAACATGCCAAATCTCTTATAAATCAGCCCACTGTCAGCCAACTATCATTTGAATGTTGGCCAATAATTGACAGTGGCTTGTTGGACAATTGTTGGTGGGTTTTTTTTTCAGTTGTTTACTAGTGGTATGTTGCCCTTTCACTGATTGTTCGTTGGTCATTTGTCAGTCATTTGTTGGTAATGTTGGTGGACTGTTGGTCAGGTAGCAGTGATCCCGGCCATACCAATCGATAAAAATCGATCATCGGAAACTAATCAAATTAATCGATATTAATCACTTGATTAGTATTGATTAATATTGGAAATCGATGAAAATCGATACTCACAACCCAAGTTACTCTAATCATATCGATTATTATCGATTTTCATCGTTTATCATCGATTATTATCGATTCTTACATTCGCCACGGGTTTGAAACTTATCGATGAAAATCGATGATAATCGATAATAATCGATACTCACACATTTCTGAGTTATCGATTTTCATCGATTTCCGATATTAATCGATTGATTAATATTGATTATTATCGATTTTTATCGATTATCTGAATTATCGATTGGTATGGCCGGGCAGTGATCTATTGACCAATTATTAGTGGACCAACAACAGATTTAGTACATTATTCTGTACTTTTACCCATTACTAATGTGCTACCACCACCACTTCCACCATCATCATCATTCTCAATATTATCACTCAAAATCACCCATTTATAACCAAAATGCTATAATTTATTATTAAAATAAACATCTTACTTTGTGGAACCTCTTCATCTGGAAATAAACTCTTATGGACATCCATTGCAAAGTCAACCTGAATGAATTACACGTCATGAATTATATGCTTCTTCATAGTGCTATTCAAATTGAAGCCGTACATGTATTTCTGACTTCTTCGTGTTACAACATAACACTCTAATCAAATTCATCGGCAATGACTTACCATGTTTGTATTACTTAAAAGTTCCAGTTTTCCTTTAAGTAACTCTTGTTCATCGTATATCTAAAGAGAATAAAATAATAAATGATTTGGCTTTACATCGCCCGGCGAATGAAAAGTATTGATCGTGAACAGTCACACGAAAACGACTTGTACAAGTGAAAAATTGACGGCAATCATAAGAAGGTGAAAGAACAATCGTCTTACTTCTTTAACGGAAAGAAATTCAAGCAGAGGGAAGACCAAATGCCGGTCTAAAAAGCAACCCATTCGCGAAGTCAAATCGTGTTCCGCCATCTTGACAAAAACGTGCACGATTTCTCTATTATATCCAGTCTTACGCGACTTTATAACCACAGGAAACCCAATGAAGGTTGGAAGTCTTGGGAAGGAGTTGGAAAATTAATTATTCAGGACTACGGGATTTATTTCGTTCCCGAATCGCGAAAAATGAAATTGCACGGCCACGCGGCAACTCTCTGTGCGCCCCTTTCAAATGACTACATTTTATTGGTCCCCAGATGTCCCCAAGGATTTGGGCCGAAATATTAGCATACAATAAAACTTCGCCGAATAGACTACCCCAATTAGACACTAAAATTATAAAGTGTCTAGGTAGCGCAGCGGTCTAAGGTGATATCTAAAGGTATGGATTAGGGTCCGGATGTCGTCTCCCTCCCTGGCCTTCGGGCTAAGATAACTGTGCTATATGTAGCACCGGGATAGCGTGGATGGGGCCGAAATCTTCATCCGTAACGTAAGTCGATTCGATGTCTCAGCTTCTTTGAATGTCTCGGGAGAATCGTCCCAAATTCTTTTTAATTTTTTTAATTTTTTTCAATAATTTATCTATCTTTTACTTCATTTCCGGGGCGACGAATTAGTTGTTACGAGTTCGAGCCTTGCCGACGTCAAACTGTTTTTCTTTTTTTCTTCTTCTTTTTCTTTTTTCCTTCTTTTTGCTTTTGCTTTTGCTTTTCTTTCTGTTTATAATTAAATTACATTCGGTAATAGTTAATTTATATCTGTTATTATTTATTTATTTTTGTTTGAATATTTTGCACTCATTTGCATGCATTAAGAGTTTGTACCATGGTTTGTTTCCAACTTTAATCGGACCTTCACAACTATATACTACAATTTAATCAAAGTGAAACCAATACCTATACCTGTACTTTCATTATAATACTGTTGTAAAATATGTCCCCTTTTGTAAAATAGTTTTGAATTAAATTAGATTACCCTGTTTTTACGCCCAAATTAACAAAAAATGTAAGCAGTATAATAAATAAAATGAAAAAAAGATAACAAAATTAACATACACTGTACCAGCACACATGCCACACACTTTCATTACTAGCTCTCTCTTCTATTTTACTGAATATTATTACAATACATTATGACCTTTTTTAGTTCTGTCTATAAAGAAAGCCGTTGTCCATTTACCAAAATAGACTAACACTTTATTCCCAAAGCGTTTCTCTCCTCTTTGATCTTGTCATAGTAATGACTGCAGCATTTGCCAAAGCCATACCTTGGGGCGCCAGAGATCAATTTGGCTCGCGTACGTTTCGTTAATATCAGCTGGGAGGAATTGCTCGCCATATAATTATTAATGAAAGGTAACGCAAGTCAAATATCTGGCACCCAGGGTACCAACTAGGGAAGAGGAAAAACCGTGCTGGTCACATCATTGGTCATGCAAATCGCACTGGTCACTGAATTTTAAACAACTTTTAGCAGAACTACTGTCAGTGTTGATCAATCTAGAAAAGAAAAAACGGAATAATGTTTAACAAATAAATTCCATTTTTCCGTTCGTCTGTACTCTAATAGATGCACAGGTGATGTCAAAATGTGATGAGAAAAAAAGGTACGCCACGAGATGAAGTCGGACGGAGTATAGACGAATGGAAAAATGAAATCTCCGAAACATTTTAATTACTCAGAGAGCGCGTAAAATCCAATGACGTCATCTATGCGTATTCGCTGTAATAACACACGATTCTCGACCAATCAGAGCGCGCGTAGGTAATATATAATATACCAATTATTTTATAAATTACACTGGATGACTGCAAATTTACTCAGGCAGGTAACAGCCAAAAAGGATAACATTCACTCGGGCTACAGATACAATTACGCTAAGAACAAGTTTTCTGAAGTCAACGTTCAAAAACGTTGTTTCCTGAGCTTACCTAAACATTTCATACAACATTCATTTTCTTGTTTTTGAGGGTTTTTACATGCTATTATTGGACACTGCTGTTTTGTACAAAGTATCTGGTTCTCCTGCAAGAGAAAAAAGCGTTGTTTGCGAATAAGTATTGCGTGGTGAGAGACGCAAAGCTGGCCACGTGGTCAGAATGCTGGTCTGTCACCTCTGTGGTCCCAAGTTCGATTCACGGACGGGGCATCACGTGGTTTGAGTTTGTCAGTTCGTTCTCTCCCTTGGTTCGAGGGTTTTTCTCCACGATAAAAATGAGAATGAACTAGTGAGCTAGCTGAGTGCTGTGTGTATGGAATGTTAGAATGTAGTGGTAGTGTGTGTGTGAGACTACAGTGTCCCCCAATATAGTGTGCAAGCCCTAGAACAATTAGACAGGACGAAGCAGAAGCAAGTGGACTATAAGTTTCAGGGAATGTACGACATTCTGTAATTTCATTTTTTAATGCACATACATGTTTCGCTAGTCTCACTCAGTCTCACTCACACTGACGAAGGTAGCTGAGACTACCGAAACTTGTATGTGCATTAAAAAATGAAATTACAGAATGTCGTACGATCCCTGAAACAATTAGACACTTTTAAAATGAACAGCTATCATTCATTATTTATTACTATTATTATCATTATTATTATTACAGTAGATTCTGCGATGTCCATACCTCACATGTACATGTAGTACATCCATCTCTCTTCCATGTTGCTCCTGTTTGGTAAGTATTTCCATCACTTTCAACACAGCCAATGTTCTTTCTCGTGGTTTTCTTTATTTCTTCCATCTGAAAGACAATCCAAACTCTTAAATATCGCTAAAATGGCGAAAGAAATCTATATCGATGACTATACAAAGGTTCCAGAGTTTAATAACAACACGACTAGTAAAGAATTTGTCAGCCACACCTTTGTCAAAAACTAAAGCTGATTTCCCCGCACAAACTTCGAAATAATCATCCAAAAATAATCGATGATGCTTAGATTACAATATTTTGTTAAAAATACCGCATTTACTTCGCAAATTCAGCCGATGGAAATGGATACTTTAGATATGTCTCGGTATTTTTCTGGACGACAAAATGGCGGCTGACAATTGCTTACAGATTACCACTGCACGTGAATACTGAAAGATTAACTCACTTGTGTCTTTAATAACGCCACGGTCTCTTGTAATGACTGAATATTTTCCATCATGGACTTCAGAGTTTCTTCTAAACCGTGTACTCGCTCAGAAAGAGTTTTTATGTTATTTCTTTGTGATGTTCTTGAGTTACGAGTGCTGCTGTTTTTCTTGCTCTGTTCTGCTTCATAATTATTTTTCCCAGCAAACTCGTCTTTTATTGCTTTTAACATTTCCTTAGCAACTCTGTTATTCCCTTTTAGTGAATACTTTTTGGTTAAGACTGGTTTTCCATAGATGAATGCAGTAGATTGTCTTGGATGTGGTTCAATGTCTTTCTCATTCAGTGAACGCTTGCGTCGACTTCTGAAGTTTGTACTAAAGGTAAAAGTTTGATCCGCGACAGAACATCTATCTAGAAACGTACATTTAGGGAGCTTTAGATCGATTATCTAATACACGATAACAAATCATACAATAGACCTGACTGAATGTTTTATGGCACTCTCTCCATGCAACATTGCACTCAACGAAGGAAAAGCTGAAAAATAAAATCTATTGAACGCGTACGAATTTCAGAGGTTCACAGACGATGTAATTCATTCACTATAAGCACTGTAGAAATGGGCTTAGGTAGGCCGGCACAAGACGCAATTTATCCATTGCGCGCACAAGTTTTTGAGCTAGACACTGTACGCAACAATTTCAGAACCGACACAAGATATGTGCACTTTGTGATGCACTGCGCGCACGATTTCGTCAGTACAAATAGACACCTAAAACCTTAGTATAGTCGACTCTGCCTACCCTTCTCCGATTTTCCTATGGGGGTGGAGGTTAACAGCAGTAGCAGCAGCAGCAATAGTAGTAGACACACGCAGGATGTGGGATTTGTTGTGGCAACTCAGACACGATGTTTGTTCTATATTTATTCTAAATTACTTACCATCACAACAGTCCTTCCACAATCGTAGATCCATTCTAGGTATGGATGAACAAGACACATACCCACTAGGATAACCAACACGTTTAAACACATCACGTTGTACTTGCGGAATATTATCACCATTATCGCACAGAACACGAGCTAAGGTCGTCTGACGGATCTGGGTTAACTGGGAAGGATGGAAGGTCATAGGGTTCTCATACCAAAACCTGAAACATAACGTAATCCAATCAGAAACTCTTGAAAGGTTAAGACTGCTCTTTCACAGTTTCTTTTTCACCCAAAAGTTGTATGACGGAACCGATGCGTTGTGTCGGCTTTCCGACGACCTTCCGACGGTCTTCGGAGGTGAGCATGCGCTCTTGAGACTTGTCTGCATTCTGCGACGGACGAACAAAAAGCGCACTTGACATCTCGCCTGCGCGTACCGAGTAACAAAATCAATTCACAATGAAGAAATCTTACCTGTCTCCTGTCCTTAGACGTTTAAATTGATTCACCATCAAACAGGTAAAAACCTTTCCAATTCTACTTCCAGGGAGCATGTCCTCTAGGAGCCCCGCAACCCAAATATCCACATCAGATGGATGCTTATAAAGCTGTTTTAACTTGTTTCTGATATCAGGATTTGAGATCTCATTCTTCAGATCCTCAAACGTGTCGGCAATAGAGAGGTTACATAGACTTCTCCAAGCATTGTAACCAGGCAAGGCGTGGTCGCGTCCTCGTTGGATGTTTAGTGCACCAAGGTCAAGGGCAACTGCATGCGCCATTTCAAACAATCTCTCAGTCAGTTCTGAGTTAAGCAGCTGGAGTTTGTCACCTGAGTTCTTCGCAGCTGTGCCAAACAACCCACGCAACACAGGATCAATTCCACCCTCGTTGACTATCTTGTATGGTGAGAAAAATGCCTTATGTAAGGGGATATTACCCTGTTCAATGGGTTGAAATGTGCTATTAAGACGATAAATGATGGGGTTAATTAAACTATGACCAAATCTAAATGCAGCTGTTGCAAATGCATTTGTGATTGAAGGATCTATGTTAGGCTCATATCCCGTGTAGGGTCCTATCAGCTTCATGGCTTTGGGACCAAGTATCTTGGGCAACCACTCCTTATATGTAATGTGCTGTAGCTCAGCCCCTACGATTTTACGGGCCTCGTGATAAATCTTGTCCCCATTCCAATGAGGGTTTAAGTGACCAAGCTCCTTTGCTATCCTATTATGCTCGCGCATCCATAAAGTGTGCATAGACAGAAGGCCAAGTTGTTCGTTGGCGCGGAAATCTCCCGCAAGGAAGCATGGGACAGGGCTGTCACGTGGCTGTAGACATTCTATTGGAGAATCACGATTGAATGGTAAAAGAGGTTTACCGTAGACATCAATTGCTGGGCTAGTCTTAAGCAGCCCTCTAGTACGCTCATCTCTTAGATTCCTGGATTCTTCTTCAGACGATCCGTAAATATTCGAACCATCGATAAATGAAGTGATTTGGTTCATTTGTTCACGATGATGAACCGTGCTGAAAAACACTGACGTCGTACCCGTACCGCACACGGGACTCGAGCGAGTAAACTGCATACAACGAGCTTTCTTAATGCGCGGGTCTCCCGCGGGAATCTTTATCGGGAAACAAGGGTTATGGTTCTCACAAGTAGCTGTGCAATCAGTCCCATCGTTGAATCGAGAAAAGCTTAAACTTGTCACAGTGAAGTCCATATCGTGGTCCAAGAATTGACCCCATTGCATAAGCATATGAGTATATTCCGTGTCATTGGTAACGTTAGGGGCTGAGATCATTTCCCTGGATACAAATCTTGCACTGGGGATTGTTGAATTATCACTCCAGCCAATAGGGGCGTTAAAGCCATTCTCATAAACAGGACTAAGTAGTCTTTTGAAGGGAGTAAGTGAGGCACCCCACATAGGATGTTGAAGGTTATTACAAGTACCATCGGCTGAACGATATTTAAAATGAAAGCACAAGTCAGAACAGTTGTCTTTTTGTCGATGCGCGTGACAGCCAGACAAATTGGCAATCATGTTAATGTAGGCAGGAGAGAGAAGATCAAAGTAGCCTGTTGATTTTCCTTGTGATATGTTCACCTTGCGTAGACTAGCCACGTAATCATGAACTAGTTGGATCGTCCTCTCAAACACTTCGGCTGCGCGAGCGATTTGTTGAGCCTGAGGAGACGGGAAGCGGAAGAGAGCCAGAAGATCGCTTGGTGATCGAGGTTTTGAGTGTCGGAAGAGTTTTTTAATGGTTTGTTTAAGTGCACGATCTACGCTGCTGATGGCTTGGTCAATCGATGCATTGACGAACTTGTCACCCTCGAATACTTGGTCAGATACTGAAATTGAGAGAGGTGTAATACCTTCTAAGTACCGCGTGCGAAAAGATAAGATCACATCACAGACAATCTAGCCGGCGTAGCCGACGGCGCAAGTTAGTCGTACGCATGTATAAGCGACGGTAACTGCAATAAAAAGGACAGGAACAGTGCATGCCTCGAGCTCAAACGTTCAGTATCAACTGTAGGTACGTCCTGTGTCTTCATGCACTAATATGCCAGCTGCAGTGCAATAATAGTGACCAAACATAAACTGCTTCTCACCTTCAACATATAAAACCATTAACGCTGTAGCCTATGAATTCATGCACTAATATGCCAGCTGCAATAATAGCGACCACATAAACCGTTTCTCACCTTCAACATACAGAACCATTAACGCTGTAGCAACACCAATGCTATTCCTGGCAGTGCACTCGTACCTGCCTTCATCTGCTTTAGTCACATCACGAATAGTTAATACTCCATGCTGATTGGTGGAATGTCGGTTGCCCTCGGCGATATGAACGTCGTCTTTAACCCATGATATCATGGGCATAGGGGCGCCTGAAGCGTTACACTTGATTTGAATTGTTTCACCAGCTTTGACCCTTTTGTCGCCTGGTTTTTCGGTAATCTTTGGTGGCACTGGAGAAAAATGAGTACAAGATTGATACAGAGTAGTTTTCGTATGACTATGAAAAGGTCTTACAGTGCTGTCGTGTTGTTTCTAAGCGTTTTGATTGGCTAAGACATCAACGTTGACCAATGAAAGTTGAAAGCCAGCACGGCACTACTGTCTTTTCACAGTCATACGACAACTGCTTTAGCGTTCATATCCCCTCACTTACTCTGCCTAAAAGATTTCTTCTTGTTGGGAGGGGAGGGAAAGGAAGGGGAGGGCAGGGAAGAGAAGGGGAGGGGAGGGGAAGGGAAGGGAGGAAGTGGGTGTGCTACATATCTCCTTATTCGGATCTCATAAAAGCGTATAACTAAACAAACAATACTTGCTCTAGCTACAAGTGAATTTATGTGGTCCAAGAAAGAAAGCAAACTCATTACATACCTCTAGGAATCACTTTTAAGTGAGTTCGTGCGATACTGACACCAATTACATTAATAGCTTGACATTCATACTGCCCTTCATCGACTGGTCGAGCGTGAATGATCCTCAGAGCTCCGGATGGGAGTACAATATGACGATCTTGTGAAGGTAGTCTGCCTCCATCTTTAGACCATGCGATGGCTGGGGCTGGATATCCTTCTGCACGACATTCTAATGACGCAGTGCTGCCGTCAAGAACCTCGGTGTCTGATGGTCTGGCGGTGAAGCGTGGCGCCGCTGAAAGGGAAAACGAAACAAATAAGGTAAAAGGAAGAAATTGAAAAACTGGGAAATCGAGAGGTGATTTCTAGTACGTGAAACAAAGAACGGAAGAAAAAAGGGCGAAATGAAATGGACAGAACGAACGAAAGGGCTTCGTCAAGGGCTTTGTTATAGAAAGCCAGAAGTAAACATTTCCCCAGCTGTGATTTACTCAATAACCGCCATTCTACTAGATAGCCATGCTTCGTACCTCTAACGGTCAGTCTTGTAGTTGCTACAATATTCCCCACTTTGTTAGTTGCATGACATCTGTAGGTACCCTGATCAGACCTGCGCACAGATGCGATTTGTAAGTCCCCTGGTTCCGTTACTTTAACCCTTCGCCCTGGATTGATGTTGAGTCCATTTTTAGTCCATCGGATTGTAGGTGTTGGTCTTCCTGTGGCACGACACTTCATCGTAATGGTGTTTCCCGTTATGGATTCTACTTTGGGTTGTGGGTAGTGTGTCAGTGATGGTACGACTAAACAATGACATAAACCATATGTAAATATATGTAATATGTAAACAATGCTAAAACTATGAGTAGTTGCAAATAATAAGGCCATATTATGCTATTCTTACCTTCCAGTCCCTGGTATCGTAACGACGCCTCTGCCACTTCTTCACCAATGTCGTTCTGTGCAAGACACATATAAGTACCTTCATCGTCTGGGGTAGGTCGTAGAATATCCAACGTGCCATCATCACGGACAATATGGCGGCCGTCTTGAGGCAGAGGGTTGCGGTTTTTGCGCCATGTAATTGTTGGTCGTGGTTCCCCTACAGCTATACACTTGAACGACACTGCAGCGTCAGACACAGTCACTTTAATGCTTGCTGGAGTGCTGATAATTCGTGGTGCAATTGCATCTGAAAAAAATATGAATTTTTTTCTGTTACCTGAATTACGAAGATGGATCTATTGATTCAAAAGCTAGGAAATCATGTTATAGAAAATATCTATATAGACGAAACAAAACCATCAAGAATAATATTACACTCAAGTATAAACCAGCTTTAAAACTTCCAGACCGTATAGTAGTAACCTCAGAAAAGGAAGCAGAGAGTCGAGAAATCATTCCGACAACATAAATGATAAGAAAGAAAAATACACATCGACATTCAAAGTATGTAATTAACCAATATTAAAATTGATAATATAGGCTTAAAAGAAATGTATACAACACCATTTATAATAGATACGAAGGGTGAAAAACGCTATTGTTGGGTACATCTTTATTCAGTAGATAAAATGATGGCGTTTTCGATCGAGTACCGACCGGATAGCATTATCCCCTTTGTGCAACCGTGGCCAGTAATACTTAATACTAGAATTCAATTTACTAACTGCAATTAAGGTCATCAGGTCTGACTCTGACCACTGGCCTTCCATTAAGTCTTGCAGGCTCAAAACAAGTAGCAGCGGTTTCTGTATTTGGGGTGCGACGTAGAAATGTTGCTAACCATAGAAGATCACAGTCGCATATCAGCTGATTCGAGTCTAGTCGCCTGAAACAAGACAAACACTGGACAATTGGAGGCGATAGAGATAATGGTGACAGTATTTCAAACGTAACGACCATGTAATCGCTTCGAAACTTACAGTCGTTTTAGTGACGTGAGATCCCGGAACAGTCCCCTGGGAAGCCTGGTTAGTTTGTTATGGTGTAAATATCTACAAAAAGACAATTAATGAATAAACAGAAATTCACAGGAATGAAAATAGTTTTCTTTATATTTACTTACAATCGCTCTAGACGTTCTAAACCTCTGAAGATCTTTGGTTGGAAATTGGAAATTAAATTGTAATGTAAATATCTGAATAAAAAAACGAGAAGGGATGACTGAATAAAACTTTCATAGACAAAGGCACAACAAAACCTACCACATTACATCAACTGTCCGATATCACACTACGCGTGACAAACCACTACATCACATCACGCCAAAAATACTGCAGCACCGACCGCCGTTTAGTTGACTACACAGCCTTTTTAGTTCTATAGTCACACAACGCTCAGCTCAGCAACACGTTGCGTGACCAGAACTAAACACGGAACACGTTGCGTGACTAGAACTAAATATGGAACACGTAGCGTGACCAGAACTAAATACGGAACACGTTGCGTGACCAGAACTAAATACGCAACACGTTGCCTGACCAGAAATACGGAACACGTTGCGTGACTAGAACTAAATACGGAACACGTAGCGTGACCAGAACTAAATACGGAACACGTTGCGTGACCAGAACGGCTATGTAGGAGACTAACCGCCGTTCTTTACTGCGTGACCGTATTTTGTGACGCCTGAACGATAAAATCATACGAAAACTCCTTAACTCACCACACTACACGACACAACTTATCACCTACACAGCTTACTGTAGCACAACATTACTATCTACACTCTAACACACTATACATCACAAAATATCCTATTTATATTAACTATTTATACCCAACTCACCTAACCAAAATAAAACATGAAAATTAATTGTTTGAGCGCCTTGCGCGCGATATGGCGTCAACTTCCTGTTACTAAAAATAACCTTAAAGCGTCAAGCACATCGCGACATCAATACCCGTTTCGCCCTCTTAGTATTACGGTCTCTTGCTACAACTCACCACACCACAACAAAGCTATCAATACACAACTCACCACACCACAAAATATACTATCCATACACAACTCACCACTTCACAACATAATCAATCACAGACATTCAGCCATACCGTTTCAGTACACCACTCTTCTTGCCAAACCACAGCGTACCCTACCATAGTTCAACATGGTCCACCATAAACACATGCGTCAACATATTGTAACAATAAACTACTCACAACTGTTCCAAGTTAGTCAGACCACTGAAAAGACTTGCTGAGACTCTTCTTATGGCGTTATTATGTACATACCTGCAACCAATCATTTTTATCGTTTTAGGAAACAAATTTTATCCATCAAAGTAAATGAGTAAAATCACTGACAATCGTCTTAGTGAAAAGAGATTAAATAAAACTAATGGATACAATAGCTAAGATGGGATTACACGCTCAATGTCCTAGAGTCCTCATTTTGGTGAGATCGAAGATTGAACCGATGAATTGAGATTGATGGTTAGAATTGATAGGATGAGAATACAAGCTCAACATCCCATGCACTTATATCTTTTTGGTTTTTCTTTATCCCGTCCACTTTGTTCGGCGTTGCTCAAGCAAAATATATGCGGTCTTTCATGATGTATGTTTCTCCGTGTTCTTTTCAGTACGATTACAGTTTCACGATCTTTGTCAGAGTCATGTATCTATTACACGAGCTATTTTTAGAACCGGCACGCAACGCTAACAATAACAAATACTGACACGGGAATCTGCTAGACGGTTGAGATAACATTTTATATGAGCTCTTAACCTCAAAGCCGAAAGACGAGACATGCGTCAGCGACACTTGGCTGTAAACAGACATCTTATAAACACATTATTAGGACGATAGATTGGCGTGTGTATTGGGCTCGAAAAATGTCAAACTTCTTTAGAAGGTATCAGCGGAAATTTTGGCGGGAAGTTTAGATTTTCATATGAACAAAAATGTTTGAGTTTTTATTTCTCAAGCTTCTTTTTTAATTACATGTTATTTAGTAGAAACATCAAAACATTTATACTAATATTATAGTATCTTCGGAGTTGCCTTTATCCTTTTTATTTATAGAATGAGTGATATACCGAACGCTGTGATTGGAGAATAAAAGCATTTTGTTCGTGCCCTGTAACACCACAAAGCGCATTCTGGCTGGACGGTAAAACGCTGGCTTTTTAAACTGAAGCAAAGTTTTTTTTCATTTAGTAAACAATGACAACCTTAAGGTCAAAATGCTGCATCTAGTGTGTCCAGCGGCTACTCCCGTTAACCTACACCAGACTCTTAATTAAGCATAACTACATTCTTAATGTTGATAGGAAAGGAATACTGACCAGCAGGAAAACGATAATAGTACTTACAGGTATTTCAGATTTGAAAGACCTCTGAATGCATCATCTTCTATGGCGGTTATTGTATTACTACTTATAAGCCTGTTAATATAATGTACACAAACAATGTATTAAAGTGAAGATCACAAGGTGACTTGCGTGACTTGCGTGACAGAATATCGTGACGTGAAAAGGATATTAGTGTGACATTTGGATGGTTCTCATCTTGAAATCTCTCCATCTTATCAGTAACCAACCACTCACGTACAAGGTTTGTCTAGTAACCATACTTACAGTGTAGTTAAATGGTGGAGTCCTGCAAGATCTCCACGTTTGACTTTTGTGATTCCGTTGAAGCGCAGATCGCTGAAATCAAAATGATGTTTTCAAATGGTGTAAATGAAGCGGATATAAAAGCAATAAAAAGTCTTATATAAGTCTCCTAAAATGCAAACAAACAAACAAACTGAAAAAAACAAACAAACAAACAAAAACTCCGAGAGCCCAAAAGTGGCGGGAAAAGTGTGGAAAATGAAATGGCACAAGAAACAGAGTGCGAACAAACAGAGACAGACCAGATCTAGAGAAAATTAAATAAAAATAAAAATAAACATACCAAACAATAAATCAGCAACACTATTTATAGTACGAAAACAGCCAAATCAAACTTGCAAGCTCTATATTTTGTAGCTGCCAATACACTACCTGTAGAACTACCAACAACAGACAATCTATGTTCTGATCTTTAACCCACCACTCGAGAACTGAGTGCGTGAGAGTTAGAAATCTGCCTGTGTCTACCGCGTGTAACCTTCTGCTCTACGATACGTGAATGATTCAGTTGACGTCAGATTAAGCGAAAATTCGAGGCACGGAAGACTTTAAAGATCTAAATTGAATGAGGTCAAATTCTTTATGACTTTAAAACAATCTACGCCGCAGAGCAAACAAGAACAAGAACAAGAACCCTCAACATGCACTGCGCTACTTTATGCTAGTAGTTGTAACGTCATCCATGGAGCTGCGATGGAAAGTTTGACACTGACAAATTTGAGAATGTTTACCTCCACAGAGCACAGCGCGAATAGCGCGTTAATCGTACAATTAATTTCGCCAGATTTGAAGTTATCGAATAATTTGAGAAATGACTGACAGTGACGAGACAATGAGTATTGTAGACCGACTGCATTGTCTTGTAAGAAACTGAATTGTTCTTGGTATGTCTGCTTTTAAGCCAAATTTCGCGAGAATTATGACCATCCTCAGCCTAAATTAAATTAAAGTTCACATCTAAAAACCCATGTAATAAGTCAACGATGAAATGTTAGCAAGAAGTGTTAAGAAAGTTTAAAGCATTGATTTTACTCACAGCACAACCGTCGAAGTCGGCACTTCAGGGATCCGACTAAGATTTTGATGGTTACAACGAACGGTCGGGCCGTCGTTGGTTCTGTAGCACAAACATCGTTCAGGACAAGCCAGAGAACTTCCCACTAAACTAACAACAATTAGAACGACTACTAGAACGCGAGACCAGCTAGTACAGTAACGTATTGCCATTGTTTTCATTCAAGCGCTCCACTAAGACTATGGCTATTCGAGAGGCCAAATTGGAGGGTCGAGGACAGATAGGTTGAGACGTGGAGGGCTTCGGGTTTCACACTACGGGAGACTGTCCGTCATCATAGTTAACTCGTCCTTAGACACTCGCCTAGATTTCCTGCCTGTGAAGAACGCTTTATTTTTGTACGAGAAAATTCACATTCCACGAGGAATTTGTAAACCATCGATGACCACACCTTTTCCGGTGACGAACAAAAAAGGTGATGTGAACTTTGGGAAAGAGTTTGGCAGCGGTTCGTGAGTTGGAACTCTGACAGCAGACCAGATGGTTATCGGTAGTCAGTTCTCAGTTCTTTATCCAATATTCCTCTCCCACGAGCTCATTCGACGCCAACTTATCTCTGCAATGGTGATCGTATTTTCAAGAAAAAGTCTACTGAAGTAAAGGAGAGAAAAAGGATAAAGCAAGAAAGAAGAAACATATGTTCTTCCCCCGGGGGGGGGGGGGGGGGGGGGGTTCAGTATCCTTGGTCTCTCTTAGGACCTCTTAGGGTATCAAAAAAGCCCATCGCTTATTATCTTGTTCTCAAATGAAAGAATTTGCCCAACAAAAGCGTGTCGACCGTTCAATTTTATGTTTATTATATAATTATAATAATGTTCATTAAAAATGAAAGGACGAGAAGAAATATTGTTGACATGTTTTTTTGTTTTAATTAAAACAAAAAAAACATGTCAACAATATTTCTTCTCGTCCTTTCATTTATATTTAAACTTTATGCCCACATAAACATTTTTGAATGTTCATTAGCTTGTTATCGCTGGTATCTCTTAGGGGTTAAAATCGTCCAAGCTCGCCCAAGCCACGCCCTTCTTAAAAGACTTCCGGTATCTTTTAGGGGTATTTTTTAAAATTTCCGACGAGCATACCCGATCCTTCTACAATAATAATAATAATAATAATACAAATTTATAAAGTCCCCTCCGGGTGTTCTTCTTAAGGTCTTAAATGAGACCGAATCGAGTGACCTAATCACGTCAGATATTACTCCGAGGAACATCTTACTTTGGTCCATGCAGACTGTCGGCAACACTCGCTATTTTTGTAGTCATTTTTGTATTCTTATTTTTTGAAGAAGCTGTTGTCGGGCTTCCTGTGTTACACTCGTCTCAGTTCCCGAGCGTCACGCACGGAGCCTTCGCAACACAGGAATCCCGAAGGACAGCGTGTAGTCTGCGAAAGAGGCTATGGTCTATGCAGCATTCCAATTAGGAAAGGAAATGGTGGAGACCGAGGAAGCGAAAGAGAGGAACTATTTTTCTTCTCTCCAGTCTTTCCTCCCACTACGGTGGGATTCTAACCCTTCACTTCAGCTGCTTTCCCAGAGAGACCTCTAGCCTGCGTCACATCCGGACTAATGTCGGTCCGGATGTGACGCAGGCTAAGAGACCTCCGGCCCAACTCACATCCCCGGGGCTCGTTTCTCGAAAGACCCGATAACTATACGGGCTCGTTAAAATACCCGATAATGTTTCCGGGTTTTTCTCGAAGCGCGCGTTATTTTCAATTTCTATGGTTTTACTGGCGAGTTTACGGGTGGTCGCGCTCTCCCATTAACTTTTCCTGTAATAACGGACCCGTGAAGTTATCGGGTCCTTCGAGAAACGGGTCCCTTGACACGATTGTGGGTTAACATTGAGTGACCATCTAAAACATGTGCTCAAGGAAAATTTTCTCCAGTGGTAGCATCTTGTTTGGATCGTTCTTGAGTCACCACACAGGAATCCCAAGCCCCCAAGGTGGGCGTTACAATGGAAATTTTTGACATTTCTTACTCGTTTGTTAAGGGGATTTCGAAGTATTTTATTTATTACTGGGCGGGTAAAGACGTGAATTTTTCCAAAAATCTTTGATTTTTTTGCTGGAATGCGGGCACCAGATGTTTTGAAAAACTAAATCAGTTAATTGTTGTTCCATTAACTGATATCAAAAACGTCCATTTTGTTTGCTTTTTGCGGCATTATGGCTTGACTGCACAGTATACCGTGATTACCCATCATGCACGGTTTTGAAATCGCATGTAGACGCATATAATGAGGGCTCAGTAGGTCAATATTGAAAAGAGTAGGTCAGTTTCAATAAAAAATTCCAGGCAGCTTGCAAAACTATAGATACACTCCCGATGTACTGCAACTCACAGAAGACCTGCTCCTCAAATATACTTATGTTATGAAGGAAAGTGAGATTTCGATGTATGTTTGTGGCGTGAAGTCAAGAAAAAGTCTCAAAAGGACCCTCAAAAGAGGCAAGCGAAAATTGGGTGGATGAGTCACAAGTGAAAGTGACAGGTTCAATGAGGTCACAGTGTGTCACTGACGAATTACTCTGGCGAAATCTTTCAAAATACCACAACTTTTCTTTTTCAAAACCCAACTACTCTTTCACGAAGTTTCCAACAAACTTATCGGAACAATTTCATGATGTATACATAACACGAGATTACCTAGGGATTTGATTCTGATAAAAACGATTCGACCTGTCAAGCACAACACCAGTTTGAGTTTTTGATTGAGATGAATTATTCATAAAGAACGGTTTTTCAACCAATGGCTACGAAGGTTTGACGTCGGTCATGAACGTTTTAATCTGACAAGATCATTTGCCAATGTATCGGGTCACTTGTTTTGACTACAGTTTGGTCAATACAAAACCTGCTGATATCTATTTCTAACAAAGAAAAAGCCAAACAAATCGCAAAGTTTCTCTAAGGTATGTTACTGGTTCTCTTTTCAAAGTTATTTTGTATCAAATGACAAAGTTTTGTTGCCCTGAGTTTTTCGACCGTGATGGTTCTTGCTCGTGGATTGCAACGGTTCATCGAGTAGATAAGACATAGGACGGGACGATGGTTGTTTAAGTGATTGAAACTAACGGAGTGGAAAACGTGATAATGTTTGCAATTACACACAATATTTACTTTTCATCAACTTACAAAATTCCACCACAAAACACACGTTCAATGAAGAACTGAAAATTGACACAAGAAAAATCTTTGCTGGTACAAAACTACTGGTGGTTTAGCGTGGAAACCAAGTGGTAGTGGAATCGAAACCATTTCTCTCAATGGACAAAAGTAAACTATGTTGTGATAAAATTTTATTACTATTAGCTTGAATGACGTGGATAATATTGATTTGAACATTAGTCTTTTGAATTTTTGTATAAAGAATTCAAACTGATTATTCCTCGTCCTTGTCGATACATTCATATATGTTGACTCGTTCATGTTGGCAAACGATTTCTATTCCCTTGAGAAGTGTTGCGTCTATGTCGATCAGTGTCAGTCAATATATCATTTTTAGTAGTCCAGAGCGCCACGCCAAAGTAGAGACCACATAAGATAAGACAAATCAGGAAAAAAACCCGTACACACAAAACGATTGTAGTCGATATCCACGAGTTGCCGGTAAAAGATTTCTCGGTCGTTATATTCACGAGTTAACCATCCAACTAAATTACTGCGTTTCTAACAGGCAGAGAAGATCAATCTAATGGCTGCCATTCTATTGGCTTTCCTTGGATTGGTTGCCTTAGCAACATCATTGCCAGCCCCAACACCAATCACAAGCCCTTCGGGTGCACAGTCATCTACGAAGCCCTCCGTGTCTCCATCACCTTCAGTTCAACCACCTTCAGTTCAACCACCCTCAGTTAGTCCAAAACCAGCCGGTAAGTTGTATATCAGTTCTTGTTCATGATCGAGCATGCAAAATAAGGTCTAAAGAATGAAATGATAAAGGATATACTTATTCGGTTCTCTTGCCGATTGTGGACATGCGTCAATGAACGTTTCGACTGCAAACGCAAGTCTTCATCAGGAAATAAGATGTGTAGTCTCTTACACTGAGAACGGTATTCCTGTGGTGTGGTAGAAAGACTGTTACCACAGGAAACCCACTTACTCCACTTTTCTCCTTTGTTCGAATCCCTTACATCGACGCTTCACCCTTCTCCAAAGAGCTGCTAGTAAATTTAGAATATCAGAAATGATTTAAGATAAGCATTCTTACTATCACGGGTGAGATTATTTGTGCCATGTGAGCTTCCTTTACAACAGTGCAATGATTTCCTGCCATGGATGATCAGGTTAGATAATGATTAGTTCCGTGCATAAGCAAACTTGTTATTATCATAGCAATAGAGTGAGGAGAACAGCTGTTGGCACAACCAAGATGATTCAGATTTTTGTCCTTTTTTTCAGTTCAAGTTGAACAGTTTCTCAGAGCCATGGTAAACGAGATAAACAAATATCGACTTATGCACGCGGTTCAACCTCTCACGCTTTCACTGGACCTCACCAATAAAGCTGAGTTATGGGCCGTTAAGCTAGCAAACAAGGACCAAGAGGAACTGAACGCTAACGCAAATATTGGACAAGCAATTTACTCGTCAGCAAAAGTCGACGATATTGTGAATGCTAGTGTGGAATCATGGTACAATCAAATTGTGTAAGTAAAAATGACTTCAAAGTCAAGATGCACTAAGTGGAGCAAGTGTAACTGTTGACTTTCTGATGCGAGAGTCCCGAGTTCAGTTCCCAGTCACCTCACATTTGTTTCGACTTCTTTCCATTCTGAAAACTTTAAGTAGTGCTAAATACCCTTAAATTAAACGGAGCACTGATGGATACAGGGGGGAGGTAAAGAGCGCACCGTCGGCTAATTCCTGGGAGATTAGCTTGTGCTAAAGGAACTACCGACGCTATTAGCCTCCTTCGCAGGCATCTCTATTTTCTCTCTCTTTGGGGTTCCTGTGGGATTCTTGTTCGGGAAAAGAGGGACTGAGGAGAGGGGAGGGGGAAGGGAAGAAAAGCGAGATGCGTCTCACCTTCCTTTCTCTTACCTAACTAGCGCCTAGTCCCTCTCTATCAGCAACACAGGAAACCTTAGATATGTAAAAATTCAAATTCTTAGATTATAGAGATGCCTGCGGTAAAGTTTGCCTCTAGGTAAAGTTGAGAAAACGCACTCCTTATGGATGAGTATATAAGTACAAATTAACAAACAAGTATTTTTCTCGTCTCTAGGCACTACAAATACTATAACCCTGAGCCCAGTCCGAAGAATAATTACTTTACTCAACTGATGTGGAAAGGCACAACGGACATTGGTATTGGTAAAGCGTCGAGTGCAAGCGGCAAGACTTACATTGTAGCTTACTTTAGCGCTCCTGCCGTTCATAAAAAAGAGGATATGATAACGAACGTCTTACCTGTCACAGGTTAGTCTACCTTGCAGTTCTATCAGGAAAGCATAACCAGGAAAAGTAGACTCTGCATGTGTGCATGCGCACTAAGAACCTTCGGCAACCAAATGTGATGCGTTTTCCCAACAACTTATTTTTAGACAACTTATTTTTCTTTTCTATTTCAGGCAGTGGGGTTGGAAAGAACGGATCAGGTAAGAATTGAGTCTTAAAAATGATGAATTATGTTGTACTGGACCAAATTAGATAAGCAATATAACTAGCTATTATTGATATTTTGGGAGATCAATATCTAAATCGATGTTAATAGCCATTTTACCATGATTCATTAGCAGTGACGTCATGAATGCAATGTTCTTTTATAACAGCACAATGTACAGAGGATTACAAGTTCTTCAATAACAGTTGCTATAAACTGTTTCCTGGACCAAGGACTTGGGAGAGTGCAGTACACAAATGTACTCAGCAGTTTGCATCACTTGCTTCTATCGACAGTGAGGCAGAAAACGTTTTCATTAAGTCACTCTTGGTAAGTTTGTCCCTTCCTTTCTTTATTTCAGTTCCTTCTTTTCATTTTCTAGTACCTCATCTCTTCTTTTACTGCTTTCCCAGTAGTTTAATTCGTATTTTCCATTCATTTCCTTCCTTTCTTTCTTTTTCCTTCCTTTCTTTCTTTTTATCTATCTATCGATCTATCTATCGATCTATCTATCGATCTATCTATCGATCTATCTATCTCTCTTTCTTTCTCTCTTTATTTCTTGTCATTTTCCTTCTTTCTTTGCCACTCTTTCGTTCTTTATCTCTTTTCTTTTTTATTTTATTACATCTTTGCTTCTTCTAATCAGTCATTTACTCATTCTCATTTTCATGGTAATGCATTTTGAAAAACATCCATTCCTTATGTAGACATAAATGAAAACGATTACGGTCTAAATTTCAGACTACACACAAGACGAACTTCACTTGGATTGGGCTCGGTGACCATGACGACGACAAAACGTTTGCATGGGTTGATGGGGACCCAAACCATTTCGTCAACTGGGATAACTTTCAATCACCAACTCAGGGTCGTCGTCAGTGTGTTGTGATTGGCGAAAGTTTTCAGTGGAAATACATTCCATGTGATAAAGGATTTAGTTTTGTGTGCAGAAGAAGACTAAGAGGTAACACTAAAGAACGGCTTTGATAGTTGGGTGGGGAGGGAGAAGAACGGCTTTGAAAGTGGGAGGAAAGAGAGAAGAATGGCTTTGATAGTTGGGTTGGGAGGGAGGAGAACTACGGAGCCCGATTAGTGCCATGCAAATCTCGCACTTGATTTTCCTTTTCCCGACTTTTTTTCCCGACTTTTTTCCCCGACTTTTTTCCCGACTTTTTTTCCCTGACTTTTTTCTCGACTCTCCTACTCTTTTTCCCGACTTTTTTCCCGCCCTTAACTTTTTCCCGCCCTTAACTTTTTCCCGCCCTTAACTTTTTCCCGACCTTAACTTTTTCCCGACCTTAACTTTTTCCCGACTTTTTTCCCGACTTTTTTCTCGACTTTTTTGGTAGGTCCTTCATATATCGTTAAATATATTGTCCCATATAGTAAGTGTAGTATCTATTTACATCTATATATAGAAGTCTATAGCAGGCAATACATACCTATACAATACTATACCAGTCTATACCACCCTATACAATACCACACTAGTCTGTACCCAGCCTACAGTATCAGTCAGGATTCAAACCTACTTTTAACTCAGGGTTAAACAGTAATGTAATATTACTCAACTCCAATCAATACGAATATTGAACAATCATATTTTGTGGTATTTGCGTCTCAAAATCGCAATAAGTTTTGTATCACGATTTGGAAGTTGTTGTTGTTGTTGTTTTTAATTTATAGAAAAATCGGCGAAACTCATCTGTTATTTACGGAGCCCGATTAGTGCCATGCAAATCTCGCGCTTGATTTTCCTTTTCCCGACTTTTTTTCCCGACTTTTTTCCCGACCTTAACTTTTTCCCGACTTTTTTCTCGTCCTTAACTTTTTCCCGCCCTTAACTTTTTCCCGCCCTTAACTTTTTCCCGCCCTTAACTTTTTCCCGCCCTTAACTTTTTCCCGCCCTTAACTTTTTCCCGCCCTTAACTTTTTCCCGCCCTTAACTTTTTCCCGCCCTTAACTTTTTCCCGCCCTTAACTTTTTCCCGCCCTTAACTTTTTCTCGCCCTTAACTTTTTCTCGCCCTTAACTTTTTCTCGCCCTTAACTTTTTCCCGCCCTTAACTTTTTCCCGCCCTTAACTTTTTCTCGCCCTTAACTTTTTCCCGACCTTAACTTTTTCCCGACTTTTTTCCCGACTTTTTTCTCGACTTTTTTGGTAGGTCCTTCATATATCGTTAAATATATTGTCCCATATAGTAAGTGTAGTATCTATTTACATCTATATATAGAAGTCTATAGCAGGCAATACATACCTATACAATACTATACCAGTCTATACCAGCCTATACAATACTATACTAGTCTATACCACCCTATACAATACCACACTAGTCTGTACTCAGCCTACATATCAGTCAGGATTCAAACTTACTTTTAATTCAGGGTTAAACAGTAATGTAATATTACTCAACTCCAATCAATACAAATATTGAACAATCATATTTTGTGGTATTTGCGTCTCAAAATCGCAATAAGTTTTGTATCACGATTTGGAAGTTGTTGTTGTTGTTGTTGTTGATTTTTATAGAAAAATCGGCGAAACTCATCTGTTATTGCAGATTGAAAACAAAATTATCCTTAGCAAACATCACGCCATCAAAAGTGTTCGTTAATGTTTTTCTTTTTTTCCTCAAAAACTCCTTATTTTCTATTAATTATTTTGCAATAAATAATATTGCACGAGTGAGAGAGAACCTGCACTGTAATTGGTCAACGGTAAAAAAAGTCGAGAAAAAAGTCGGGAAAAAGTTAAGGACGAGAAAAAAGTCGGGAAAAAGTTAAGCTCGGGAAAATAGTCGGGAAAAAGTTAAGGGTGGGAAAAAAGTCGGGAAAAAAGTCGGGAAAAAGTTAAGGGCGGGAAAAAAGTCGGGAAAAAAAGTCGGGAAAAGGGAAATCAAGCGCGAGATTTGCATGGCACTAATCGGGCTCCGTAGTTATTGCAGATTGAAAACAAAATCATCCTTAGCAAACATCACGCCATCAAAAGTTTTCGTTATTTTTTTTCTTTTTTTCCTCAAAAACTCCTTATTTTCTATTATTTTGCAATAAATAATATTGCACGAGTGAGAGAGAACCTACACTGTAATTGGTCAGCGGTAAAAAAAGTCGAGAAAAAAGTCGGGAAAAAATTCGAGAGAAAAGTCGGGAAAAAAGTCGGGAAAAAAGTCGGGAAAAAGTTAAGGACGAGAAAAAAGTCGGGAAAAAGTTAAGGACGAGAAAAAATAGTCGGGAAAAAGTTAAGGGCGGGAAAAAAGTCGGGAAAAAGTTAAGGACGAGAAAAAAGTCGGGAAAAAGTTAAGGGCGGGAAAAAAGTCGGGAAAAAGTTAAGGACGAGAAAAAAGTCGGGAAAAAGTTAAGGGCGGGAAAAAAGTCGGGAAAAAAAAGTCGAGAAAAAAGTCGGAAAAAAAATCGGGAAAAAAGTCGGGAAAAGGGAAGGGAAAGTCAAATTCTGGCACTAATCGGGCTCCGTAGAGAACAGCAAATGTTTACAATTTCGCTAAAAAAGCATAAACGTTTTTTAAACTGAAGCAACTCAACGCTGATGTAGCTTGAAAATTTGACTGAATTTTTTGGTGGTCCTGGATTATTTTATAAAGTGAACCGATCTTGCATGTGATAAAGCCATTTGACTGTCGTCCTACATCAGAACTGAAGCCATTCAACTGCTACAAAAAGCCATAGCAATGTTACTGTTTGATTTTGTTTCAGATCTCAGTACCTATGAGATAGTTTTCCTTTATATCAACAAACTGTGGACCGATAAATTACTTTACCCACAAGAGCCTCGTTACCAGGCTCTCAAGGCTCACATTGAAAACGCGGTATGTAAAACTCATAAACGTTTTGGGCTACCTGTGTACCTGTGCTAATAATATAGAATTTCTTCTCGTTGACAGATCTTTGAGACTTACAGAGACGACGACTGGTTTAATTCGATTGACTTCAAAGCATTTCAGTATGTACAATTCTAGTTGTTATGATTTTTTCAGTAAATTTCCAAATCCTTAATGCATGTGAATGCAAGGATGTTTATAACTGAAATCTATTTTTAATCAATGATATGAAAACAATATTCATATTTTGTTTGTTTCCTGATCCTATATCGAATAAAATAAATGTCTATTTATAACTTGTTTATTTAAGTGTCCAAGTCTTCTAGCGCTTGCACACTAATTAGGGGACACTGTAATCTCTCGCACTACCTCTACATTAAGTATTTTGCAAATAATCACTCGACTCTCATGTTGATTTTTGCTGAGGGAGGAAAACCCGGAGAACCCGGAGAAAAAATCCCTCGTGGCATGGTAGAGAACAACACTTCAAACAAACTCAATTCACATGTGATCCAGGACTCAAACGCGGACCATAACGGTGAAAGGCCGGCGCGCACTAACTGCTCGGCCAACCATGCCACCAACCATAACTGAATAACTGAATTGTCCGCGGCAAGTAGGTCGGTAACTAACTGTTAACTGGTCGATGACCAGTCAATTATTCATCATAACGTGGAGATGTTTTAATAACTTTTCCGTCTCTAAGTTGATTATGGTGACGCAAGGTTATAAATATCTTAACTAACGCAGGATCTCTCACTTTTATCAGGGTATATCGTCGCATATTTTAGATTGTTTTTTTATTTCAAAGCATTGTGATGATCGAAGAAATAGAAAACGCACGCGCGCTGTGTGCGGATTTAGAGAAATGTTAAGAGAAGCGCGAGGTGTAGTCGAATGTTTCTCAAGGCTTCTTGAGTGTTCTGATCAATCGCCAAGTGCTTTAAATCTGCCCAGTTTTCTATTTCAATTATTTGTGCGCGCGTGCTGTGTATATATTTAGAGTACGTACGTCCTTCGGCCAGTTAGAGGGCGTTATATGACGGTTACAATAATCGTTTTTCTTGCAGTAAGGGTGAGATGAATAAAATTCTGGCCGTGGTTCGCGTTAGCTTTACTCCTGATGACGATGCGCCAGTCGATCCTATAGAGAAACTAAGAAAAAGACTTTTGGGCAATGCAAATCCTAGCAACTCACAAAAACCTGAAATTATTAGAGGAGTATTGTTTGGTGAGCCAGTTGAGATCGTCAACGTTTCTCTTGTTATTGGTGAGTAACATGTACATGTGTTAATTTGAGCTTTTGCTTGGTTACGCACTTCTTCCTCTAGTTATCTCTTATCTAAAAACTCTATCCCTGGTGATCTGGTGATATCTAAAACAGCAAGGACGGCTTGGTTAGTCATTGCGCAGTCCGTACTCGATTCCTAGTGAACTGGTATCCTCGTTTAGACTACATTAGCTTTAGATACTCGTAAAACGGAACACTGATAGAGAGGGGTAGAGGGTGTACTCTTTGAACACTTTATACACGAGGCCGTGGCTCGGATGAATTGGGCAACCACTCCCCGCGTAAAATTAATAATGTAAAATATAATTTACCTTCTCTTTAATAGGGAGAGTGAGGACTTATTCCGAGTATGACCTATGAAAAGATTTCCGTATTCTTTAACACTTTAACATTTTATTTGCACAGTTAATTTTCTATTGTAAAACTTCATATTTTTCAGAGCAACCAGCGCTTGTAGAATGTCCTGGTTACTGTTCGATACAACAATGCCAACCTGTGACCTGTAATCCATCTTGTTGTAATCCCAACAGTCCTTATGGCAGTCCACAGAGTAACTTGGGTTATGGTACATCACAGCCTTATCAACTCTATCCATATCAATACGGACAACAACCTAACCCCTATCAACAACAATTTGGTCAACAACATAACCCGTGTCAACAACCTAATTCCTATCAACAATATGGTCAACAACCTAACCCCTGTGAACAACAAAACCCTTATCAACAAACGTACCCTGGTTACCAAGGTTACGGGTACCAACAACAGTACGGTTACCTCCAGGGGTACCCGGCAGGTAATCAATATCCTGGTAGTTATCCCGCATATCCGGGTTTCAGTCGCAGCGTCCAAAGCAAACCAAAACCGTCAGCGAAAAAGCCCAAAGCCTCAAAAAATGATGACGAAGGAACTAAAGGAGAGCCAGCAGAAGAGAGCAAACCGCAGGTCAAGAAACCCTCGACACCGTCACAGACGTCATCGCAATATAATCCATATTTACAGCCCGGCTATGCACAGTATAATCGACTATCATATGGACGTCCTTATAGCCAACAGCAGCAAACAGCCAATCCGTATCATCCTCAAACGTATGGTTCATATGGGATGCAACAGTCTGCTACTTCTTACAACCCATACATGCTACAACAATACTACCAACGAATTCAAGGCTCCCGCCCCAACTACCAAGGTTACCAAGGCTACCAAGGTTACCAAGGCTACCAAGGTTACCAAGATTACCAAGGCAACCAAGGTTACCGAGGCAACCAAGGTTACCAAGGCAACCAAGGTTACTATGGCTACCCAAGTTACCATGGTTACAGAAACAAACAACTCGTATCCGGATCGGACGAGAAAAGGGCCAAGGGCTTGGACAAAAAGACAAAGAAAAGGCGACCAAGACCTACTAATCGACCAGTAACAAGCAATCCTTTGTACGCCCGGGGATACGCTGGTTATCTATCAGGGTACCCAAATTCGTATGGTCACAACCCTAGCTACACTCAAACACTCCAACAAGCAGGACAGCAGCCCGCATATGCATCAAACAATCCCTACCAAGTGTCAGGAATGGCTAATGGCTTTCGTTACTCCATGATGTCACAGGCTGGCTATGAGAGGATGCCGGCATGCAATGCCTATTGTATCAACTCTTGTGAACCACAGTGTCCTAGACATTGTTGTCGTCGATCTCAGACAATGAGAAAACGCCACTAAGAACAATTTAACAAAATAACGAGATGGAACATCATTGATTTACATTAACAACTGGTGGTTTCCATCGATAATGACCAATGAAAAGTAAGATTTTGATTTTTCAAGTTTTCTACCAACGCTTTTGTACCATTGAGTCCATTATTTGATTCAAGCAGCAATTATGTGTTAATATTCATACTCTTCGTTCTTTGTACAAACCAAACGACAAAAGGTATATAATCTTATAATCTAAGCTTATCTTGATGTAAATTAGTCATCCGGTGAAGACGTTATTCAGCCATAAATTAAGTCACTTACTGGATAATTGAAACTTTGGAACGACGTTTCGACCGAAGCCATCGGAACGTATATTAGCTTATCGTTACATAGCAACCAAGAAGTGACAAGTACGTCATTTGTGACGTCACATAGACCCCAATCACGTGCCTTTTGGCCATCAAATTTTAAGGGTTCAATTTGTAAAAAGTCATTATTTATTCTGCATGTTGTAGCCTGTTCAAGACTAGTGTATAAAGGACATACGTAAAATGTTTGTGGTCTTTCACGATTCTGAAATGACAGAAAGTGTAACTATTAGTCTACTTGACTACGAATAAAGACGTACAAAAAAGTGAAAAATTGAATTGTGAATTCATTTACTTTTTAGGTTTATTGATTGAGTAATTGATTTTTGATCAATCATTGATTAATCTATTTATAATTGAAGGATTGATTACATAAAAGCTTCAGTTGGTAGTGGACCATTAGAGACCTTTGGGGGGGGGGGGGGGGGGGGCGGGGGGAGGGAATGGTTTAGGCAAGCTATTTGTTTTCCTACCTGTTTCTCTGACTTTTTTGAGTTTGCATTTTGCAAGCTTTACACTGAGATGTCTTTCTCTCTCACTAGTAAAGAAATAACAACTCTACTTTTCAAAATGATGTATCATTGAAAAAAATATATACCGGTTTGAACAAACGGTTATTAATTATAGACTATAGCCCTAGTCTGGACCACGCAGCAATGTATTGGCACTGGAAAAATAATTGGCAATTGTATAAAGAAGGTTCACCTATTTTTTAATATCTTCAATTTTGCCTAGTAAGTAACCTGTGACACATCCGGAGAAAAACTCTCGTTGAGTACGTCCGCGTAACAGCGACACGAATAATGGTCTCGAACTCCAACGGTCTTTCTGGTTTTGACAAGACGCCTGTGATTGGCTAAATCGTGAAGGTCATTCTAGTGCCGTTTCTTATTCGATGTTCTTTCGCACCAACATGACGTGAGCGACTGTTTCTATGGAAATACCCAATGGCAAGCAGCGTTATTTTAGCCAATCACATGCTTCTTTTAAAAACCAGAAAGAATTTATATTATAAAACACGATTCGTCTCGCTGTTACGCAGACGGACTAAACGAGTTTTTTTCGGATGTGACGTAGGCTCTCTAGTAAGTGCGTGCAACTGAGCAAAGTGACTTTTTACTGTTTACTAGAACTCGTCATAAATCCACTTAATTCGGAGACTCGATCAAGGCCGGATTTTTTCATGAGCAGTGAAGAGTCAAGAGTGTTTCTTCGTGTGCCGGAATGGACATATATTCTTTCGGTTAATTCGTTCTGCAGTAGGGTTGCAGTAATAAAATGAATGACATTTTCAAGCTGTCATGATCAGCAATGTCTTAGACAAGACAAAATAAGAAATACACATCAACTGACTAAATTTATCAATTCTCGTTCCCAGTTTTTTTATTCTCAGACTTTGTCCATTTAATGAACGTAAATGTGACCAGTGTTGGACTTGGCATTTCACATATTGTCATTTTAGTATTAAAAGACGTATTTTTGGTAAGTTGAGGTGATTAATTTACTGGGAGTTTCTTTATATGGCGTGTTCTGAAAGAAAACAGGGGAGAGAGAATTACATTGGTGTCAATGCTGGTCTGACTGGTTTTGCAAAGCAAATACAGAATTTCATAAAAAGGCGTGCTTCAACCGGTTTTCCAATGTGACCATTTCCATGGAAACAAAGCCATATAAGGACACCGCGGCAAAATGTACCACGCAAGCGTGCCTCCCCAGTCCTCCTCAATGTTGGTCTCAATGAGAAGCATTTGGCAGTCAAACAAACAAAACTTTGTCGACGAAACTCAAGCCACAGAAACAAAACTCCGTCCCAAAAAACTGAGGTTAAAGACTTTGTAGTATATTCTGTTGCCTGCCTCCTAGTACTTTTCTGTTTTCTTTTCTGTTCAAAATGAACCTCAAAGATACGGTATGGGAAAATCTAAAGAAAACAATTCGAAAAATATTGTTTGGGATCCCTGTGATTCAAGACGCGGCCGCACGAAAGCCCGCCAAAACTCGCGCATGCGCAGTCGTTTTGCCGCGGTGTCTGCCTATAATATCTCTTCATACTCTTCTTCATAAATTGAAATTAGCATGGCGAGATATGTGCAGCATGTCAAAGACGTCTTGATCATTTGAGACGCCTTTCTCTAAATATTTCACCGGTTATGTGACCTTGTTCTCATGAAATCCATTACAGTACTTTTTGGTTAGCCCGCGTTGCAAGAGCTCGTTGATTTTTCCATTGGCAGATCCTATTCTAAATAGTGCATTTGCCGTTACGTGAGCTCTCCCTGGAGAATGGCGCGAATGAAGGAGTCGATCAAAAGCGAGTAGGACTTGTCAAAGTCGGTGTTTGACAGTTATGTAATAGAACAGATTTCGCATCAGTGTGAAACCACGGACTGCGCCATGTCGTGGCCGTATCACTGCCGTGTTGTCTATAGAGCGGTTTTCGTATGTGTGGGAAACTTACCGCGCGCCGTACCGTGACCGTGACAAGTGCCATAATGTCTATAAAAACATTCGGAATTTCTGTCGTAACAATGCCGTGTCTTGACTTTGCCGTTTTCACAGTCATATGAAATCGGCCCTAAAAACGTTCGAACGTTTCTGCCGGTAATTGTGCTGTGACTGTAACGTTCATTCACAGTCATACGAAATCTAGACTTGTTTCAAGGCTAGTAAGTCTAATGACATACTACAAGTTAGCACTGCTAGAGCGATTCAGTTCCTTAGTAAGTTTTGTTTCGTGGGTTTAGTAAAACCACTTTATAGCACTAGTTGTGAATGGTTAACGTTTACTTACAAGGAAACCTGTAAACATAGTTGGTCCAATGTTTACCAACTGTGTAGTTGGCACAACCGTCAGGTACTGGTCCATACTTGTCGTAGGTCAAACCTGCATTAGGTCCAGACCAACACTCGCCGTAGAATTGTATAGCAAAAACGTCATAACCTAGGGAAAGACCGCAAGAGATCATAATACTAAGAGAGCGAAACTCAGTATTGATGTCTGTGCGATGTTCGCGGCGACTAAGGCTATTTTAGTAATTTCGCCATCGCGCGCGCAAGGCTCTTAAACGCCGCAAGCAAACGGTCTCGTCCATGCGCACGTCAAAAATCAAATTCTAGATCTTATTGTTTGAGGACCTTGCGCGCGCGATGGCGAAGTTCTCAAGGTAGTTAAGGCCTGGGTCAGTGGCTAAAATGGGCGAAATATGTTTTTTGTGCTGTAGCACGAATTTTAAACCAGAAATATATGATATTCGTCACAACGTTAGATATTCATAAAACGATGAGCCTTAAGTGCTAAGTTTGTGATTTCAGTGGTCACGTGACCAGTTAGGTCGTTTATTGTTACAAAATGTTTGAAAAGTTTTCCGCACTCGAGTATTAGCGAAAAGAAAACGCAAATGCTTGAAACGTAGTTGTTTTAAGTGAGTCTATTCCATTTTGATTAGAGAACATGACTATCGATTTTCATTAAAGCGATTTTTAGCAAAACAGGTCACGTGACCAAACCTCAAAATAATACTTTGCTTAATATCTCCCAGCCAATTGTCAAAAGTCCAGATGTCTACACAAAACTATTTAGGATTAAACCTTCTCTATGCATTAGAGGTGTTATTTCTGTTTTTTAAGTGAAATTGAATTGCGGATTCAAGAAAAACGAAGTTTCACCGTAATTGGTCACGTGACTACCCTATATCCAAAACACTAAGTTAAGGTTACTCAACTAGTTATTATTTAACATTGTGCCAAGTGAAATAAGTTTCGCATTGTTATATCTTATATAGCAGAACAAAAACTTTCCAAGGTCAAACAAGGTCAAACCCAGGCCTTAACTACCTTGAGTTACTAAAAATAGCCTTAGTCGCCACGAACATCGCACAGACATCAATACTGAGTTTCGCTCTCTTAGTATTATGGTCTCTTGAAGACCGGTAAGAACGGTGGATTTGCCTTTCCCCTCCCCTCAGAGGCGGCTGCGTCGGTTGTATTGAACAACTAACATGGGGTCTTTTGTATATTTTAACAGCTTTCAAACGACATATATTCAAAACTGGTTTGTACGTAGGTGTAAGATGTTCCTTCATTTATTCATTCATCCATCCATCCACCCATCTGTTCATTCATTCATTCATTCATCGTAAATCAACGCAAATGTACTGACCCTTTTTGCTGGTTGCATCAGCGCACAATTTGACTACTTTTGATAAATCGTGCCAATCGATGTCGTTACGGAAGTTCGCCACTAGTACGGGCAATGCTCGCTCCGACTCCTCGTCCTTGAAACACCCAATTGGCTCATACGGGACTTCTACAATGAAAAGACACTTCACCTTCTAGTTTCCTAGAATTCTTTACGAATTTGCGCGAAAGTGAGGTATGGGGACTAAAATATTAAGAAAAGATGGCATTCATTGGAAAGTTTTGCAATTACATGATCGAGAAAAACGATAATTATGTCATTTCAGAAGTAGTAGAGATTTTATAAAATTTCCTCACAGCCCTTCTTATGAACTTTTTATCAGAATTTGAAGGGATTTCGCTCGTTTTCAGCTGAATTTCTTCAGTATGTCTAAGGCTTGCTTTAATATTTTTCCCCTGACCTCACTTGCGGGCGCTAAATAATCGTACTAATGAATTATACGAAACTCTGGGAAGGCCGTGAATAAGGCGGAGGGGGTTTGGGTATTCATATTAACATGCAAATTACGAAATGATTCGATATTAATTCTTATAAATTGTAAATAACGCACCTTGAGTTAGTACGAGACCCAAAGACACCAACAAGATAAAACGCGAAATCATCTTGTTTTGCAACTGAAATGGACTGTTATTTTCTTGTAATCGGTGTAAAAGGAACACAGCTCCTCTGGACACAGAAAACAAATGCTACGCAAATATGCAGACAAAAGACTTTGATCGAACGAAGTAAATGCATTGAGTTGTCATGTCAACGCAGTACGCTGTTCAAACATGTAAACCTAAATAAAAAGTCCCTAGTTTAATGGTGCATCTGGATTAAAATGATTCTTTTATTCTATTGATAAATTAATTTCACGTATTTGTTATCTATATTGCTATTTTCATGGTTGACATATCTAAAACTCGTAATTTTTTCATTAAAAGAAAAAGGTCTTATATATTTCAATGTTTGGCAGTAACCAAATCCAAGACTTTCAGGGCACAGCTGTTATATGACAATCAGACAAAATATTTTAAAAAGAGAACTAAAAGCTAAAATAAACAAAAAAGTACACTTTAAAGTTCTTAAACCCCTCAAAGCAAACGCTGTTAGGAATTATTGATACAAGTCTGCATGCAGCCATTGTTACACGAGTTTACACAAAATACAATTTACAAAAACATATTTCTTTTGTTTTAAAAACAACTGTATGTTTGATAAAAATACTCAATTAAACTACCGAGTTCTGATTTGATGTAAATACAGCCGCTTCGATACGAATGCTAAAACAAATCTGTATAGATGGGGTAGGTAACCTGGCCTTGCACGAAAGCGAGACCAATGCCTGACAACCCATACTATACTACTATTGGCTTTTCATTATTTCATTTTAAAGTTGCAATATCATGCTTATAATTAAAGTTCTCATTAGTGACAAAATACATATAGAAATAAAAGTTAATTACTATTTTCATAGAAAATCCGCTCTATAAGTGTTATAACATATGTTTTAATGTCATTTTCATTCAGCTACTTCCTTGCGAAGGCTAACTGTCCTGAAATCAAAAGGAAATATCTGGTTTAGTTGTTTACTAAAGTCAGTGCTAGAGTGGTTTTCATAAACCTGTGAAACAAAAGTTAATTATTAGCTAGTAATAGCCAGATTCAAACAATAGAAAACAAAGGAATTACAGACTAATAGTACTAAATACGCTAAAATGTATTTCACGGGTTTATGAAAATCACTCTATCAGAACGAAACAAGGACTGACCTGCAGTAGACGATCTTTTGTTTCTATAGGCAACAAAACTACAGCAATTATGGCGACCGCTGAAAAGCCGAAATACAAGGCGATGGAGATAGTTGTTGCTGCGGGCATCAGGACCTGACGAGATGACAGTGTAATAAATCAATCCATGAAGGTAAATCACGAAGAAAGTGTACCAGTTGCTGGATTTCTATCATTCTCTCAGAATCGAAAGTTGCGTATACATAAGCGGTAGCCATGTCGGATGTGAAAACAACAAACGCTTCATGAGAAGCTATGTTTGCCTTCAGTTTATGAAATATATCCATTAAAATATAATGAATGTCATAAACAAGGAAATAGTCATCAAAATACAATAGATTTTATGAGCATATTACATCAACTAAGTGCTACGCAGGTTTTCCCGAGAACTATTTTGTTGAAGTTCATCCAAGATGGCTGCCGTGACGTCATATGCATAAATTACTACTCACCATGGCAACGAAAGGAGTAATCATACAGCCAATCCTTGCAGCGGCGTTACAAGTACCTAACGCTATCCCCCGAACGCTTGTAGGGTACACCTAGAAAAACAGCAATGATAATACGGTTCGATTACGTCGAGGTATTTCTTAGTCCAGACGCTGGGCCCTCCTTTGCCGCTCCTCTTTTTTATTTGGGCATCTTGTGTCGCGACACAGGAAGCCCAAATAAAAAAGAGGAGCGGCAAAGGAGGGCCCAGCGTCTGGACTAGGTATCTCTACGATGTACATAACATTTCTAACGAAGTTCCAAGGCTCAAAACGTTAGTAATGTAGTACTGTCTTCTTAGACGCAGTTTTAGTATGACTGTGAAAACGGTACGGTTACGGCAGGAATTTCGAATGATTTTATAGACATCACGGCACTGAGACGATCACGGCGCTGCGCGGTCCGTTTCACACCCATACGGAATCTGCTCTATTTTATACGGTGTTACAGATTTCATTTCATTCCATATTGTATCTTTATACACCAACGCAGTCCAAACTAGTTCACTCACTAGTTTCATACTCTCTTTTTATACAGTGTTACAGATTTCAATTCATTTCTTAATGTAGCTTTATACACTGACGCAATCCAAACTTGTTCGCTAGTTCATATGACAATATCGTGATAACGCTACAAAGCTGCGGTTATAGAGCAGATTTCGCCTATGAGTGTGAAACGAACCGCGCCGTGCCGTGCCCGTGTCTGTCCCCTGATGTCGATAAAAACATTCGAAAAATTGCCATAAACGTTCCGTGACCACGCAGTGCCGTTTTCACAGTCATATGAAATCTACTTTAGTCCGTTACGATAACGATACGATAATGCTACGGTGGTGCTACGATAATATTGCGAATCGTCGCAAAGTTTGCTCGTGCTGACAATTCTTATCACGTGCACAAGGTATTGTTGCCATGGTTACCTCTGGTGTATAGACGTAGCCAGCTAAGTCAGCAATACTGATAAACAATCGAGCTCCGTACAGAAAGGCTGTGGTTACAAAACGACTGAAAAGAAATGGAGTGATTCCTTATCACTGGTATATCAAAATAGAGTTACGCTACACGGGACTCTAAATCAAACTCATAACATTTCTTTTAAACTGAGCCCCTCACGACACAGTGGCAAAATGTACCGCGCATGCGCGCCCCTTATGAAACGTTTCTCCAATGAGAATATTTGGCAGTGTAAACTATCAAAATTGTGTCGGCGAAACTTAAATCACAGAACCAAAATTAGTGGTAAAAACATCAGTTTGAGTACATTGTAACATAATCTGTAACCTTGTCTTTTCACCTAGTACTTCCCTGTCTTCACCCGTGCTCAAAATTATGCTCAAAGATATATCATGGAAAAATATATTCATAAAAGTTCTAAAAGTATTGCTTGGGATTCAAGACGCCGACGCACGTAAGCCCATGTGTAGTTTTCTTTACCGCAGCGTCGCCCCTCATTATTTCGATCAAGTATTTTCCGCAATAATTGGTTTTTCTGTGGTGCTAGTAAGAGAGAGATACTAGTCACTAGGCTACGATTTAGGCTCCCTGTCGAACATCCTGGATGTTACTTTAATGGCTTAATTTCGCCGGCAGAGTTTTGATAGTTTGTTAGGAGCAAGGATGGCACAGTTGGTTAGTGCGTGGCCTTCGGTGCAAGAGGTCCAGAGTTCGATCTCCGGATCTCACATCCTTGTTTCAACTTCTTACCTTTCTGTGTAGCTTTAAGTAGCTTTAAATACCCTTAAAACGGAGCACTGATGGAGAGAGGGGAGTAAAATGAGCGCACCGTCGACCTCAAGTTTATCAGTTACTCAAATTACTGTCACGAGTTATCGACGTAAAATATGGTCGCTTTACTTTACTTTACTTTACTTTAGTGTCGAAATGGCTACTAACCTTCTAGTACAAATAAAAAGAGCAGCTAAGAAAATAGCACTACCAACAAACGCCAACGCTTGTACGTTCTTCCTTCCTATTCTGTCTATTGTAGCAAGACATATGATAATACCTGAAAAACAGAAAAAATATTTGTTGGTCGCTATTCAGTAATTGAGGTCGGTTTATAGAGGTTCGGTATTCGGTAATGGTCGGTTTATAGAGGTTTGACGCTGACTTAATAAATCACCTGACGTTATCAAAGAATCACTGTCAACCACAGTCCTTTGCGCGCGCATGTTTTTGTTTGAAGATTTCACACCACAGCTGTTCTGCGCAAAGGCCCCGCCATTTTTCGAAATAATGGTTGTCGTAATTCATCAAGTTCGCACAGGACTTGACAGTGATTCTTTAAGTTGCCCTTTTACAACGATTGCACTGAGCAACTTGTTTCGCAATGATTTTGCACGATTAACACGCTGCAATGGCTTCTTCAACTTTTTTCACAACGTCATTGCGAAACAAGTTGTAACCAAAAAATTGCAACGTGTAATAGCCTCTGAATCATAAAACGAAAAAAGAAAAAGAAAAAAAACTAGTCCATCATGCATAGTTGAAATAGTCCAGTTTCCAAATACTAGAGACTGATGAGCTTCCCGACAAAAGGCGCATTTATACCGGGTTAGCCTCCTTTTCAAGAAAGACCCATGGGAGTATTTTTTTCGTTTTTTTTTTTCTTAACAAAAGGAGGCTAACCCTGTATAAATGCGCCTTTTGTCAGTAAGCTCAGCGGTCTCCAGTAATTGGAAACTAGACTAATTGCATTAACTTTGAAGTGGTCTGTATTCAAAAATGATAGGTTAACATAACAGAGGTTTTTTTACCTAATAAATCACTTGACATAATAACAAAATAATGAAGATAATCATGTGTGTCCAGCGGTTTACACCCATCATGCTTTCCTTTGGCTGAGCCTTCGATATGAATCCCTCGACATTCATCTTCTCTTGAAAACATTTCAGTTGTGATGAGGGCTATTCCATAGATGACAAAATGACTACTAAACCTGAAATAGATAAACATTTCTTACTGTTATTTTAACTAATTATTAAATATTGCTAACGCAAAAACATCCAAAACGTTATTTCTTTAAAAGCAATTTAAACATTCGCGCGTACATTGAAATAAACATTCTGTAAGATGAAGAGTGCTCAAGAAGAAAGAGAAATAGCTACGCCTCGTGCATGTTCCTAAGCTTGCTTTTCTCTTGCTCTACATCTCCTATCGTGTTTATATCACAGTACAGAGGTATGCGCGCGCGTTTTGTATCGCGTGAGAGCTAGAAAAGTTGTCTTCAAGATGAAAGTCCATTTCAACTCCCTAGTCCTTTGAGAGGCAGACGATAGGAAGGCAACATCCTTTTAATCTTTTTCCTCTTCCCTCCACCCACCACATTCGGCAACGTCTTCCACTTCACGACCGTCTTCACGTTTCTGATTGGGGGGATCAAAAATGAAAACTAGTGCTGAAAACTGCAAACACGATGACAGGAACCAAGACACAATTACAGGATTTCCCTTATTCAATCGTAAAAACAAATTGCGGCTTACCATATAAACCACATTAGTAAGGTTGATCTTCTGTATTTGGAAGAGAACAGATCTAATATTCTCACTCTATCGACGACCTAAAAACACAAATAGTTACTAAAGTGTGTAAGTCGTAAGGTTGAGTTATAAAAGATAAAGTGAATTATGTCACATTTGCGCGTCAAGTATGACATAGAAAGGACGTATATATTTGGCGGATGATACACCGTCTTCATCTGTCCCATGAGCGTATGTAAAGGCACATTGATATATATAGACTCCGACATAGATATCACTCACTTGATTGGACAAAGTAGATGCCACTAGTTTACCAGGCGGTAAGGCAGCCTTGTTGTCCTTAGCAACCTTCTCTAGAATTGTGTACGCTTTGTCGTTCTGTCCTGAACTCACAAGAAAACGAGGTGACTCGGGGATCAGCTGTGAAGAAAGTAAATCCTTATATCAAGCGTCGTCTGTGAATTCTGTTGAACTATGAACCATCTAATTCCCCAAGAGAAATGAAAGAAAAGGAAGGAAGGAAGGAAGGAAGGAAGGAAGGAAGGAAGGAAGGAAGGAAGGAAGGAAGGAAGGAAGGAAGGAAGGAAGGAAGGAAGGAAGGAAGGAAGGAAGGAAGGAAGGAAGGAAGGAAGGAAGGAACAGAAAAAAAGAACAATTAAAAAACAAGCAAAAAAAAGTTATCTAAAAAAGAATGATTAAACTTCTAACGAACTGTATTACCGTTAACAGAAATAATAATAAAATCAGCGGTAGAGAGGACAAAAACAGTAGCCATCTCCATCCTAGCGCCGGCATGACAACGACAGCAAGAGCAACCTCTATGCACGTACCGATAGACCATGATATCTAATGACGACAGAATAGGAATGAAGCATAATCAGTTGTACAACGGAAGATATCTCATAACTTCACAATGTTGCGTAAAATGTTGCACGATTTGTTGCTCATGTTACGGCACTTTTAGCATTGCCTCAGAGCAAAACTATCAGACATTGACAGGCAGCGAATTCAATGTCACAGCAATACTTCAGTGCAAACAAGAACAAAAGATTTTTAAAGAAATTAAACACAAAGAATCAAGAATATTTCAGCCCGTCAATGACCCTCAATGTCCGTAACGATAAATAGGGCTATTCAGAGGTTCACACTATAAATTATGTCATCACTTACACTGTTTCTCTGTACGAGTGTATAATGCATATAAGTATGTCATTCTGTAACGAGGCCATTAGAACACTGTTACCTACCATAAGAACTGTGATAAGACCTCCACGGTTCTTAAGAGGAAGAAACTCCAGCCAGAGATTCACGCTTTAAAAACAACCACGAAATAATCAAACATTCTTAGTATGATTTCAAAGTAAAGAATGGACTTACGCTTGTGCCACGCCCCCTAAACCAAGACCAACGATTCCTCTCAGCAACACCATCCAAATGTAAGACGGAGAAAATGTACTTAGAAATCCACCAATAAATACGACAATAGTGCACCATATTAGCTCCTATGTACAAATGAAGATAGTTACAAGACAAGCAGTAAGCATGGCCTAGGGAGGCAGCATGGTCGAGTGGTCAGAGCGTTGGTCTCGCAATCCGTTGGTCCCGAGTTCGAGTCCCGCTCTGGCCACTAGCTGAGGCTGAATTTGTTCCGAGTATATAGTCCTAGTTCAAATTCAGTTTCTCGACCATGCTTGTAAAGAGCCAACTGGTTTGCCTCCTGGCCAGTTGGGATTCTTAAATTGATTATGTTATGTAGCCTCCTCCGCAGGCAACTGTTCGCTTTTTCGCTGGGCCTCCTGTGTTAAAGACACAAAATTTCGCACAGGAAACCCAAAAGGTTGCCTGCGGAGGAGGCTATATGTTATGTTTATTTCAGTTATTTTTTTCTGTTTAGAGGGCCACAAGTTTATCAGTTGAATTACTGCCATGTGCTACCTTCTTTGAATAAAGACTATTTTTTTACGGCTAGCGTCAAGCCAAATCAGGCTTTTTTTTTATAGAACTATATAATTACACTGTGTGAGCATTTTCGCGTGCTTGTCATTGTATCGCACTCAATTCTCAAGTCTGATTTTAATACATAACCAGCACAAAATCAGCATTCATTTCGGTCTTGGCTTGACACTTGGCGTTTTTCGAAATATATGTACATGTTATACAAACCTTTCTGCGACCAAATTTATCTGAAATGTATCCCCAGAAACATGTGCTGATTGTCATACCAGCAAATACAACCTGTTGACGAGAAGATAATAGTCAGATAATGGAAGAAACAGCCTTAGCAACCATGGGCTGACGTACGTTACCAAGACAACCTGTGGCCTTAGCAACCATCGGATCTAGTAACAACTTGCAGTCATGCATTTAATAACAAGTTATAGCGCGTACTGTATGATCTATGATTAGCCTTAGCAACCGATACTGACTTAGTAGTGACCTTAGCAACCGTCGAAACACTGTAGCCAAGATTATTTAGTAACTGAAATCCGCGACTGTCACGTACTGAATCCATGGGCGACCTTAGCAACCATCAACAGGAATATCGATCTAGAATCAAAAATTCAAGTGATTGTGGTATTCCAGGGGGGACACAACTACTCATGGTAACTATTGGTTACTTAACGTACCGTACTAATGATTGCTTAATACGTAACATAACGTTTTTAATGGTTGCTTAAAACGTAACGAATCGCGCAAATGGTTGCTGACATACGTAACGAACCGTTCCAAAGGTTGCTGACATACGTAACGAACCGTGCTAATGGTTGCTGACATACACAACGTTCTTACGTATACGTACCGCACTATTTATTGCTGTCACACGTAACGAGTCATACTAATGATTGCTGACATACGTAACGTATTATTGGTTGCTGACATACGTAACGTATTATTGGTTGCTGACATACGTAACGTACCGTACTGATGGTTGCTTCAGCCCACGTCGACAGATTCCATTCACATCTGATTGCTGGAGACATGATTGCGAGGATAGTTATTTCCATTGCGTCTGCCATCTTGATAATGAAAAATATAGGAATGAAGATCCCTCGCGGAAATACTGATGTACTTACTGACTGAGTGGGAGGGCCGCACGAGAAAATATTTGGTTCGAGGTCATACCGTACGGACCGAGTCCAAGAGCCAAATATTTTCCCATCCGGTCCGATGTTAGTTTCCTACGCAGCCGCAGTTTTAAACCCTAGCGTGACAACAAAACTGCGGCTGCGTAGGAGACTAGTCCGATGTATAACACAGTCAATAAGCATTTTATCGCATATGACTGTTTTTTTATCACCATTTCATTATATTTTTGGCGCGCAGCGCGCGGGGTCCGGCATACGAGTTTTTCCGGATCCACTTTCGAAAAGCCGTCCCGGTCCTGCTCACATCACTTTTTCCGAAGGTTTTCTTAAGAGTGTGCGCGGGGCCAAATACATGTCATACGACAGACGATAGTCTTGCGGGAAAACAACAACAACAACAACAAACAGCACAACGATAGAGTACAAGGATAGAGTCGGGAATAGACTGATAAAGAAATGTTGGACTAAGGAATTTTGTCGTGCTACGGGAACGTATAGAAACCGCATGTACACTAGGAACGTGGGAATACGGAAACGAAATGCAAAGGTATGGTCTTACGGAAACGTGTGAAGACAACGTCTGACAACATAAACAAACCATAACGATTTCACGAAAACGGAAACAACAGAAATCATAATAAAGTTACAAACCCACGCAAATCCAATGATAAACAACAATTTCAGCTGAAATGTCCCATAGCCAACGTTTTCAATAGCATCTTCAACGGTAAACGTAAGTTCTGTAAAACAAATCAGAGGTCGACATTTTGTTTGTTGACAAGAAAAAATCAATAAAATCAATGTGACAGGTGGTAACAAAAGTCTGTTTTTAAACGATTTGTTCTTGGTCGTCGTAATATTTGACTTGTAGGTTTTCATCAACCATAATATTGAACACAAATGTACAAAACTGATCACTAGAAAATCTGGGCTTTTGTTCAATTGTTCAACCCACCATTTTTGTCAACTTGATCTTTTACTGCGTATCCATTACTGTCGTAATCTTTTTCCGTCATATTTCAATCCAAGAACTTTACCAAGACATTTTGAACTGTGTTTAAAATCAGTTTTACTATTTGAGCTTTCGATTCTAAAGGATATTTTCGGCGATTTTTTGACAGAGAAGATTAATTTTTATAGGGATTTTGTGACCTGTACGACCAGTTAATTTACGACTGGTATTGTTCGGTTGAATACAAATTGTCAATTATTAATGCGACAATGTCAAGCGTTAATTGTAAAAAAGTGAAAACTGGAAGAAAGAAAAAATAAGAAGATAAAAGCACGTTTAGAACAAAAAGGTGTTCGATGTCGGATCAAAAACGCACACAGCACTGACTGAATGGATCTTACAAAAGTACACTTGACTCAAAACCCTTTTTATTGAGCATCCCTGATTCAGTTGTAAATCCATACTTGACTGGACCACGGTCATTTCGCTTCGTATTATCAATTACTTAGTTACTTCACTAGCGTTTTTACTTATTTGAACCAAACAAATAAATTGAAATGCATGAAGCATCGTTGCTACAACTTATCTTAGCTAATGTTAAGCCGTTGATACATGCTGCAAGTTTTTCTCGTGCTTGCAATGCAACTTTAGAGATTTTGTTGCGAGAGCGAAATTGCAGAGTATATCATGTCTGTGCAATACCGCATGCAACGATTTCCTGAGGCAACAAATTTGTTGAAGAAAGTTCAAAAGAGTGAACTCTTCTCTGCAACATATTGAATATTGCACGCTTCGTATTGAATGTTGCAGAGCGACTGAAAGAGGCTGCAAGTTTTCTCTGTAACAAAATTTAAAATTGCATCGAGAAATATTGCAGCGTTTACACCGGTTTTAGAAACCCACTGCTTACTACATTGAATTATAACGAGTATGCAAAATTGCTCCTAAGCGTTATGTGGGTAAATAAACGATTGATTGATTGATTGATTGATTGGATTTTACAAGAATCTGTTTCCTTTAAACCCTTTCAACAATATCATTCATCTACCCAAACTCCCACTGAAGAAAGGAATTTCACTTGGATTAAAACGTGATAAAACACTCTTGCTCGTTTATTTAACATAAAACCACCCCTGGTACGTTCAAACATTGTTAATAATATCATTATTTCATTGTATCTAAATACATACAATTGTTTTCATTGATTGATCTGTAAATCTAATTTACTAAAATAATATGAACATTTCACTGGGTTTATTGTCTATCAATCAGCTCCAAATTTCCGTTGTACTGATGGTTTATCCATTCTGTACAACTTTTCGGCAGGAGTGAAGTAACCAACATATTTGACGTCATCAGGCGTGGTGTCGTAGTGATAGTGACCACCTTCACCATGGTTACCGTAGCCATGGAAATGTTCGACACGCAGGTCGAGTCCCTATTATGATAAAGACTAAATCAGTTGATTAACTCTTATCTCGTGCTAGCTTTACGTGGCGCGCGAAAGATCTATGAAAAAACGCACAGTACGTTCAAAACACGCAGGAAAACGTAGGATTTAATTGCGTCTTACGTACGTAAACTTTTTAGAACGTACCGGATCGTGACTCTCAAACTACACCAACGCAAACAAGTGGTGAGGTCATCTCGTAAAACTTTAGCCAATCATTGACATCTTTGTCAGTTGGAAGAGGCTGTTCTTGAAATTTAGGCTTTTAGGAAAAAAAACCATGAGAAAGTGAGTTCTGAGAGCGAAAAGAAAATGGAAAGGATGATGAACAGATTGAACAAACAATAAAGAAATAGGGGAAGAGAGAAGAATCGAAAAGGAGAGGGAATGAGAGGAGAAAAAGTGGGAAAATAGTAGGATATTTTTACCATGATATGAAACTTTGCTTTTCCTTTTTCAATGACAAATACCCCACCAAGTCCCACAGTCTTGGTTACCATAGGTTTCAGCTAAAGCATTACGCATAACAGTTATTAAGTTGTCCTTTCCGGTTCTCTTTGAGGCTTGAACTTTTAAAACCTGTAAGAATTTCACTCATGGTTGGTCACAGTGGACACAAAGTTAAAGAGCTATCTCTAAAAACAACATTATTTACCTTCCCTGGTTTGCCTTCTGATATCAAAACATTAGCCATTAAAGCAAAGTCGCAGCAGTTATAGTCCTGTAGCACACATGATCCATCCTAAACATATAGAAACAAAGTTGTAATCTTTCATTTTTCTTTATCATTAGGTTTGTAAGGCATATTAAGGACAACACAGGGACCCCACTAACTGGAGAAACTTACTTCAGGGTTCACTTTGGTTATTTTGCTTCCAAACACAGCATCTTCACTTTTATTTGAAGAAGTACACATATTAGCAATCATCTATCAAAGTAAATATCATGAAGATTAGCAATATGTCAGGTTGCAAAAGCACAGGAAATATTGTCTTTGGTGATTACCTCACTGTTTACACCAACATGATTAAAGCTCCCAGCTCCTGCACCAATAACAAAAGCCCCTGGGTGTTCAGCTTTTGCTGCTATGTCGTTCATGTCATAAAGCTGTGGATTCAAATATGAGAAATGTTGAGCATTTTGACTTAATAATGTTAGCATCATCAAATTGTAACATGATTCCATCTTTCATTAAAACATACAGCAAGGAAGGGATTTTGTTTTCTTTTGCTTTCTCGGCCTTTATATTTACACAGTCATCTACTTTGACTTCTAGCCCTTGATTTGACAGATAATGTGTTACGTCACGGACAAGACTTTGAGTCTAGGGCACATAATTATGCAAACGGTGGTAAAATTCTGTAAAAATTGTGCTGCGTCATGATGGTGCCATTTTCACAGTCATACAAAAATTGCTGTCATTTAACTGTGCGATGTGCAAGAGATTTTCACAGTCATATCTACTTTGCAATCATGATCAGATACCTTGTCAAGTTGAGGGAGAGGCAGCAAGTAGGGAGGACCACCAATATCTGCTATTTTAGGCTGGCCACAGATTCCTTGTATAAAGAATAGCAGGATTTATGACAGTTAAAACCCCCCACTGATGGCTCAGAATTTTTCTGAGTTTTATCTCACACTTGATGAAGCACACAATGATTCTAGCATATTTCTGAGTGACATTTCCATTCATAAATTAAAAAGAAGTAATGCAAAAGAAAACATTCAAAAGTACAATGGAATATCTCTTTCATACAGACACCAAATGGCTGAAGAAAAGTAATATCATACAATATATAAAGGTGTCCATTTTTTGATAGGTTTCATTTACAAGGAAATGTATGGAGATTTCAACTGTCAGGACATAGAGACTTCTGTTACAGACAGGTGCCATTATATGTAGATGATTTTGCAGTCTATACTAGCAAAGATGACGCAAACTAAGTTGGGCTTATGGCTGGATATCTTTAGGTCTATGGCTATTTGCAGATAAAATTATCTTAAACATACCTGAAGCTGCTAAATTCCACGGAGAATTCTTCAGATCAGGACAATCAACTACATTGACATCAACATCAGCAAAATTCTTGCAAAGGCCATCTTTTAAAACTGATGAACAGAACGATTCCAGTCACAAACGATATAACAGAAAATGACATCGTAAGATGTCTCGAATTTCTTATATCTACACTAACCTTTTGCCAGTTCTTCTAATTCTGGTACCAAAAGGTCCAAAGACTCCACAGGAAAATTTTTTAAAGTAGAATCCTTTGTACCAGCCATCATTGCCAGCTAGAACACGATATTGACTAGGCGTTACTACCAGTCTACGAAAAAGACTAGATACTAAAGCTAGAGCGTTTTAGCCAATCAGAGAACGCGTTCTTTTGGAAAATAGAATTCTGAACTTGTAGTAGTTGTCAGTTTGTTCTTGTAATATCTTGAAAAATGTCTCGATTGAGGCAAATTAGTCGTATAGCAGCTCTTGGCTTAGCTTCAATATCTGGTGCTGTAGTTGTTTATAATTCTATTCGTCGTCCAGTTTTAGCCAAGCCAACGGATTACTTTGAAAATGACCGGGAATTCAGGACTCGTTTATCCATGCTAGTTTAGACCAAGTTTTCAACAGTGGGACGATAACTGGGATTTGTGTGATAAACCAAAGAGTAAATCGAAGAAAAATGGTAAATTTTTGGACGATAATGTAGACAATGAGCCTGAAATTAAACCAACAGCCAAAAGACATTTAATCTTTATAAGACATGGTCAGTACGAGGATGGAGAAGAATTGGATGAAAAACGTATTCTTACCGAGCTTGGAAGGTAAAATTGTTAGATCTGTTTGTTTACTTAATTGTACACAACTGTAGATTATATAGTGTTATTTACTCAATATACTTAGTAATTTTGTACGATAACTGATTCTCTGTTATGCGTCAGTGGGCAGTGGTTAAGTTAATATCAATACATTCGAGGCGCGGCTCCTAGTTGCTATGATACCGTGATATGAAGCTATATGATGAAATAACTGTCTATTAAGTGTCCAATGTCTTCTAGACCTTGCACACTAATTGGGGGGACACTCAGTACTCACACACACCACTACATTCCAATATTCTATGGATACAACTCTTGACAGCACACTTCTAATTCGTTTTCACTGAGGGAGGAAAGCCAGAGGACCCAGAGAAAAACCCTCAAAGTAAAGGAGAGAACAAACTAAGGGACTGGCCATTATTTGCAGGGGGAGGGGGAATTGGTGCAAATAGAGGGAGGGGCACAGATTTTTATGTTCACTCTGTAAGAATGTTATGTGTGTATATATGTAGAAAGGGGGGAGGGGCCACCAAAAATTGAGCAGTTACCTTTTTCATTTGCACCAGCCCCCCCCCCCCCCCCTGCAGCCCCCCCCCCCTGTAAATAGTAGCCAGTCCCTAACTGGAACTAACGAACTCGAGACATGTGATGTCCGGGGTTTACAGATCAGAACTTTACCATACCACAACCCTGCTTCCCCTGATATTGACAAATAGATATTCCATTCGTTTTTTCACTCAGACTTCAAGCTGATATTACTGGACAACGATTGAAGAGTCTTAATAAGCCATTTACAAAGATCATAGTATCAGATCTTGTACGTGCCAAAGAGACAGCTGAGATAATTTTCAAACACTTGCCAGATGTACCCAGAGAAACATGTTCGTTACTGAGGGAGGGAGCACCAATTCCACCTGAACCAGCATCATCTAACTGGAGACCTGAGAAAACGGTGTGTATAACATATTAGAGAGTTTTGGCAAATATGATGTGAAAGGTGTTTAGGATAGCAAAAGGGATTAATCTTGTGACACATGATTTGGGCCAAAAATATCATGAGATATATGTATATACGTGAAAGATGCATGATTCGGTTTTTATGAAAAGTATCAACATAATTGCATCAAAATTTACGGTATGTCCCGTGATTGCTCCAAAATTTCCCACATAATACATGATAGGTATTCCTCTTTGCTACCCTATATGTTGGCATACCTTAAATTGCCAATGACATGACTGAAATGGTGATGATCATGTGGAAAAGTCATAATTGGAGAGGTCCTTGCAAAAACAGCATGAGTGAGCTATGATCAAAGGTAAATTCAAATTTAAGGGAGAATTTATATTACCATTCAATCACAGTTCACTTATCTTGTTTTTGCATGGATGTCTTCATTATGCTGGTCTGTGGCAAACATAGCATCATGGTGTTGTCTCTGACTGTAGTCATACATTGGTTATTCCTTATCTCATCTTTAACAATCACTACAATATTATGGGTGCAAAAATTAGTTAAATGTCCTGGTGATGCTGTGGCCATCGAATTCTATTTCCTTGCCATTGTTTGCATATTGCACGCCCTGCCAGACACCAGTCTCAACTGAGAATTGGACTTAGCTACTGTGAAGCCAACAAAGTGTTCATACATCAATATGCTTCTGTCTGAATTTTTGGATTTCTGGATATTTTTGAAAAGATGCAATAGATGGTACTGGTAGAAAAAAAAATTATAGATGGAAAATGATCAGTTTTTTGAAATGGGATAAATAACGTGTTAATGGTTCAAAATAAATATTAAAATCTTGTGCATGGTACATTATAGCAATATTCTTATTCATTCTGTTTTGGCTAGAAGTATTTTCAAGACAGTGCACGTATAGAAGCAGCCTTCAGGAAACATGTTCACAGAGCTGATGTTATGCAGAGTGGAGACACCATAGAAATTTATGTTTGTCATGCCAATGTTATACGCTACTTTGTGTGTAGGTAAGTCAACTGAGTTTTTATTTTTCCAATATTTTCTCATTTCAATCCCATTTATTGCAATTACCTTTGTTAATCTGTTATGAACTAGCTCATTTCAAACAATCTTATCTGCACATTGAAATGGGAAAAGATCAAGCTACTCAAGAGATCGATTGATCATTCATTACAATGAACTCTTGTCTACACTCTAACAAGGATTGAGCAGGAGGTATAGGGGAAGTAACCATGCCAACACCATGCGATGCTGTTTTTACAGTGAGGTCATACGAAATCTACTTAATTACAAATTAATGCAGCAATCGATCCATAACTATATAATGATGTTTTAGGTGTTCTTGATCTACATGTGTACTGCCAGTGGTTAAATAAAACCTAATATTAAATTCATTTCTACAGAGCTCTGCAGTTTCCCCCAGAAGGATGGCTACGAATGAGTATTGGTCACTGCGGCATAACTACTATGACTATCAGGCCAAATGGAAGAGTGTCACTTCGTAGTCTTGGTGACACAGGTCATCTTCCACCAGAAAAAATTACTTTCTAGATTCAGGATTCATGTTATTGCTATAGACACATTGCATTCTATTTATCATGATATTCAAATTTGTCGTTGTGCTACTGGTGGCAAAACATGTTGAATTTTGATTGAGTTGCCTTCAAAAAAGTTCTTATTTTCAACAATTAAAGAGAACAGATTTCAATAGTGGGAAGTGCTCCCATGGTGTGATTAACTACATTTGTATACCATAACTGTATTCACAGCTAGAATTTAAAGTTTCACACTTATTTGAATCATGTTCTGTTTACAAAGAACAACTTGTTTGGCAAAACTGTACATACTACAGTGAGTACGTAGGATTGTAAGTTGACTATTTATGAATGAATGTACCAGTATTCCAATTAAAATACACCTTAGTAACATATATATGGATGCAAGGTTTTAATGTTTATCTTTTATAAGTTGGATTGATATCAATAAATTTTATTTAGGTCCTGATAATAGTAATGCAAGTTGTCTTTGGTAGCCAAGGATAATATTTTTGGTTTTAGTATCTCAAGGGAATAAAAACAAAGAGTTATCTTGCATGGCTACCAGAGACTGCTTCCTTCACTGTACCAGGTCCTTATTCACACCAGAAAACATCCTCGTCTCCATTTTGAAAATGGACAAAATGGCCAATAATTAAGAGTTACCCTAAGCAAAGTTTATTTTGTTTGAACTTGTTTTTTCAAGTTCTTTTGCTTTCTTTAAGTGCCATTTATGTGCCTTGGATGTCAAATGCTTTTCCCAAGCCTTTTCACCAATAATCACTCTATTATCACAAGCAACACAGATGTGCCTTGTGTGGGCCTCTTTTGGATCTGTAACCTTCCTAGCAAGGGGTTTATAAATGGGTAGTTTGTTCTCTATTATAGAATCTAGAACAGATAAAGCCTGCTTTAAGACATTATCATTCCAGTGATCTAAATCAGTAGCATCTAGTCCATATACATCAGGCGATGAGCCATCGGGTCTTGCAAGGAAGCGGTTCTTTACCCACTGTGTTTGTTTCTTTGCATAACGTCTAGTAACAGTTTTCATGGCTTCGACACATTGTTCAAACATGTCTTTCTCATTTGGTTGAATGTCGTAACTAAGGTTTTGCTCATCTAAGTTTCTGTTCACAAGAAAACTGTGAAACTCCTTGAATCCTATGGACTGAAAGATTCCTTCTGTGTATTTAGTACTTGTATCATTTACTCTGTCTTTGTTGTAAGCAGCATGGAAATCTAACAGTTCTTTGATCAATCCTTTCTGTATCATCTCATCAACTCTTTTGTCCAATCTTTCATTCAATATTTCCTTCTCACATTGAAGCCAAAATACACACGTCAAGTCAAATCTCAAAGGGCCACCAAAAGCAGACCCTCCTTTCTTTGCTTGTTGATCAGCTATAAGTTGACTATGTGCTATGCCATGTTGTTCATAGACTTGTAGACTTCTGGCAATTTTTCTTGTGTCATTAGGATGAAGTCTCTCAGCCATCTCAGGGTCAATCCTTGCAAGTTTTTGATGCAGTGTCAGGCTTTCTTCATTAACACAAAAATTCTGCTCATTTTGAATAACTTTTCGTTTTTTAATAGCACTCTGATCATCATCATCATCACCATCATCATCATCACTTGAGTTGTCAATCAAGATATTCCATAGTAAAGATTCTATGTAATAATTTGTACCTCCTACAACTATAGGAATTTTGCCACGTTTTCTAATTTCTTCTATCAAAGGTAAAGCCATGTTTCTGAACTGGACAACTGAGAATTCTTTGAGGGGTGGCACAAAATTGATAACGTGGTGAGGACACTCCAGCATCTCTTCTTTAGTTACTTGGTTGGTAATAATAGGAAGTCCGCAATAAACTTGCATGGAATCTGCACTAATTATTTCTCCACCTACACGTTTTCCTATTTCAATGGCAAGTTTGGATTTTCCTGTACCAGTACAGCCTAAAATAACAACCAAAGGAAGACGTTTCACACATTGACTAGCCGACATTTTGAACTTCCTTCCAAGCCTCGCTGTGGTGTACGTGTCGAGTCGGCTTCAGCGCGACGAGGAACGCCTTGCATAAACCTGCGTTTAGTTAGGATTTCGACTTTCAATGGACAAAAAGCGAAAGAAATTTGGCTTGAGCTTGAAAAGCTCTAAAAAGCTTATAGTAGAGAAACAGTCAGACAACGAATGTGGATCAAGGCTTCAAAATCAAACAATTCGACCTTCCAAACAATGTGCACAAGCAAAAAATTTGATTGTTATTGACAGTGACACAGACAAGAATTTTAACTTTACTGACTTTACTAGGAAAGGGCTAGAGGAAGCCGGCAATTTTCCTCAACAGAATACAGTAGAGACGAATGTTTGCGATGAAGAGAGAGAAAGGCAATTGTGGAAAAATCTTTTCCCCTTGGAATCAACTGACAGGAAGGATTTGGAAGACTTACCTAAATCAGTAAGTAATGATTTAGACACAGAAATTGTTGGCACATGTATCACTAATTGAGGGCTTGATTACATGTAATTTTGTATGTAATTTTGTAAATTCATGTTTATAGGAAATTTGTAACATGCAGGACATGGATACAACAAATTCAAAATTCTGTGAGGGCATCAAAAATAACAAAACTGAGAACAAAAATTTAGATGTTTTGTCAAGGACTAGAGAGCCTGAATTAATGACCACAACACAAGGTGACGATTATGTAGATTTGCCAAAGCCATGTATCCCGTGTTATACAAGAAAACCTGTTCTCCTTGAGTATTTATCAGACGAAAAGCTCCCTGCAAGTACAGAAAATATAGCTATGCCATCTCACCTAAAGCATGAATATCACCATGGTTTGACAAAAGATGATAACAAAATCCATGACAAGAAGGAGACATCAAGCAATTCTTGGGAAATTCATTTGATTGAACAGAATACATCTCAAGATAAATATTCAACTAATAATGGAATGTTACATGAAAAACTAATGAAATGTTCTTCAAATGGTTCATTATACAATGCTCAAAAGAAAAATAATATTGCAAGTTCAACAATAAGTCTTGAGGGTTCTTGTACAAAGACTATTGACCTTACTGATGAAACAAAACAAAGACCAAATATATGCAATATTAAAAGACAAAGACAATCTGCTAACACAACAACAAATCCAACAAACACAAAGAAAAGTAATATTTTCTCAATGAGTACTAACTCAAAATACTTTAATCCATCAAGTCAATCAATAAAAGCATCGAGCACTGGAATAAAGGCTAAGAAACATGACATAACTATTAGTGGAGGAACCAATAAACCTACTAAGACAGAGGGTTTGATAAAGAGTTGTCCTATATGTCAGCTGCAATTTTCTCAGAGGTGGGTTTTTTGAATTCATGCCCAGCAATGGTAAATATTACTAATGAATGGGAAGGGCTAGCCTTCTTTGCAGGCAATCCCTTTTTTCCACTCCTTTTGGGATTCCTTTGTTGGCCACCTGAGGAAAGTACAGGAAGCCAAAGGAAGCTCTGGAAGCCTATTTGAGAAAAATGACAACAGGAAGTCCAAAAGTCTTTCTGTGGTGAGGCCAGGGAGGGGCATCATCACAACTCAGGGTCCTCAAAAGTCCTGTCTCACCAATTAATAATTTATTTATCTTGAGTCTTGAAATCTCAGCATTCGTGGAGTTCAGGGTCTATTTATGGGAATGTCTTTTTCTATAAAAGTCTTTTGCTCCAAATTGATTTGTACCAGAGGGATTTCCATTTTGTATTCTTGGATGTTGGTTGGCTATTTTGTTTTCTCTTCTTCTAGAATGAACAAACAAGAGATTGACAAGCATATATCAAGTTGCATTGGAGATGAAATCATAATAGATGATGATGATGAAGACTGGTAGAACTTTCAAGAACTTTCTGATACACCAGAGACAAATTATATTTTAATGAAATATATTTATGTTGAAATATTTTTATAGAAAATAGTATTATTATAAAAATGAAAAAAATGTAAAGATAATCCTGGGAAAGAAGGAATAAAAGGAATATGAAAACACGTCTTGGGGTCAAAATCTATAGAAAACATTGATAGAAAAAGATGTGGATGTGTAAAATGTTGCAAAAACACTGGTGAAAACCATTTGTTTGGGCTTCCTGTTTTCTAGTAATGTGAGAGTTCCTGGTAACTAGTACTATTTGAGTGATTTATCTCGCGGTTCGTGTATTATTTATCGACTTGTTCTTTTGCGTTTAGAGGCTTCGTTAAAGTTTATTAGTTGGGGTTTTCCTATGGCTGCAATTGCAGAAATATCATCCTTTCAGGAATGGGACGAAGAATGGAAAAGCGTCGAAGAGGATTTCCAAAATTTTAAGGTCAGTTTAACCGTGAAATCGATCAAAACATTCCAACATTGCGAAATTGTTTGATTTCTTTGTTTTTATTAAAAAACAGTTTACAATCAATTAAAATTTAGTGAACTAGATTTGTATGGTGATTGCTTAAAGTTCGGAGCAGTTTTCTTCGTTGCTCTGTAAGAATTTTCGTTTTATAAAAGGAAGAAAATGGCCAAGTGTAAGTTGGATAAGTAAGCTTAGTTCTTGAATTAAGTAAGGTACTGTATCCCATATAGAAGTTAAGCTTACGCAATCAACTAGAAAATCAGTTGTATGAGAAAAGTTTGTATCAAAAGAGTTTCCTACCGATGAGAAACAAAGTTGAACTGGCCATGATTTCCGAATGAAGTGGAAGTTTGAATGAAAGATCGTGCTAGAAGAGACGATTTGACTGGCTTGGCTCTCATTCAATGACCTTTAACCTCAATGTTTTTTTGCCAGGATCATGTTGAGCGAAATCTGTGACTGTTTGTCATTGTACTAGATAGAAATAACTGAATCACTATATTTATATGCTCCAAGGTTAAAACTTTATTGAAAATTGTAGCATTAAATTACTGTACATGTTTTCGTACAAACTCTTTTCTGTGTATGTACAAACTGTGACCTTGACAGCTTTTGATGGCAGTCACATGAGCTACAATAGTAGACATTCCAGTTGGCTACTTCCCGCAGGGCTCAGTTGTTTGAAAGCATGTTAAGGCGAACCCACTTTTGAACTACTGATCACATGAGATATATGACAACAGGAAACAAGACAAACCATTAGACCCCCCCCCCCACCCCACCCCCATAGTTGTGGTCTGACATTAAGCCCTCTATATTATTGGGTCTGTTTGATGTGTTATCCTTTTTCTAAAGGTTTATCCTCATAACTAGGTTACACGAAGTATGTGTTTATGTTAGTTTTCAAAATATTGAATGTATTCAAGGCTGTACTGCTCTAACTGAAATACCAGTGACCCCTTTGAGCTCCCTACCAGCTTTGAGTCACTTGGGCAATGTTAGAGCAGAGTCTTGATTGGGTTGTATAAAAATGTGTACATGTAGATACATATATATGTAGATGCATTGTGGATACACATCCTAAGCTTTACTTATCTAACTTATGAATATTAAATATAAAGAAAATATTTTTTATGTTTCCATTTCTGTTTTGAACACCTGCATCCTTTAGGTAGGGAAATTCACAGATTACCAGAAAAAGATGGATGATTTTCACAAAAATCAAAAATCATGTCTTTCAAATGTGAATGTTATAAAAAGAAGGATCCAAGACTTTGACATGGCTCTCAAAAGGTGCAGTAAAATCATGATATTCATATAAGTGGAAGACTTACTATTAAAGCTGACCATCAAGTCCCCAATAAATATTATAACTCCAAAATTGAAATACAATCCAGATAAAAATAGAACTGTTATTATAAACTTTTTTTGCCAATTTCAGACTTGAGAAACAGTCATCTCCAGATGCCCAACAGCAAGCAGCAAAGTTACGTTACAGAATTGACCTTCTAGAAAGCAAGATCAAAGAAATACAGAGATTCCTGCCATCGACTGCTGGGTATATCTTTTCTTCCTTATTGCATATGAACCCTGTTAATACAAACACCATGTGTCCATATTAGGGAGCTTAAGCAGGAGAAGTTTTTGTCAACACAGACGTCACATGTACGTTTTCGTTCATCTGTTCACTGTCATAGATGAGGTTGCTGTTCTTGGTAGAAAGTGAAAAAGCCTTAACTGACCTTCTGCTTAACAAAAATGGACACATCATCTGTGATGGTGAATGGATGAAGAAGAACGTACATTGTGGTGGCATCCGTGTTGACAAAAACGTCTCCTGCTTAAGCTCTCTATTATCTGGGTGTCCATGAAGAAGCATCGAAATCATATAATTTGAATTAAAAAGTGATCAATTTACATCTTGTCCTTGGCTTGAGAAAATAAAGTGCCCATATTAACTGCATGGATTTTGGGAAAGGAAAAAGTCAGTCTGTTGTCCATAGTATCTGGTGTTCATATTAAATGGGTATATTTTATAGGCATTTACATGACATTGTAAGTATGAGTTCTAGCAGGGACATAGCAGGCAATGGTCTGTATATAAAGTCTTGACCATATAATATATCACATGTGGTTATTTTTTAGGTCATTCCTGAGACTTTGTTTAGGAGATATCAATGTATCTTTATATCACAAAAAGTAAGTGTCACATTTTTTCTTTGTGAACACTAGTATATAAAAAATAGAGAAATAAAGTAAATGGCAAACATACAAGTATGTTAATTATTACTAATGGAATGTTATTGATTTTAGACTTGAGTACAAAGATAATTATGAGACGTTCAAGCTCAAGATGACTGTATTGTGTATGGTGTTTGCTTTCTTTAATTTCTTTATCTTCAATTATAGGTAAATCAGTCACCCTAAAAGTTACTTTTATAGCTTAACCTATGCCTCAACAAAAATAACAACAAAATGTTGCAACATTACACTTTATGGATAGAAGTCTATCTATATGCCAACCTTTAGGGGCCAGTTGCAAAAGACACAACATCAGACATAGCTGCTAATGTCAAATGTTACTAACAATGGTTTAACTGAGTGGGCTTATACAACGTTAACGCTTATGTCCAATTTATGTTAAGTTTTATGTGACTGGGCCCCTGACATTGACATTGACATTGGTTTTTATTTTGTACCATTTTTTTATTTTTAATTATTACTATCAATAAAAATATTTAATAAAGTATATGCATAGTAATTTGTTTTGTAATAACTTTTGTTGAAACAGAACGAGATAACGAACCTTAGACCTGATGTTCATGAGCGATGGAAGCATGAGTCAAAGCATTAACATATGCAGACTCAGTGTTGCATTTCATGAGTCAGAGAAGATATGAATATTGCATAACTGAGTCTGTGTATGTATATTGCTTTTATTAGCTTTATATTATTCCATGTAAGGTGCTGAAAAGTACCCAAGAAGAAAATGGATCAGTCATTTTAGAAGGGGGTGAGGTGGGGGGTGTTGCTTGCTCCCTGCACCCCATCCCTGAATTCCTCATTCTGTTGCTGTAACATTGCTGCAGCACTATGAAGCATGCCATACTGTTTATGAATGGGATTGTCACTTGGAAAGATGTTAGAATTCATGTGTGCTTCATTGAGTGTGAAACAAAACTTGGAAAATCCAAAGATCATGGGTTCAAACCCTGCTGAGGGCTCGGAATTTTTCTGAATTCTATTTCTAACATTCCATACTGGTTCATTTAACAGTGTTGTTTGTGATGACATTTATTTTATTTTTCCTGCAGATTAACAGATAGTTTATTTCATGCAGTATTAGTGTGGTATTACAGTACTCTCACTCTACAGGAACATATTCTCATTGCTAATGGATCAAGGTATAGCTCCTTGTCAAGGATAAAATAATATAATAAGATTTCTCGTTGACTGTGAAAATCATATTTTTGTGTTATGGTGCTATATAGTGTCAGCAGGGGTTTAAAACTTTTGCTGCACATGGGTATTACATGTAGTTAAGAAATTATAAAAGGTGGGGAGTTGGCTACACTTGCTTACAAGAATTGTTTTACAATCGTCTGTCAGGCAACAATGTTTTAGTCAATTCATGATAAGTGTGTAGAGCTACTTAACTTTTCCTAACCTTCTGTACATCAGCCATTCCTCCCCAGTGTAAGCCTTGTTCACCTGGGGGTGGAACTCCATTGTAAAAGGATTGGGTATGCTTGTCAGAAATTTTAAAAAATACCCCTAAAAGATACCAGAAGTCTTTTAAGTAGGGTGTGGCTGGACGATTTTTTAACCCCTAAGAGATACCAGCGATAAAAACCTAATGAACATTTATTGTGATGAACATAAAATTGAACAGTCGACACGCTTTTGTTGGGCAAATATCTTCCAGGTTCCATTTGAGAACAAGATAATAAGCGATGGGCTCTTTTGATACCCCAAGAGAGGCCAGGAAATGCTAATACTCTAAACTTTTATTTTAACACCCTAAAAGATACCAAATCGCTGATTTTTGCCCTAAGAGATACGACGAGCACACCTGATCAGACCTTTTACAATGGAGTCCCCCCCGGCCTTGTTCATAAGCAAAAACACTGTATGCAGACTCACTAATAAAGTGGTCATTAGCAGTGCTGGTTTTCCTACACCTACTGTATCTGATAAATGCAAGACTAAGTGTGCATGTTGCTTGTGCATAATTTATACTTGCACCACCAACTAGTGTGAACTGGCTATAAGTTTGTAAATAATAATAATAACTTTATTATACACAGAATTTAAAAAGTTGGCACTTATTTACATTGAAGCTGTGTAATTATAATTATAATTATAAAAAATACATATAAATAAATAAATAAGTTGAATAAATAAATAAGTATAAAAAGCTAAAAATATATATATGTAAAAAAGTTGTATATAAATTTGAAAAATATCTCTAAAATTATATACATTCATTTTTCTAACCAATAGTTTGAAGTCAAACTTCTTATCGATTTTAAATAGAATTTTTTACAGAATTTGGTACATTATTAAAAAGATTAGCTGCTGCATAAGAAAATGATATAATTCCTGATTTAAATGTAACCTTATTCAAATGAAGCTAAATGAATATTTCTATGTATCCTAGTATTATACATTTGTAATTAATAATGTATATCCAAATTACGAGAAAACATATTCAATAAATAGGATGGACAAAAACCATTTATGCAGTGGAAAGCTTGAAGACATTTGTGAAAAGTCCATCTCTCAGTAAGTGGTAACCAACCTAACTCCTTAAAAAGCTGTTCAGATCTTACTTCCCTAATCTCACGCTTAAGAATAATACAAGCACCTCGTTTTTGCAATCTTAACAGCCTATAAAATATGTTGCAATCTTAACAGCCTTAAAATATGTTTTATCTAAATTGGACCATACAATATCGCAATTCCCATATAAAGGGTTGAACAATTGAATCATGTGACTTGTTTTAATGACACTGATTTCCATATATATTTCTCACTTGTTTTATTTTAGGATAAAAGGCTGGTGGGTCCTTCATCATTATTTTTCTATTTTGTTATCAGGATTTCTCTTAATATGGTAGGTGTTTACAGTTGCAGACAAAGCTGTTGCCATGTATGACCACGGAGGATGCCCAGGCATCAGGATGACGCCTTCCCTGATCTATCTCCCCTCCCCAAAAAAAGTGTATCCAAGCCCAATACAAAAGGTTGTCTACCAATAAATAAAGCAACCAAGTAGATGGCAAGGCTACTTCACCAAAAACTCCTTAGGGAAATTTGCTACCCCTGTGTCCTCTTATGACCTACCCTATAAAGACAAATTTAAAAAATCCTTACCCCCAAAAGGGCTTTTGGGAATACTAACATCATTTTGACGTATTTCTAGGCCAGAAGGAAAAATGTATCAGATGTTTCGAGGATATTTCTTTCTATTTTCATTATATTTGAGTAAGTGTTTGTGTTTAAATAAAGAAGAATCTCACTTACTAACCTCTATACATAAACATCTAAATATGACAGAGTCTTGTGATTAAAACAAAATTTCATAGTCCTTCCTTCTACAATCTAGGTTTTGTCCAGTTAGTACAGTACCAATACCAAAGTGGTGTCTTGTACAGACTTAGAGCTCTTGGAATTAGTAAAACAATGGATGTTACTGTTGGTAATGTGGCCTTTCTTGTCTACAGTATATTATTTCTGAAGATTTTTGGAGAAAACACAAAATAGTCAGCATACAATGAAAATGTATTCTTTCTTACAGATGGTTTTCAGAACTGGATGTGGAAAGGATTGGGTTTTGTACTTCCATTTTTACTTCTTGGCTATGTAAGTATAATTTATCTTTCCTTTTTTTTAATTTTTCCTTAGCTATTTTTCACTTGGGCTCATGTGTTCATGTTTATCAAAATTTTCAGATGTTTCAGCTGTATAATGCATACATTCTGCTTGTGTTGGCATATCATCCAGATTGTCGTGAGTGGCAGGTACATAATGATTGGAATTTATTCAACATAAGCAGGAAACTGTACTAAAGATAAATAGTGCTAACAGTTGATATCATGACTCTGGCTGAATTTTATCATAAAACAGATCAGAGACATTTTGGTCTGCTCTCAGACCTTCAGTGTAATGTTAGATTTGCATGTATGTTTTAAATCTAGTTAATTGCCTGGAGTATTCTAGAATTTCTAAGAATTGGGAATCTGAATATGATTGTTCCCTGAGTTCTTATTAAGTTCAGAATGCCATGCCTCTAAAAACAATAATTGTTTAGACTTATCTGCCCTTCTAATAATAATTTTGATTTTGTTATAGGTTATGGCATCATGTGTAACATTTTTTATTCTCTTTCTTGGGAACTTCACAACTATTCTCTCTGTCTTGAAGCAAAAAATGACAAAAGGACAGAAAATGAGGCTACCATGTAGCTAATATCACAAAATTACACTACTGTATGTAGATGGTGTAGATAATATGAACAGGCTGTTATGCCTGTTTTTCACAAGCAACAGAAGCAGAAGCAACATATGCAGACTCAGGGTGTTTTCCATTATTTTACTGGAACCAACTGGCCAGAACAGCCAGTTCTTAAATGGTACATGTCAATTCCTAGCTCTGGCTGGAATCAGTCCTAAGAAACCAGGCTATTCTGGCCAGTTGCTTCCACTAAATGGAAAACACCCTTAGTATTGCATTTCTCACCTAAGTGTGAGAGAATACAGTGGACAGTGCATGACTGTGTTTCCACTTATGCTTCCATCGCTCATGAAAACCAGGCTTTGGAGATGCATACTGTACTCAAGTATTTAGAATCAGTATTACAAGTAGAGAATAATTTAGTATATTTTAGTATCATCAACATACAAAAATTCTTTTTTCTACAGTTTAATAAGAAGCTGTATGCCTTTGAGCTCTGATTTCATTATGAAAATACAAAAATATTTTGCTCAAATTTTTCACTAAATTCTCTTGATATCATTAGAATGATTTTGTTTCAATCCTTTAGTGTAATAATTCCATGTCATAAATAAAATCTGTACTCTGTCAATTAAAATGAATAAATTAATCTATGTCAGCACGCTGTGACACCACTCCCATTTCACGTAACATATTGAGTGTACCCTCCATCAGGTAGTCTACACCCCTACAACAAACAAAACAATGCCGTTAATATGGAATAAAGATAGTACCTGGTCTTCTTGGTGGTTTTGAATTTGGGCTCCCAGTGGTGTCCACTGCCTCCACAGGGATCCCAAAAGAATGTGTTTATGAACAGTAAAAGTGCAACTTACCTATCAATTGGTTTTATGATTACAGGAATCATAGCTAACCCTATAAAGGTTGTTAGCCATGTCTGTGTTTGCACAGGCATTGATCTGGCAACTCTTTTCAAAATAAACCTTGATGAAACACAGATTCTGTTGATTGTAAAGCCTGGGATAATAACTGATGCCAGCCCCTGCCATACACCTGCTTCAACTGTAGTTTCAATTGTGCGTCTTCTTAGAATATTTGATGGGACATTTTCTCCTTCCTAATAAAAACAGTCATGAGATAAATATCACAGCTTTGCCTCAGAATCACTTGTCTTTCTTTTTGATGTGCAAATATTGTGTGTGAGGCCTCAACTGTAAGCAAAAATTAGCCTTAGGATAGATTTTTTGGTCTGATGGGATTGAAAAAATTTGAAGAGTCAACTTTTTTATATTAAAAATGAAACCTAACACTTGCCCAACACCCAGATGTGGCCATAAAACTTGGCCAGGAAACCTTTTTAATGTCTATTATTCACTGAAGATTGCTAAACCCACAGGGTAGTCGACATACAAAGCTTGGGAATACAATGAATACTCCTCGTATGGGAAAAGAGAAAAAGTGGTGGGGCTATAGCCAACCCAGCCCCTCCCCCCTCAGTGTACCCTGTGTCACTAGTGAAAACAAGGCTTATGCCTGAACAAGAGACCATATCATAATACTAAGAGAACAAAATTGTTATTGATGTCTGTGTGATGTCCTTAGCACAAAATTCCACTGTTGGAGCACCTTGCATGCATGATATATGGTGTCAACTGCCTGTTACTAAAAATAACCTTAAGGTGGCCCGTACCTATTGATTTGTTTGTTGGGCATGAATTTCAATCGCGTCCTTTTACATCAAAACCTTGTCCGATTTCTGAGAAATTTGCAGCCATTTGTCTACAAGCCTTGAAATTTGTACCGGTAATTATTTTTCTGCGAATTAGATCAAGTAATTCGAGATATCAGACGATTTTTAAAAATGGCTTTTTGAGAAAAATTGGTCATAAATCCAAAATTCCAAGGTGAATTTTTTTCCTATTTCGTCAATCAAGTATAAAGGCACAGAGGACTACATACAACATGTACCGTGCCAATTGGTGCCTTGGAAGTTGCGATACAAAATTTGTGCTGCCTGTTACGACGCAAAATTATGTAGTCAAAACTACCGCCAAAATCTCAACAAAATTTCAAAAGCAGCGAGAACTATATCTGCTGTAAGAAAGACAAATACCTATTGTAACTTGTAAACAAAATTTGGAGAGATGAGAAGCTAAACGCCAATGTTATCCTCAAGCAAACTTGGGGAGTAAAGGCCCGTTTAAACGGACCCAACATGTTGGGCCAACATCATCCAACATTGTTGGGCGATGTTGGATGATGTTGGATGTGGGGGTGTTCAAACGGATCCAACATGTTGGATGAAAGTTTACTTCTTGGCTTTGCTTTTTCTGTTTCTTTTCCTTTCTTGGATTTTGTACTGGACTCGGCTACTGACTGTGATTCAAAATATTCTGTTTCTCCTAAATCCTCGAAATGAAATACCACTCGAAATAAAAAACTCTTCGTCTATTACGTCCTTTAGAAAAAAATTCAAACACTTCCTTATTTCTTTGTGACTTCTTATTTATAGTTAATATATTGTTAAGTATATATGTAAATTTATTATTCTCATCATTGTAAATATTGTTATTATACTATTTTCACTAACTTTGTAACTCATTTTCCCTCTCTACTATTTCTTTGGTGTGTTTTTTATAAGTATACCTGGGTGTAGGAGTGTTTTGTCTTAACCCCTTGGGTTGTAACTCTTACTCCCTCCATTTATTATTCAATACATGGTATTTATTATTTATTATTCAATACATGGTAAATAAAAACCTTTGAACCTTTGAATCCTCGATCTCCTCGGTGTCCGTCATCTTCAAGCACGCGATCGAAGTGATGTAACGATAAACAAAAATCTATCTCCAAGGTTACGACTCCGAGAAACCAAGAAGTGCGCATGTCCATACCCAACATTGTTGGATGAAGCCGTTCAAACGGACCCAACATGTTGCGTAACGGTTCGCTGATCGCGAAAACAAAAGAAATGTTGGATGATGTTGGGTGAAAAGTTTGAGCCAGTTCAAACTTCACCCAACATCATCCAACACCATCCAACATCAACCAACATCGTCCAACATGGTGTTTAAATGGACCCAACATTGTTGGGCCAACAATGTTGGATGATGTTGGCCCAACATGTTGGGTCCGTTTAAACGGGCCTTAATTTTTGTGACCACGAGGCGAGCGTTGCGAATTTGTATTACTTCGACTTCTACAAATTCTGTCGAATTGTTTCGTGAAATTTTCTTGGTATGGGATAGAAAAAGATGTTAACATACCTGTTGCCAAGTGTCGTTGTGTTTGCTGCACTAGGTATAATTCATTAAGCTTCAAAAGTAAGCAACTTCATCAAGTCGACGTTTGAGCTGCCAAGGTAAAACCCTCACGGTTTGTTAATTTATTCAAAACGACACCTTACTATCTGTTGCAAAATTCCGCACGGGATCCAGACTTTTGGGAATAAAGACAGTAGTTCTCTGAATACAATTGCTTCTGAGTCTAAAACCCGTGTGGAATTTTGAAACAGATAGTAAGGTGTTGTTTTGAATAAATTAACAAACCATGAGGGCTTTACCTTGGCAGCTCAAACGTCGACTCGATGCAATTGCTTAATTTTGAAGCTTACTGAATTATACCTAGTGCAGCAAACACAACGACACTTGGCAGCAGGTATGTTAACATCTTGTTCTATCCCATACCAAGAAAATTTCATGAAACAATTCGACAGAATTTGTAGAAGTCGAAGTAATACAAATTCGCAACGCTCATCTCGTGGTCACAAAAATTACTCCCCAAGTTTGCTTGAGGATAACATTGGCGTTTAGCTTCTCATCTCTCCAAATTTTGTTTACAAGTTACAATAGGTATTTGTCTTTCTTACAGCAGATATAGTTCTCGCTGCTTTTGAAATTTTGTTGAGATTTTGGCGGTAGTTTTGACTACATAATTTTGCGTCGTAACAGGCAGCACAAATTTTGTATCGCAACTTCCAAGGCACCAATTGGCACGGTACATGTTGTATGTAGTCCTCTGTGCCTTTATACTTGATTGACGAAATAGGAAAAAAATTCACCTTGGAATTTTGGATTTATGACCAATTTTTCTCAAAAAGCCATTTTTAAAAATCGTCTGATATCTCGAATTACTTGATCTAATTCGCAGAAAAATAATTACCGGTACAAATTTCAAGGCTTGTAGACAAATGGCTGCAAATTTCTCAGAAATCGGACAAGGTTTTGATGTAAAAGGACGCGATTGAAATTCATGCCCAACAAACAAATCAATAGGTACGGGCCACCTTAAGTGCCAAGCTCATTGCCCAGGCAACAATCCACAAGTTTTACTCTCTTATGCACCTATTAGCAGCTTCACTGTGGGGAGACATCCAGGCCAACCATGGGGAAATGCAAAGAAATACAAGTAGATTAGTTGCCAACAATGCCACTGGAGTCGGGGAAATGATTGAATTCATCTTGAAGTTGTGAAATTGTGGTGGGGATTTCATAAAAAATGATGGGGAATTATGGGTTATGCAAAAAGTGAACCAAGGGACTTTGAAGGGAACAACTCCCCCACTCCAGGGGAAAATCATTAAGTTTGTTGCAGCATTTTTACAATCCCCCTCGTCAGCCTGGGAGTCATCCCCTCGGGGAAGTCACTGATAGGTGCATTAGTATCATGGTCTTGGCCTCAGTGGATGTAAGTGTGTTTACAGATTCAAGAATATGGACCAGTTCCTTACTCGATAGACATGATAGCCTTTACTTATGGCATCTGCTAGACAGTAAGACGAAGATACTACATAACTTCCATAGTACATGGACCTTGGAATATGGGTCTTGAATGCCTCGCCAACCTCATTAGCATAACCTAGTACAGAAAACACAAATTAGTAACACATAAACTTGCTAAAACAAGGACAGTTATGCACTGGTGGTGTGAGTTTGGCAGACTCAGAGGAACTTTACTAATCAAAGCAGTATTGCACTGCTCAGGTCATGTAGAACATATAAGCTTAAACAGCAATCATCACTGTCTGCTAAGATAATGCTTCGAAATTACAAGCAAAACGAATCAAATTAGCCCTTGCACAAAGTAGACTATATCTCACCAAAATAACGAATTGGCGTGTCTCTAAAAATATCAATTTCCTCATGGGCGAAAAGTATAGACTTCCAGGTTTTTTTCTTGCTGTCTTTGTCCGCCATAGTTTTATATTAGTTGTGTTACGTAAACAAACACATGATTGCTTCATTAGATGTTCTATCCGCTATGAATTCGTAAAGAAAACCGTCATATTTCTAGTCTACATTACAGTAAACTTGAAACTTCTACAAGTAGTACAAGACGGCCGCGAAACACAAGCAACACTGTTTCCAGATTCTTGTGCACAACCATCGACAATTAACCACGTCTCCGTTCCACGTGGGAATAAACTATCGGCAATTAGTCGTTATAATTTCGGCGGGAAACGATCGCCGCGGGAATTTCCGAAAGCCATCTTCGACGAACCTGATGTTTCCGAATATCTCCGAACATCAATACTCCGGTAAATTATAATTTGACTGTAAACAAGAACTGTACAGCGAAAAATGACAACACTAAAGCTTTATAAGGAATAATTCTTTTCTAAATTTTTGAATTCCTTCTCTAAAAAGCGCTTGAATACACATTTACAATAAACATTTGCAAAGGACTGCGGGTAATAGAGGCTTCATGGGTACTTGTCATGCGCAGTCTCATAGGAAGAGAAAGTGTAGGAGGACGAGAAGGGAAGTGCAGTATTTACTGGACATATTAGCCGGGAAAAATACTTGAAAGGCTTTTCCTTGGCATATCAGTATATTTACGAAAAGTCAATGAAATATAGTTTATATCTGTGTTTCTGGAAGTGAAATTGTGTGGCTGACTCTCTATGAAAATGGCGAAGCTAGTAGCAGTGTGTCGAGATGAGATGGATTTTGCCTTCGAAAGACGCCAAATTCCCTTAGTAATAGAGGAAACCTTGACGGTAATTTAGTTGATCATTGAGTACTGTCTTAAGAGTAAAATCTTCTGTAGCTAAGATTGTTTTTGATCAGGATTGTGAAAGGGAAATCTAGCTGACAAAGTGGTTAAGCTTAAATACCTTTCTCTCCTAGATGGTGATGGAAATTCCAGAGAACGTCATAACTACACGTTATGTCTGTGAAAACCAAATTCAGGATTTTCTGAAGGTATTTTCTTATTAGACAGGAGAATGATGTGGGGTTTTATTTTTATTTAACCCTTCGTTGATCCACAATTTTGCAATCACAGAAGTCTAGACGGCGCGAAATCACAGGCTTCCTCTCACAACAAAAGTTTCGCTTTGGGCGCCAATATTTAATTTATTACAACCAATAACATAAAAAGCGTATTTTTTAAATGCCTTCAAATTAACTATGCCGTCTATTGTACTCTTTGAAACCCTAAAGCATTATATAGAGCTTGTGTGTCGGAATTTCAAAGGATTTTTTCTCAGATGGTAAATATTCACCCCATCTCGTTTGACATTTTTATAGCGATATCAATGTCTTGACAGCAAGGAACTCCTTTTTGCAATGATGGTTCGTCAAAACGAAGTGTTTTCACTACTATCTCACTCTGTTCCTTGTGTAGGATGTCGTAGAAGGTAAGGATAAATGCTAAACTCACTACATAAATTGTTGTTTAATAAATATTCTTGTTGTTATTTATATTGTTAATAATTGATTTAGAAAATCACCGAATCATTCAACCTGTTTGGATATGTAACAGTCAACCATCATTTATTTAATAGATTTTTAGTTAGAATTTTTTTCTACTTCAAATACAATTAGAATATAAGATAATTTAGAAGACAAGATAATTTGTATGATTCCAAACCATTGTACATTCCCCAAAACAAGTCATTCACTATTCATTTCATTTCCTTTTCATCATTAGAAAATGAAATAATCCTTTACACAAACATATCAAAATAATGTTTTTATTTCATTATGAAGCAATATCCACAGTTTGTTAAGCAGTTACTATTGTGTTATGATTGAACAAATTTACTGTCACTGAAAAAGCATGAAGCATAGCACCTCACAGCATGTCTACATCAAACATGAAGTTCTTTGGTATATACAACAGGTTTTAGTGAGTGTGAAATGGGCCATGCTATAGCCATGATAATGTTGCATTTTTAAAAACATTCCTTCAAGTTCTTGCCATGATTATGCCATACCATTTTCACAGTCATATGCAAACAGCATTTTCACGGTTATATGCAAGCTGCTCTAGCTTGGAACTGAAACTGTCGTGCTGCTGTGGTACAGACAGGGTAGAGCACTTTTCATATGAGTGTGAAACTGACCATGCCATGGCCATATCATTACCATGTTGTCTATAATAACACTCAAAATTTTCCGTAAATGTGTCATGCTGTGACCATGCCATTTTCACAGTCATACAAAATCTGTTATATAAGGATGTCAGTCATACACAATCAACAGTGTACTCTATTTATTGTTGTACTGGTTTTTCTCTTTCAGTGTTGAGAGACTTTATAATCAACTTATAAAATCTGGACAAAGAGCCCTTGAGCCCTTAGTTATTTCTACTTCTGGAAGTATGTTTACTTTATGTGATATTTTTACAACCCAGTGACAGTTCTTTAGAGATTCTAAAGCAGACAACCCCTGATATTGCTGATACTTGATAATTATTGTGTACCAAAATACATTGATAGTAATCAGGGATTATTGCCCAATGCTTTAGACAGTATTGGATGCTGAAACTGTCAGCTTATGCTGTTTCTGGAGAACACCATGCTACCTAGTGTGTTCTATTTATGAACTAATTAATAAAATTTGTACAACTGACATCTTTAATTAAGGTTTTTTGTTTTTCAGTAGTGGACAGTATGTTGTTTCACAATTTGATTATCTTGTCAAACACATATATTGAACAGTTTCAATGTCATTATAATTAGGGTAGTTACATAGATATATTTCACATCAAACTAAGAATGAACCATGTTTAGCAGTTGAGATATTTAGCATTTTACTGACTTGATTTGCTGTACTGATTTGTTTGTTTTCAGTCCTGACAGTGAGTGATTTGTTCCTGCATGATCCAAAGTTGATATACGCTTTGTTCTATGTCCATGGGTGTGTACAATAATCATGATGATAAATCAAAAATTTTCAATTTATTCATCCTTTTCTTGATTTCCTAAAGTGGTTGACTGATTCTGATGTATTTTCACAGGTCAAAATTAAATGAATTAGTTGATGCAATCCCTAAAAGTAGAAGGAACAGGTAAGAGATGGATAGATGAATGAACAATGTATGAAGGAATGAAAAAATGAATGAATGAAAAATGAATGAGTGAGGGTGTATTGGACTCTGCTCACTTGCTGGGATTAGCATGACAATGGTAAAAAAACAATGGAATACCATTCTCGTCATGGCAACCCCAAAAATATTCCTTGATCACTATACATGTCAATCATAATCTCAGTCAAAAGACATTGTATTGTTTTAGGATGCTACCCAAAATATCTCAATAAAATAAAAACATGCTGTCACTTTTCGTTTTTGTCTTTATTATTTTGGGAATTACAAACTAATACATGAATATCAACTGAAACCTTATCAGTGATCATGTGGGTTATATCTGATAATGATATTGTCATAGTCTGAATAAAGTCTGACATTATGTCTATTTTGGCATTGCTCCAACTTTAACACTGTTTGACTGACCCTGTTTTGAAAAAGGGTTAACAGGAAAATCCTAGTATCCTTATTTGTACACTGTACAAACCATTTTGTGTAGATAATAGAGAATATTATGGTCAATAGAAACCTCTGGTTTATCTTTAGGTTCTCTAGTTTTCCTCACTAATAAAAACAAACTAGTGAGCTGAGTTGTATGCATAGAATATTAGAAATGCCAGCCTTTTCCTTCTAAGATTCAAGGTGTAAATATTCCACTGTGTTTTTGGTTTGTAGGCGATGTCCTTTGCATTCACTTGAAACTCACAAGTCAAGACCATCAGGGTACTGTATGATATTATATGATTACTAATAATTTATTGTTTTGTCAATTTTCCTAACCATGCCTTTATGAAATGTTTTATTTTATAGAAGTTGGATGGACGTATGGGATCTTTTGTCTCAAGAATGTAGAGATGAGGTGAGAATTGGTGATATTTTCCCTCTGACAGAAATCTACAGCATCCTTAGTCTGTTAGAGCAGTGTTTGTTTGAGTGTGAAATGGACCACATCATATGGTGACCATGCCATCTATAAAAACATTCAAAATTCTTGCCATAACTGTGCTGTGCTGTGCCATGACTGTGTCATTTTCACAGTCATACAAAATATATTTTATTGGTAATTTAAGTTTTCCTTCCTGCATGTTTTAGGTTGTACTGATTGACTCTGATGCTCTTCTTGATACTTTGGAACACTATCTAAGAAAACACAGGTGAGTTAATGAGTTGTATGCTCATTTGTTGTCTAAAATGAAAGCTTCTGTTGCATTATTATATTGATATATTGTGTATTATTATCTTCTTTTCAAAATTCTTAGGTTCTGTTCAGAATGCAAATCAAAAGTACTAAGAGCATATAGTATTTTAGCTGGTGATTTAGATGGTCCAAGTGAAAAAGGGTATGTTGTTGCCTTTGGGGGCGCAGGGCATTGGGCGTTTCCTCCCCTCCCTCCCCCTAATGCACTTGGTCTCAGAGAGTGTCAATGTAGGTGTTACAAAACTAGTTTATATACACATAGAACAAAATATCATACCTGATGCTACCGAATTTGACTTTGGAATGACTCTGGAGTGGAGAGTATGCATACTTATTATGTTGATCCATTGCTCTTCACTTCACCTCACTTCACTTTAATGATATGTGCTACCTTACAAAATGAGTAATATAATTGCACAGTGGCCAGCGGTTTACATGCTAGATTTTATGTGAGATAAAAAAACCCAGATTCTTCTTTATACATCTGTCATGTAAAATCACTAGCTTTCTTTATCCAAAACATATTGAGCTCTAAAAGTCATTATCTAAAGGCTTTGTCTATTTCTTTAGGTTCTGTTCATCTCTGTATGATGGATTACGAAGCTGTCCTCAGGAACGACACATTCACGTTATGTGTGATACTGACTTCATTGCTCATTTGATTGGACGAGCTGAACCAGAAATTGCTGGAGGGTAAAGTGTGGTTCCATTTCCAATTAGATATTTTTGTTTAATGTTGGTGTCATTTACATATGTTTGTTAAGGTTTCGTTGTCATTAAAACTTTTTGCTTTCTTCCAGAAGAAGGGAGAGGCATGCCAAGACTTTAGACATTGCCCAGGAAGAGGTAGAGTATATTTATTACTGTTAAATAACTAGTATTTTTAATACCTTCACTATTATTTATGTTCTTTCATATCAGCTAGTTGTATCAGTGTTGTTTTTGTTTGTTCAGTTGGGAGTTGGAAAGTAGAATGGAGTGACAAAGAGCTAGAATAAAGCAAATTAAACATCCTCTCTTGATGTCGGTTGAAAAACTTATCTATAGTGTGTAACCTTTTGTAGTTATTGTTTTTGTGATTTTTTGGTTTTCTTTTTCTTATTTGTTTTCTTTTTCTTGATTGTTTATGACATTTGTCATTTACTTGGAATCACCATCTAGTTCTAATAAGTCATTGTTTTTCAATAGCTGATATTGACATTACAATCCAATGACTTTGAACAAAGGCTTCAGGTCCAGGTTATTAGGCAAGTTTCTGTACATCTATTGTACTTCTGGCTTAATAGCCTTGAATTGAAATCTTTGTTCAAAGTCACCGATGTGTATCTGTGATATCAGCTAAGCCTTGTTCTCACTAGCAACGGACGTGCGACGCAAGACAACGTAAAAGAATGGAAGGTTTTGGGGATTTTTGCTTCGGCATGCGCTTGCGTCGTCTTGGCTAGTGAGCACAAGGCTCTATTGTAAATTGTATTACGATAGTCACATTGTTGATAATCACTGATCTATTTAGGTTCTGACATGTCTTGGAACACACCTATGGGAACGACTACATCGATTATGGCAGAAACTACGAGCAGAAGAACAAACTTGGCAAATGTTGTTTTACTTGGGAATAGACGCACTGAGAAAGAGTTTTGAGGTACAAAGCATTGTTACATTGCAAGTAACCAATACAACGAAAAAACTACTCAATACTAAGAAAAATATGCAGTGGGGAAGGACTAGAAGGGAACATATGATCCATTCGAGCTAGTCCACCCAAAAAACGTACAAACACTTAAACAAAAAACAGCAACAAAAGAACGTTAAAATTTTGTCATCTATCCTATCATATTCGTCGTCATATTCACCGACATATCCTATATTAATATATCTATCTGCTACCAACAAGTCTTCACCCCACACAAGCAATACAGGACACCCCCACCCGCCACAAGCAATATAGGATACATCATGACAATAAACATTGTCATAATATATCCCACACCGCCCAAGCAAGCGAAAACACCCCACACCGCCCATATTAAGCGACCACCCTCGGGAAACGGGCAAGTGACCGCTTGATAGGAGTTCGCCGCTAAATAGGGGTTATATTTACAGTATAATACTAATTCATGGCTTTCGTTAACAAGCCACTAAATAGAGGTGCCGCTTCAATATATTATAGCACTTTTCGTATGACTAAATACGGTACAGTCACAGTACGGCGCTGTTGCGGCAGAAATTTCGAATGTTTTTTTAGACAACACGGTCACGGCTCGGCGCGGTCCGTTTCACACTCATACGGAATCTGCTACGTTGACACAGGTGAAAAACGCATTGCGCACACTCGGAAGTTTCAAATAAAACCATTGGGGATTTAGTAAATCTTGAAAGTTGAGGCTGTCCGTGAAAAGTTAGTGCTTAATCTTTTCCTAAAAGATTGCTTTAGTTGTTCTCTTTCCCTTGTCAAATAATACCCCAAAAATTCGCATAATACCACGGCAATTGAATCGACGGTATTTTTATTTGTAAACACGAACGACAGCATGAACGCGTCCACGAATTCCAGCCGAATTTTCGATCATGCGCAGTGCGTTTTTCACCCTTGTTTGCTCCGTTAGCTTGTACTTGTGTATGTTGAGCCACAGGTGTTAATTGACTGATAATGTTCTGCTATCAAATAAAAACCTGTTTTTAAGCTCTTTAACTTGACTTTAAGTTTCATTTTGTTTACGTGTGTCGTTCTCTGGTCAGGTTGCAGTTGAAAATAAACTAGGAATAACAAGACTAGAACAAGTAGTGGAAGAAATATCAGTAGCAGAAAGACTGAAGGAACTCAAACGCGAACAAAAACGGCTGAAGAAGAAGGCTAAAAGAATAGAAAAGTGTAAATATTCATCTAGAGAAGGCGTCATGACAAACGGCGACGAGCACCAACACAAACCCGCTCCCAAACAAAACGACCAAGTCAGTCAGAACGGCAGTTTTGAAGACATCGACGCTAACGGCCATGAAGGAAGCTGCGAGGATGATGACGATGGTGATAGTATAGATACCCCATGTAGCTGTGAAGACATGCAGTGCTCTAGAAGAAAATGGCGGCAGAATTCATGGCCTGTTTCATGTAGAAATGGAGATTGTAGCTACGTTGGGAAGGCAAATCCTTGGTCTGGGGAAAGAGAGCAGTGTAATGGTACATCATGTGCTGGGGATAAGACAGGCTGTTCACATGCAAGTCGTAAAGACGAAGAGGAAGAAATTTGTTCTGACTGCTTGTCTGCGAGCTCCAGCAGTAATGGTAGTGGAGGCAAGAAGAAGAAGGGAAAGAAAAAGAAAAGAGGGGCTAAAATCAGTGAGAAAGTAAGTTTGATAGTCATTTGGTAATAAAAATTTTCCAAGGGAAAACCCGGGGTGTCTAGTCTGTCGGACCTACATACCTTAAGCCCGTCGCACACGTTGAGAAACTGCGTGAGGAAACTACCACGCGAGGCACTTAGCTCAGACGATTTCTCGCCGCAGACGTTGCATCTTTGGCTACGCGAGGCCAAAAATAGAGCAGGTAGAAGGGCACACGGTGGAGATAAAAAGTGCCTCATGTGGCAGTTTCCTCACCCAGTTTCTCAACCAGAAACCAGAGTAAGGATACTCATCAGTGTCCTGTAGTATGTCACCTGCTCTAGGATAGGGCAAATCATTGAATGAACAAAAATAAAATTCACCAAAACCAAACAAGATTGAATGAATGAATGGCTAAGTGAAAGTCCATGGAAAATTCAAGTGTTTAAACTGTTTTGGTACATTCCACAGGACGATTCTTGCGATAAAAGACACAGTAATGAATTTGAAGGAATGGATGACGAAGAAAAGAAGTTGCTACAGTCAATGGGTTGGACAAGTGGCGATAACTGTGTAGAGGTAATGTCTGCTGAAACACGAAATGATTTCGAGGTTGTACCGAGGCCAACATGTTTGATGGTGTTGAACAAAGGTGTCTAAACAACATCTTGGTGTTAAAGTTATCAAAAACGAGAGAAGGCTACAAAGAAGGCCGATGCTTAGGGAAACTCGTGGTGCTGTAAAACTCCGGTTGCGAGAAAAAGGTGTCGCCAAGCACCGCTCTTACGCATCGGGCATCCCAAACCCTCACACTTCTTTGTGGGTAACACGAGCCGTGAGAACAAATACAGTGTTGGATAGTTAGTTTGCGTGGTTTTGACTGTTCCTTTATCTTTTCCAGGAGTGTTGTTCATCAGATGAAGATAGTGGCATCTCAGAACAAGATATTCTTCACTTTAAAGCCAACCATAAAACCGTGACTGTACAACGACAAGAACTTCGTGAAAAACTACGCCAGAAATTTGAAAAGATGTCACTAAAGACTTCAGTCGGCAAACCCGTCAATGGAATGACTACAGGAGTAACTGTTGTACACTAGAGCCTGCAGTTAGTACTGTCAGTGAGGTTCTCATCACGCATGCGTAGATTTCTTCGATTTTACTTTGTACTCTGGAATGAAATTAGACATTAGCTTTGTGAATTAGCTTTGTGATCTCAAACTGCACGTTTGTGGTGTGTTTAAGTAATCAAATAGTCGAGTTTATTGAGAGTTGCTGAGTGAAAGTCAGTTGACAAAAAATGTTCGTTCTTGTAGGTCAGTTGACCCAATTAACGCACAAAGGTTTGAAATGTTATTTATTTATCTTTCCTAGCACACATTACGTTGTTTTGATTGAGAATAATCAAAAACAGTTCAAAATTAATCATAGTAGTTTATGTAAATTAGGTCGAGTTGGGCGTGATGAGAATTACCGCTGTCCAATGTGTACGTACATACATAAGTTTATATCTCCATGAAAAAATAAAATCTTCAAAGTCATTTATGCTTGTCAGAATTTTTTTCCACCTCAAGTCAACAAATGTTCGCGTTTGTTCCTCCAAGGGAAAGGGTTTCAGCATATTTCTTCATACCAGCAATTAAATTAAATTTTGTTCAACAAAATTGGAGAAACTTGGAACTGTCTCAGTGATTACTCAATTCTACTTGTTAAGCGGCGATCTCGGTACAAAGAGGACCTGTTTTCCCGTTGACAGGTATTATAAGTTGCATTTCACATCAAGAATCAATATGGCACTCTTATAGCTTGATGTTCCCGTTCATCTGAAGAGCGAGGGGTAAATCGCTGCCTCGGCTTTAGATCTGGCCTTGGGTAAGGCTTGGATATGGCGAGACGGAAACCAATGAGGTATTTGACTAAAATAAATTGGTTTTGCGACTATGCCGGCACAGGCAGACACATGGTGATATGTACTAAAATAAATTGGTTTTTTTAAGGCTTGGATATGGCGAGACGGAAACCAATGAGGTATTTGACTAAAATAAATTGGTTTTGCGACTATGCCGGCACAGGCAGACATGATGATATGTTTCATGATGTTTTCCATTTTTCGTCACCTCTATCTGACTGTAATAATTGAATCGATATGCCATTTATGAGTTCGTGACATACGTGCCATTCGCCGAAGGTAATATTAAACACGCACGCAGTTTTTGCAAACAATGTGATTTCAAATAAACAAAACAAACACTTAAAGGGACTATCAAATGGTATGTATGTCGTTTTTTTATGTAGACTCCTTATCAACTTAAATTTTAATGGTAAACATTGACCAATAAATGGAAAATCATATTTGCTACTGAAATTCATTGGGTTTCCTGTGTGACGTCAAGTAGTTGTGCTTGTTCATTGTTCATCGTTAGATTTCTTTATGATTCGGGAAAGAAAGCTATCTATCTATTGAACACATTTTTCATTCACAAAATGGTGTCCAAAAAAACTTAATACTTGCCAAAATCTGAAGAAACCGTGCAGATAAACAACAGATCCGGACACAACTATTTGACGTCATCATTGACTACCACAGGCAAACCAATGCATTTCAGTAAAATTATAACTTTTATTTTACTGACTCTAGTATTTAAAGCGGCGAAATACGAGACACAAAAACCCTCAACTTGTCGCGCAACATTGTTGCTTTGCAGGTTTTTGATCGATGTTGCGCGTTTTTCACCTCACGATCTCAACTTGCCACGCAACAAATTAAAAATTGAGATCGCGAGGTGAAAAACGCGCAACATCGATCAAAAATTAAACCTGCAACGCAACAATGTTGCGCGACAAGTTGAGGGTTTTTGTGTCTCGTATTTCGCCGCCTTTATTCTTGGATTTACGAATTCAAAATCAGCAGGCTTTTCTACTTACAATAAGGTTGAATGTACTTGCCATCTGATAATCCTTTTAAGCGCGTCCAGATTACACCTTTGGCTAAAATTTCATTTTTCTTTTCTTTCGGGTTGAGGGTCAGTTTCTTTTTTACGATGCATCTACTCATACAGTCGATAATAAAATAACTGTAGTTGTTTTATAAGTTTAATGCGTATAAGAGTGAAGTGCAAAATAATGAACTGTTCATGCAGTTGGGAATAGATGGATGATTGTTGTCGAAGTGAAGGGTCGACCGGCATTTTTCCGTCAAATCGAAGAGGAATATAATTTTTAGTGTTGTTTAATTAGGTCTTAAAAAGTGAATCTTGCAATATAAACCGACTACGCACTGTTGCTGGAGCGGAAAATTAAAGTGTCTATCCATAAATACTTCTTTCCATAAGGTTTCTTACTACTGACCACGATACTTGATGTTTGACATGATGGATCACTCACAACATGAAACCAGGTAACAAACATTTTGGAATGGAAGGCAAGGGACTCGAGAATTTGATCATATCCGATTGATTATACGGTCCACTTATAATTATGAGTTGCTTTCAACTACGTGAACACGGAGTAACTTTTTAGAACGTTTTATTACCGTCCCAGGCCCTTGGCCGGGACGGTTATAAAATGCAGCAACTTTCTTCTTGTTGTTTTTTTTTCCTTGTCAAGTTTTGGCCGAACGGCCGACGATTTTCATACGAACCTCGTCTCCATGTTATAACAATAAACAATGAATAACAAAATCTGATCTGATTGGCTAATATAATAGCACCTAGCAACAATGTCCACCAGTAGTCAGGCAATAGAAAATGAAGCTTTTAACTCGAGATATATCGAGAGACTTATAAGAGCTTCAGAATGGGCTGTTATTTTGAGCTTGATCTCCAATACTTTGACCAAATATTGAATTCGCAATGGAGTACTTGAAAATGAAGCTGTCGCGATTCAGAGTAATTCTTTTAAGCTGGAAATCTACGAATTTCTCGCCCTACATGTTGCTAAACGAATGCATATAGAGGTAAGTCAAATATATTTCTAATTAAAGCATTCAAGAGATCTTGAGAGGTTTTGTACTGAATTTTAACACTGAAATTCTTTACCAGACAACTAAGGTTCTATTTGACCCGATGCGTTTGCCAGTGGTCACGTAATGGATAAAACATCTGAAACAGGAACGAAAAAACACAGGATTTGTTATTGTGTCAAAAATGCCGTTGCAGAAGTCTTTACAGTAAACAATTTAGATATATAGTGAAATAAAACGTTGAATAAACTGGTATATTCGAGGGTAATATTTTTGCATGTGAGAAATATAATATCATGCATGATATTCACTAATAGCTGTTGACAGATAAATTAAAGATCTTTACTACTGCGGCTTGTTGAACTTAACAGGCAACCAGTGTAGGGTTCGAGGTGCGTTTTGTTAAAACGTTTATTCAATATATAAAACATCCAAAAAATACACGATTTGTTATTGTGTCAAAAACACCGTTGTAGAAGTTTTTACAGCAAACAATTGAGATACATAGTGAAATAAAAAAATGAATAAAACTAGTACATTCGCAGTGAATATTTTTGCATGTCGGAGATATATAATACCTATGCAAGGAGAGGTAAACACAAGCTAGTACATGTCATGGCCTGGGACGGTTCACTCTACAAGGTAGAGTCTAGTTTATTTATAAAATCAATTTTAGGAATGTGTTTTTTTAGAATCTGACAGGTGAATTATCCGAATTAATAAATATATCTTATTAGACAGTTTCGTGTGGAGTATGGCTGGATATTTTACGAGTTGGCGAGCCTTTAGCCGAGCCAAAGTACAAGTTGACGAGTAAAATATCCAGCCATACTCCACACAAATACTGTCTAATAAGATATTTATTATCCAACGGACCTTGGTTTTAGCCCAAAAGGCAAGCATTTTCTGAAACGCACAAACTGGTTAAACAAGTTTTCTGACAGTTGTAGACATGTTTTGTCATCTATGGTCGAATTTTCATCTAAATTCGTCTGTTGTCTGTTAAAATTTGTTGCCCATAAGGCAAACTACATCTTTTGGAAAACTGGAACTACAAAGCTCTTGACTAAATGAAGTATGAAGAAAATTTGCGACCTTTGAGAGCCGTTTTCATCAAAACAAGTGCCAGTTGAAAGTCTGAAGTCAAGTTGGAAACGAGGTCGAAAAGGAGCTCATTCTGCCAAGCTTTTAAAAACTACAAGTAACTTCGGAAAGACCATGGCAAAAGGACTAGTTGAAGGAATTTACCGTGATGCTGCAAAAAGCAGAACATTGCAAGTTGCTGGCAAGATGTCAGACGCTCCGGCACAATTCTCTTCGCAATTCGCAACGCAACTCTTTTTTAGCCTTCGAAAAACCAGATATGTCCGTGATCACTACGTTCTGATTGGCCATTTGCGACAGGGATTGCATTGCAGGTTGCTGGATAGATGTTACACGCTGCAACGTGCTTCTCAACGTTGCAAAAAGTAGAAACTCGTTTAACTTTGTCTGCAACTTGCAACGTTGCATTGCAAGTTGCAGAGAAGGGCTCTTCTGCAACTTGCAACGCAACGGCATTGCATTGCAAGTTGCAAGAAAAATTGCACCGTGCAACAGCGCCTTTAGCGGAATAGATTTGTGTTTCATACCTAAAGGGTTTTCCAAAAAACAGTGGTCAAGAAAATAAAAGTATTTTCAGTTTAATTGATAAACGAGAGCTATTTTTCAGAGTTTTTTTCATTGATGTGTGTTTTAAAGTTTGTAGCTAAAAAAAACGCATAGCTTCCAAAAACCGATAGGCGAATATGTAGCCAGCAATCAGTTCTGATCTGTTCAATCGACTTAACTTTATGAAATAATTTCATTCAATAACTATTTTAGAGCTTACCAACTTCGATAATATTCGAGAAAATTCAAAACTTTCACGCTTAATTTCACGCTCAAACCTGTCAAACCAGTATAGATGAGTAAACATATCTGGATCGGATATTTTTACTCGCTCCAGTCCTACTCACGCGATATTTTTACTCGTCTATGATGAATTGGATACAAGTATACATGACAAGTAGCTTCAAGTATCTATTTAAGGAATATAAAACGCGCGCGCATGTCTCTGTTCTGTGATATAAACACGATAGAAGATGTAGAGCAAGAGAAAAGCAAGCTTGGGAACACGAGGCGTGGTCCTCTGATATAAACATGGTAGCCAGCCAATCAGCGCGCGCGTTGTATCTCAAAAATTTTATAACTATTTATCTATTTTTGAATCAGAGAGTATTTATATATTTTATTTGAATCATTCTATTGTATTTTTATTTGTGATTGTATACATAGTTATCTATTCATTTTATATATGATGTGATATGCGATAAAAGATGTAGAAGTTGCCGGTGTGTGTGGTCTGTCCTACTACACTACAGGCCCACAGTGATTAGCGAAAGCTGTTGTGGTGTCCCTGCCTTCGTTTGAAGGAAAAGCTAAATAAACTAAACTAAACTGTAAACCAAACTAAGATGTAAGCGATTACATCGGCGTCCTTTGAGTATTTACTCGTGCCCAGGCCTTTAGGCCGGGAACGAGTTATAAACTGCAAATGTTTTTTTTTTTTACTGGGCTACCTGTGGTCGCCCAGTCTTAAATTACCTTTGTTTTTTCTGATTCGCGTGCAGACAAAATGCAAAAATTGCGCAATACACCTCCCCGTAATGCTTTGCGCGCGCAGGGTTCAAGGAGTGACTAGATACAAAATGGCCGCCATTAGAGATGAGATTTCGAAGTAAGTTTTTAGCCTTTTTCTTCGGTATTATTGTTGTTCTTTCCATATGTTAGATAGAATTAGCCTTTGAAAATCTAGAGGAGATTTGTTGTTGAATATTTTGCTGATTCATAGAAGATTTTAAAACTTCATCGATCGTACTTGAAATACGGAAGTCAAACTTCAAATCGGTCTTCTCAAAACCTAACCAAAGCATTCTAGCCGATCTATCGGGAACCACACACAATTCCAATAGACGTAGTACTTTTATTTGTCAATAATAAATTTAAGAAAAATACATGGAAATAAAGCTTTTGTTTTTTTTCAAAGTCTTGTTTTGAACAGTGATATATTTTCATGTGCGTGATCGAGAAAGAATACCAGTCAAGAGAATTACACGCATCACAGATAAATCCAGGAAAACTACAAGTCATCTGTTAAAAAAAATTGAATTATCACAGAGGAGTGAATCATTCCAATTTTATTTTGTCAAGTGATATAGAAACAAACCCTGGTCCTATTGATCCCTTTAAGACTATCCAAGCACCTTGTAGTCAAGTTTGGGTTGAAAGTAGGTACCAAGTGTGTAGCTATGTCCCTTAACATCACTAATATTTGAACTGTATGGTAGTTTATCTAGACTCAATCTAGAGTGTCCCGACAAACATTTTTAATGTTATAAACAGAAGAACCTGAAAAAATTTCCATATTCAATACTACCTTTAGATAAAATACACTACTACAGTCCAAGCTACAGTGGTATATTCATGACTGTTGTACACTAGAAACTTTTGATTACTGTACATCATTGGTGAATCCAATGCAGTCTTTATAATCACACAAAATTATATCTCATTCATAACAACAATAGGTTGTAGTACTGTGGCCATGTACAGTACCTCAGATGGTAAAAACTATTTGATTCTGACATGCTAGAAATGCAATTACTATGCCTCACCCTCAAGAAACCTGTGCCCTTTATTAGAATGCTGCTGTGCTATATCTTTGTATTCTCTTTGTTTTTCTCTGATAAAATCTACCTGGTATTGGAATTCAGAGACTTAGAGCTCATTTGTAGAACATGGAACAAAATTCCACAGTTCACTTAATACTTCTGCTGAATAGCCTATAATTAGATGCACACATAGGCTCAGAACCTAATGCACACACTGATCTGTACAACCCAATGCCAAAATCCACAGGTAGCCCAGTTACCCTGCCAACAGGGTCTAGTTTTTTTTTTTCCTCTTTTCGTCTCGAGAATGCAGCATTCTTGCGCAATCGGTGACGTGTGCACTCCTGATTGGTTAAGAACGTAAGAAACAATGCCCTTCATTCATCACCTCCGTAGTGAACGCCAGCGAGGAACTTTAGGAATGCAAGATGGCCGACTACAAAGAAAATAGCTTTCAGAGACGGGCTTTTCCTGCAGTAGCACAATGTAATTTGGAGCTTTTAACTCCAGGTATACCTTTATACTTATAAGAGCTTCAGAATGGGCTGTTAGTTTGAGCTTCATCTCCAATACTTTGACCAAATATCGAACTCTAAATGGAGTACTTGAAAGAGAACCCTCGCGATAAACATGGATAAACTGAGTATTTCCTATGAGCTGTGAATCTACGAATTTCTCATCCTACATGTTGCTAAACGAACATACGTAGAAGCAAGTCAATTGTATTCCTCATTCAAGCATTCAAGAGATCTTGAGAGGTTTTTGTACTGAATTTTAATACGGAATTCTAAAGCAGACCATTGCATGGAACGGATAGGTTCCATTGACCTTGTTGGTCACGTAACGTCTTTTATTGTTTAAAACATCCGAAACATGAACGAAAAAATTCACGATTTGTTATTGTGTTAAAAACGCCGTTGTAGAAGTCTTTACAGCAAACAATTGAGACACATAGTGAAATAAAAAGTTGAGTAAACTGGTATATTCGCTGGTAATATTTTGCATGTCGACTAATAGCTGCTGACAGACAAATTGACTAAACTCAGATATTCTTTAAAAAGGTCAAAAAAGGTCTTTATTATGTTACGGTTAAGTGAAGAATGCGTGAAACGGCTCGGGGAAGAGTACGAACGGGGCTGGTCATTGAAGCCTCTCCTAAAAGGGGGCTTCCGGGGCACGAGTGAACGCACGTGTGCGTCTAGTTCAATTTATTGTTGTTTTCGATTAATGCACTCTAACTCAGTGGCCTTTGATTCACTTTTCACTATCCTTTGATTCACTTTTCACTATCCTTTCATGAAACAAGACGCCCATGTTGCCGTTCACTCGGCTGATTTAGCCGTCAGCTGATTTGCGCCGTCGACACCTGATGAAAGCCCCTAGAAGGAGAGGACCTGGGGAGGAGAAAGGAGGGAGGCGCCCGTCCTTCTCTCCTCTTCCACCATTTGGGCCGCAATATAATAATGGAGAGAAGTACTTAGGTACCCCTAGTTCCATCCAAACTACCAACGAATGACTTGGATCGAATACGAACAATAGGTCATCTACACGATAGCGTCATGTATACTCCACTTTCTTTAGTTTCGCACATTACATCTGTGACAAGTGTTGATGTTTAATAATAATAATATAATAATATAACTTAATTGGGTAATACACATAAAGATCCAATCTTTTTTCCAATGTGGCCCATGCGCAAAAGAGTGCGAGGTAGTAGATTTTCTTCATAATCATTTTGAGCTGAGTCGTCTGTGGAGGTTCAAACACAGGTAGCCCAAGCTCACTATTAGTGGCTATTTATAAGAGAATGTATGGCACTCAATATCACTCAAAATTTCTGTCTTAATTTTAATAAAATTCCACGAGACTTCTAAAGTGTGTTGTTTATGCTTTCTTCTAATCTCTGAATGCGTTTCAGCGAAATTCGTCGATTTTAACTGCTCGCCCTAAAATTTCGCTGAAACTCATTCAGAGGTTAGAAGAAAGCATAAACAACACACTTTAGAAGTCTCGTGGAATTTTATTAAAATTAAGACAGAAATTTTGAGTGATATTGAGTGCCATACATTCTCTTATAAATAGCCACTAATAGTGAGCTTGGGCTACCTGTGGTTCAAATCAAATCAAGCAGACATTCCTTTGACTCGTACATTTATTGTAACGGTAAAACTACAAACAAATCAGATTTTGGGCTCAAATATTACAATCAAACAATGAATCTCAAAACAATGAATGATTTTACTTAATTTTAACATGATTACTTACGATCGTGCCTGCATTGAGGGCTAATTTTGATCACAGCAAAACTTAGTGCGATTACAAAATAATTTGTTAGTGAACCTCGTGGAAGTCACGTGACCACACAGGGTTCCCGGAAACTGTCCCGAACATCGTCAGTAGTCTCCTTCGCAGCCGTTTTTAGTCTCGTCACGCCACACGAATCGTTCCCACAAACGGCTGCTGACCCAAGTGTACCATTCCGTTCCCATTGTATCAGTTGTCCAATCAGGAGATACATCAGTAAACGGTTCATTTCCTGAGGAGGATTCGCGTGGCGTGACGAAACTAAAAACGGCTTGCGAAGGAGACTAAATTGTCAGCCGTGCACGATGACTTCTTCCAGCATAGAAGCTTACAAATTCCGGTCAACTGAGCAGAGTGAAAAGTGCCCTTAAAACGGGTGTTTCTTGTGGTGTCTTACTTTATTTACAAAGTAAAAATTAGAAATAAAAATAATAATAGTAACTGAATAAAAATAAAATTAAATATATATATAAAGGCGGTGAGGGACACGAGTGCTTTTCATAAACCCGTGAAACAAATTTTACTTATTACAGTGTAATAGCCAGATTTAAACAATGGAAAACAAAAGAATTATAGTGTAATAGTACTAAATACGCTAGAATGTATTTCACGGGTTTATGAAAACCACTCACGCAACAGAGCTATATTAATTAGACTAATTAAAATGGCATTCACAAGCCTCTTGGTAAAATTTACGTGACGAGAAAACTGGTATCTTGTCTGTCGGACGTCAGCTTCCAGTATAGTCTTTTGCCTTCTATTATCCAAACCATGGCATATAAATACAGTAACTCCATAACGTCTGATAAGCCGTTCTAGATGTCATGTCGTGCGCTCGATCTTTTTGGGCAAACACCTTCAAAACTAAACGGTAAAATCCTTTCATAATTTGTAAACTTTATTCGAATATAGAACTACAGCAATTTACCAAATATGAAAAAATTGGCACTACGGAATTTGGGTCGAAAGTAATAAACCTCATGCACTGGCAGAGGTATTCTTCAATCAATCAATCAATTCTTTATTTCTAAAATAATTAATACTTTACAATACTCCATTGACCTGCAAATATAGTTAAACCTAATCTAGGCAGGTCAGTGGATAACAGAATGAACATATATGACATACACAGGTATTTCATTGACCATGAAAAGTAAATTAACTAAGTATGAAAAGACTTATTACGATAGACACTCGCTTTGTTTACGTATAGTTACGTATAGTCCATATATAGTTACGTAACTACGTAACTACATGGACGCTTTTGCCATGTCAGTTTGCAAGAGCCACTTTCTACAGATTTTTACGGTCCCAAAAGAACAAACTTTACTTAAAATTATAGTTGATTACTTGAAGTTAACATATTTCATATAAGAGTACAAACAGTAAAAACGTGCAACACTTTGCACTATTCTATACTACTACTACTACTACTACTACTACTACTACTACTACTACTACTACTACTACTACTACTACTACTACTACTACTACTACTACTACTACTACTACTACTACTACTACTACTAGTACTACTACTACTACTACTACTACTACTACTACTACTACTACTACTGCTACTACTGCTACTACTACTACTTCTACTTCTACTACTACTATTACTACTACTACTACTACTATTACTACTACTACTACTAGAGTGATGGCACTCAGAGTGATTTTCATGGGACTGTGAAATACTAACTAGCTATTAGTGCGTAGTAGTCGAAATTCAACAAAAGGAAACAATGGAATTAGGGTCTACTAGTGTGTATTAGCTTAGTACTCGCTTAGTAACTATTTCACAGTCTGATGAAAATCACTCTAATCCGTGAAATAGTATTGGTCTAACAGACATTAGTAGACACTATTTCCATTGTTTTCTTTTGTTTTGATTAGACTATAGACCACTTTCATAATTCAGTTTTTTCCATTAGGGAAAATGAGGGCCTTGTGCAAGAAATTATCAATGCTATGTGGGAAATTACTTCAAGACAAATATTTTCAGAAAATTTTATCACTTTTGGTTCAATATCAAAAAAGTTATGCGCTGTGAAAAATAGAGAGTTTTGTATGTAATTTTGACCAAAAGCCTTGGTAGCCTCGTTTTGGTGCATTTTCAGAATTTTAAATCCCCATATCTTGTCAAGAATTTAATGTTTTGTTTTGAAAATTGCACAAATTATCAAAATCAACAATCTTAATAATTTCAAATTGATACAGTTCCAGAAATAGTAATTTTTCACTATTTATGCTAATTAGCAGCGGCCATTATGAAAGTCGTGTATTAGACACTGACTATATATTAGATTTTGTTTCACGGATTAAGTGCCATCACTCTAATAATGTTTATTATTTGTAACGCGCAATTTAACATTTGAATATGATCAAATGCGCAAATATAGTACTTATAATTAGTACTAAATATCACTAATTAAACAATAGAAAACAATAGAATTAGCATAATTTATTACTATTTAGTGCTATTTATGTTTCACGCTTTTAGTATATATTTGTATTCTGTAAGTCACAGGCCGACCTTTCACTAATTCAATAAATCTAGACTCCAGCTACCACAGGTATCCCGAGTAACAAGTAACTAACATATTCACTCTCTGCCCTTCGGACTTGCTGCATCTATTACCAAAACATGCAGGAAAAGTCTATTTTTGCAGGGGTACTTGGATGAAAATAAATTAATTTTGGAGATGACTTGAAACGTAGTAAAACCTATCTGTACGACTCCCAATAATCACCAAAAGCAACATTTTCTTTACATTTAAACGAGATGAATAGAAATTGTCAAGTATTTAATTTTAGCATTTAAGTTGTGAGTAAATGACGTCATTTACTCAACCCTATTGTTCTTTTAGACTTTATATCAAAATTTCTCTTTGATAATGAGCTTGAAATTCAGATTTTTGGGCAGAGGGCAGCTATTTATTTAACTACATTCATCTTCAGATAGAAATAATCAGTTTTGAATTTTCATTGATAAGATAGATCGAATGTGTCAGACATGGATGGAAACGACCTGGATCGAAAGACCATCGAAACACCCGGTATTCTATTATTGAAGAAATAATACAAACACGCCATGATATCTATTCATCAACTGTTGCACAAGGCTGGGTTCAACTAGAATTCCACTTGGCAACTTTTTCGTGTAAATTATTATGACAACTACTAGTTTTTAATTACTTAAGTTTTGGGATTTGTATACATTGCGCAGTTTAGTTTGAAAACTTATTTTCCATGGTTAGCTCTTTTATATAGTGCACATCCGGGACCTACTGTAACCCCATTCTACATGCTCTATTTCCGGCTACCTGAACATCATACGAATACAGAACTGTTCGAGTGTAATGCTACGTTGATATAATTAAAATGGCTGGGATAGTTAAGCCTGCCAAGATTACGATGAGTTTGGTATTAATTTTAATACTCGAGTGTTCAGTTTTCCCTTTAATGAAAGTTCTGATCCTCCGGAATTCGAAGTATCAAGAATGGGCCCAGACAAGTATTTGTTGGCCAGTGTCCCATCTTTAGTCCTTTCTATAGGAACTGAACTGTTTACCATTAACAAATTCTAAAGCAAACAATCACTAATCCATGCCAAATTAAAGATTTTTGAGCTACGCTTAAAGCCGCCTGTGTGCGTGACTTTGGTTAATAACTCTCTCAGTTTTTTTGCCTGTCTGGCATTACACATTGACCTCAGACAATCAAATTATCCTTCCACCGGTGCGTATCCGATTGGTACTTTGTACTAAGCCGCTTGTTTTTGTTAGTGCAACATATTAAAGTGTTTCGCTCATTCCGACAGGAAAATGATGGAGGTTGAAGATCCCGCACAAACCGAGAAAAGACCGACTTTGCAGTTTGGAAGGTAGGTTTGAAAATAAACAGAACTAAAATTATATCTTTCATGACTTACGTCGTTTACTAGCTGTAATTATGCATGATCAAAATAACAATATCCAAAATGACAAATTGCGTTGTATATCCAGAGGATGTGGCGCCAGCGAGTCCTGTATTAACTGGTCTTAACTTCTCTTGGAATTCACTATGTAATCAAGGAGAAAAAATATATAGGATGATATTCAATCTATCATCTATTGATAGATCTATTTGCAAGAACATCGTAATATCCTTTGGATATGAAACGATGTAATTGATTTGAAGCGAAGTGAAGTGAAGCTATTAACTCTACTTGTTAAACCCTTTGAACTCTTGAAATTTGTGAAAAGTGTTTATTTTGCCCATAGTTTCTTATGGCTTTTGCAAAGAAATTAAATAGATGTTGAAGTAGAATAAACACAAACACCCAATGACCTTTCATCAGGTATTTCTAAATTCGTAAAACAGAAAAAGAATTACCATAGCTGGAAAGAGCATGTTAAAATTAGCAATACAGTCAAGTTTGAAGGAATTCAATCCAAAACTCGTGATCGAGAATATGAATTTTTGAAAAGTGTGAATTTGTAAGAAAACCTTTGCTGGTATAGTCCTGGTAGACATCTCTTGCCTACCAACGAATGTTTTAATACAAAATTCATTCAAACTTGACAGTTTTACTAATTTTGACGTGCTTTTTCCAGCTATGGTAATTATATTTCTGTACTGTGACTTTTGGAATTACACGATAAAAGCTCATTACTGCAATTTTCAAAATCATGCGAAAACGGGCAGTCATGCTTTCACTTCTGTCAATCAAAATTAAAAATCAGAATAATGACGAAATACAGAAGATAATTGTGTGAGCTATAATATATTATCTAAATATCATATTGGGTCATTTGGTTATTTAGAGGGCTTTGAGATCAACTGTTTATCATTATGATCGTAATTGACGGAAGTCAAATTGACAAAATTTGATGCAGCAGACTATTGGGATGCGGTCTGAGTCGCAGCAAGTCTAAATCACTTAAGCTTAATTGTTGTGAGATTAAAGCTTGATATGATATTATCAAACTCATTAATAATTCATTAGAAAACACAATGGAAATCACTACCGTAACGTAGATCTTTATATCGGATAAGCAGATAAAGATTTTGGTTCATTTGCATAAACTTTGATCCACCGATATAACCAGACTGGATATAACACGCTCTCTCGTTCTTTATACTGACATTACTTAATTAACGCTCTCTAGTTGATGATTGGTTATTAATTAACTGAAGCTCGACAATCCTCATTGATGTATAACGAATCGTAATATAAGAACGTCATGACACTTTCAAGCTCTCAGGGCATCGTCTGTAAACAATTAAGATGTAAAGTGTTAACCACCAGACTTAAACCAAACTCGTACCCAGTCGCTTCTTCATCGCGAAGTGATTGATGCGAAGGATTTAGAGCTCGCGTTGCATCAAGGGAAGGAAGGAAGTGAGAAGCTTTTCCTTCCTGCTTCCCAAGTGCCTTTGCATTCCCCAATCTCCTTCCCAGATTCCTTTGCGGATAGAAAAAATAAGTGGCGATTAGGTATGAGTTTGAGCCTCAACAAAGTTGATGTGGTAAAACTTTATTTTGACACGGTAAATTCTTCAGGTACAATTATAAAATACATCTTATTAAACTTAATAACCAATACGCACTAATGATATGTTAATATACACTAATTTAAACTAAGACTAGACGCACTCGTGCGTTCACTCGTGCCCAAGGTGAGGCCCTGTTTATAGGAGAGGTCTTTTAAAATTAAATAAAAGACGTTACCTGACCAAACGCGCAATCAAGGTCAAGTTCCATGCAATGGTCTGCTTCAGAATTCCAATATTACGATTCAGTACAAAACCTCTCAAGCTCTCTTGTCATGAACGCCTGAATGAGGAATATAATTGCCTTGCTTCTATGTATGTTCGTTTAGCAACATGTAGGATGAGAAATTCGTAGATTTCCAGCTCATAGGAAATAGTCTTTATCGCGAGGGCCTGCTTTGAAGTACTCCATTTAGAGTTCAATATTTGGTCAAAGTATTGGAGATGAAGCTCAAAATATCAGCCCATCCTGAAGCTCTTATAAGTATATAGGTATATCTCGAGTTAAAAGCTCCACTTTCCATTGTTCTACTCCTGGAACAGCCTGTCCTGAAAGCTATTTTCTTTGAAGTCTGTCATCTTGCATTCCTAAAGTTCCTGGCTTGCCTTCACTACGGAGAGTTCGCACGCGCTCAAAGGTGATGAATGAGGGGCATTATTTTTCACTGGGTATTACTAATTAGATATCTCCAACATGCAAAAATATACCAGTTTATTCAGCTTTTTATTTCACTTTATATCTCAATTGTTTGCTGTAAAGACTTCTACAACGACGTTTTTGACACAATAACAAATTAAAAATCGTGTATATATGTTTTTCGTTCATGTTTCAGATGTTTTATCCATTACGTGACCAAACGAATCAGGTCAAATAGAGCCTTGGTTCCATGAAAATATATAAATACATTGTCTGGCCAGAATTGTGTTAAAATTCAATACAAAAACCTCTCAAGATCTCTTGAATGCTTGAATGAAAAATATAATTGACTTACCTCTATGTGCGTTCGTTTAGCAACATGTAGGGTGAGAAATTCGTAGATCTCCAGCTCAAAGGAATTGCTACGAGTCGCGAGAGCTTCAGCTTCAGTACTCCATTGAGAGTTCGATATTTGGTCAAAGTATTAGAGATCAAGCCCAAAATAACAGCCCATTCTGAAGCTCTTATAAGTGTCTAGGTATATCTCGAGTTAAAAGCTCCATTTTCTATTGTCTCACTGCTGGAAAAGCCTGTCTCTGAAACCTATTTTTTGGGCTGTCCGCCATCTTGCATTCCTAAAGTTCCTGACTGGCGTTCACTTCGAAGACCTTCGAAGTGAACCTTCGCACTCGCTCAAAGGTGATGAATGAAGGGCATTGTTTCTTGCGCTCTGAACCAATCAGGAGCTTTAACACGTGACCGATTGCGCAATAAAGGCCTCTTCTGGCGACGAAAAGAGAAAAAAAAAAAACAGTTGCATTTTATAACTCGTTCCCGGCCTAAAGGCCTGGGCACGAGTAAAAATGTAATTTAGATAAAATAATAATAAATTATTATAGAGTGCATGCACTTAATCCGTGAAACAAACACTACTAATTACTACTAAATAGTGTTGATTAGACAATAGGAAACAAAGGAATTACCATAATTTAGCACTATTTTGTACTATTTATGCTTCACGGATTAAGTGCGTGCACTCTATGATTGAGTCGGGTTTCTTTGTTATTCATAGCACTTTATATCGCTTATTTCACGATCATTATGAATTCAAGGGTTTTATATGGATCTTTCCCGGGATGTATCTGTATACATCCCTTGAATTTATAATTCCCGGGGTTTATACAGATACATCCCTTGAATTTATAATTTCGTCCCATACTTTCTTAGACCATCTATGTGTTGATCGAGACTTACAAATTTTCTTAGAAAGATACTAAGTAGCGATTACTGGTGAAAAAAAAGTCTTTGATTAACGACTGGGATTCGAACCCGAGACCTTCTGCACTCCTTTACCCTCCTTTAGCCACTATACTACTGAGCTAACTGATGAAATTTCTTCAACAAAAAAACGTTTTGTGTATTATCATGAAGTTCGTTCGTATTGCCCTGAATAGAATTGAAAAGCAATTCTTTAGGGTTTCCTTCTGTAAATTCAGTAACAATGATCTAATCAGTGATTGTGTTTGATCTAATCAGTGATTGTGTTTTTGAATGGTTTTTGTGTGAAACCCTCCTCAATCACATAATAAGGCAGATAAATACCTCGAAGCTCGGCTTTTATCCATATACATCCCGAGGGCCGTAGGCCCGAGAGATGTATATGGCTAAAAGCCTCGCTTCTCGGTATTTATCCCTTCCATAAAAACCCTGCTTTACAAGAATGCCGTATGTATCTGCAAATTTGTGAGATATTGCACTTCCTTTTTGAAAACTGGCAAATCTGTCTTATGTCCGAGGGCAAGCTATTCCACAGTACTGCACCGCTATACCTAAAGCTTCTTTTACCAAACTCGGTACGCGGCCGGGTACTGCGAGTTTGTTCTCGGCATTTCTGACGGAATAACAGTAAATGGATAATGAAGAGAATGACGAGAAGTTGTACAAACAAATGATATTTCGGACAGTATCAGATAATTTAATTGCTAAATTCGGTTTACAGGTTATGAAGGAGCATGTCCCAAGGGGACCGTAACTTACGCTGAATGACTTGAACTGTGTTTCATGCAGTTATTGTTGATAACAATTTGCCATCTTTTCATAGGAAGAGAAATTTAAGAGCCATCTTCATTGGTGTTGTAATAGCTGTCATCATCATCGTTGTCATTGCTGTGGTGCTTGGAGTCACACTTGGTCGAAAAAAGTCCTCAAGTACAGGCTCTAAAGACGAACCTACAACGTCTACCATGTCTACCCCGACTTCCGCCACACCGACCTCCCCTGCTCCTCCCCCTACAGGTCCACCCGATGCAGACGGACCTTACAGGGAAGCCGTTGTGGCAGCTGATTCAGGAAAATGCTCAGAGATTTCGCGAGACATCATGAAAAATAAGAAGGGTTCAGCTGTAGATGCAGCAGTAGCCGGTTTGTTTTGTATTGGCGTTATGAATATGCATTCAGCTGGAGTTGGAGGGGGAGGATTCATGGTTGTGTATAATCGCTCTAACAAGTACACTGAAGTCTTTGACTTTCGAGAAGAGGCCCCGGGCAAAGCTAATCCAAACATGTACGTGAACAGTTCTCTGAGTTCAAGAATAGGTAAGAAGTATCACTTTCAATCACTCTGATTCTAGACGCCCTCTAGGGAGCGGGAAGGGGGAAAGAAGGGCAGTGGAACACCCTTTTCTTCGCTTCTCCCTTTCCTGTGGGCCGCTACACAGGCTAGGATTTCGTAAGATATAAAGCAATGTGTGAAGTCTCCGATGATTTAGTTAACCAATATTGAGAATGGTTGAATGTATTGATCTCTCCACTTTGATAACAATGTACTAGCCCCTCGCTCCCCACTGAGGTGACAAATGTGCAATGGCAGTAATGTACTAGCCCCTGGCTCAACGAGGGCAGTTTCATTTTAAACTGTTTTCTTGTCAGGAGCGTCTGCTGCGGGAGTTCCAGGCGAAGTCAAAGGGTTTCGCACTGTATGGGAAAAGTATGGCCGGTTACCATGGAAAGATCTCGTGCAACCTTCAATCGATTTGGCCAAAAACGGAATGCAAATTGGAGTAAATGTTCATTACGCTATGACGAGATCATCTGTAAAGAAATATATCTTAAAGGATCCTGGATTGAGGTAAATTCAAACTGTTTTTTAAGATCGTTTCATCATCAATGTAATTCCATACGACGATTCAGCAGGATCATGCATACTGCTTTTCCTAACAAATTTTTTTAGCATTCATTTGATTTTAAGCTAAGTGCATGAATCCGCGCCGGAATCCATTTCTTTTTCTTTTGCTATTTTTGTCTTGTGAAGCATATTTATATTTTCGTTCATTTTCATATCTTTCAACTTTTTTGGGAGCTGAAGTTGACAAAATATCAAGTGATGTTTTCGTTTTCCTTGCTATACCCCTCTTCACGTGTCTGTATTCACAGAATCCACGCCAAGGCTATCATAACGTTCTAATTCATTAACTGCCTTATTACATAAGGGAATTACTAGTGAATGAACAAGGTGAACTGAGACAACTTGGCGAAGTCATTAAGATGCCAAAACTAGCAAGAACTCTAGAGCGTATACGTGACAATCCAGACGACTTCTACAACGGTGAACTTGCTAAGGACATCGTAAATGAACTCCAGGCTGATGGAGGAATAATTACATTAGACGACTTGAAGAAGTACAAGGTTAAGAGAAGAGAAACTTTGGTGGGTACTCTGGGTGAGTACAATTGGTACTCAACCCCTCCCCCTGGCAGTGGAGTAGTCTTGGGTTTGATTCTGAACATCCTAAAAGGTTAGCTCTGGGAAAAATGATTATTGTTACTGCCAACATCATCATCATCATTATCATCACCATTTCCCTAAATCAATGATAGTCGTTTTTTCGCGCTTCGCAACATGCTTTTCTTTAAAACTGAATCGACGGCTTGTTTTGAGTTTTAGAGTCATGCTTCTGGTGTTAAAAAGTTTTTCTGTTTAGTTTCAGAAGTGTGATAATCATTTTAGCATTTAAGGAACGTTCCGCGAGTTTTTGTTTTAGTTCCTTTAAGGTAAATCGGAACGTCAAATTTGGTCCTACAAAAACCTAAAAGAGGAACTTAAAAATCGGTTATCGGAACGTTTTTGTTCCTGTTTGGTCAAAATCGGACCTATTGTTCCTAATTGCTACGTAAACAGTTCCCATTTGCGTAAAATGGAACTATTGTTCCTTTTTCATGTAGATAGGAACGTTTGTTCCTTCTTAGATGATAGGAACGTTTGTTCCTGTTCTGATTAGGAACATTTGTTCCTGTATTGAATAGGAACACTTGTTCCTTTATAACGAATGTTCCTTTTTCATGATAGGAACGTGATAGGAATGAGTGAAAGGGAACGATCGTTCCTTTTGAATGTTTTAGGCTTAAACAAACTCAAACTTGTTTCAACAGGATTATACAAGTTTAAACATGTCTGGACATGCATGGACACGTTTAAATTTGCCCACTGTTGTTCAAACTTGCCCGTTCTTGTTCAAACTTGCCCGTTCTTGTTCAAACTTGCCCATTGTTGTTCAAACTCGCCCGTTCTTGTTCAAACTTGCCCGTTCTTGTTCAAACTTGCCCATTCATGTTTAAACTTGCCCATTCATATTTAAACATGTCCATTCTTGTTTAAACATGTCCATTCTTGTTTGAACATGCCCACGTTCACTTTGAAACGTGCCTATACATTTCTGAACGTGCTCTTTCACCAAAAAAGTCAGACATGTTTGAACATGCCTTAGTTTGCGCAGTTGTGATTGGCTCCTCTAGGTTATCTAGTCCCTAGAGACTAAGTACATAAAATTATGTCTCGTGCACTTGCTGTTCAGTATGAGTAAACGGGCCAGGGGTAACATTGACTGGTCCGAGCAGGATGGCGCCTCGCCAAAACCAAAGAGATTACACTTAGAAGCAGACGAAAAGGACGGTTTATTTCACTGTCCAGTTGAAAAATGTTCACACGAAGAAGGATTTTCATCTCAAAGAGGATGCAGAAAGCACGTCAAAAACAAGCATGCCTGGTTTTATTACTTTGATTCTAAGCCCTGTACAAGCAAACAAACTAGTGACCCAAACCAACACGAATCGGAAAAAAGAGAACAGTGTTTGACAAGATACGTTGCTTCATTTGATATCAATTCTACGATTGGTACGCAATTTGAAAAATGGTTAACTGGCAGTGGGGGTGGATGTAAAAGTCAGAGACAAACGCAACAAATTGTACGAAGAAGTTTTAAGTATCTCAAGTTCTGCTGTGATGGCGATGAAGAAGAAGATTTGACTTGGGATCTAGTTGATTTCAGTTTGAGTTCGCCAAATTTTCTCTTTAAGTTTGTTGACGCCATGCAGACCGATTGGGGACTTGGACATTCTGGTCGAATTGCCTACTTGGACTCAATTAGTGACTTGATCGATTTTCGAAAAGTTATTGGTATTAATTCCGAAAGTGTTTTACGAAATCTAACGTCTACTGAAGTTTATTTGAAACGCGCACGCAAAACAGTTTCTAAAATGATGAGATTGCAGTGGACTAGCGATCTAGATATTGATACGTTAGAATCTAAGGGACACTGGGCGACACTAGATGAACTTTTGCACGTGGTGACGTATCACCTTCCGCGTTACGAAACCGTGCTTAAGGTGTGCCGAGAAACGCCCGAAAAGGCTACCCCTTCAGACTTGTCATTTGCTACCAGGTTTGTAGCTGTGTACCTGTTCATCAAAGTCAAGGGTTCGCGTCCAATGACCTATCAGTATCTGACCGTTGACATGGTTAAGACAGCAAAGGACAATGATGGTTTTATCGACCAGAAAAAGTTTAAAACGACAGCACGATTTGGATTTGACTCCCTATATCTGTCGCAAGCTAGCATGCAGGTTTTGGATTCTTACATTGCGCATGTTCGTCCTCTTTTGAAGCCCACCTGCGAGTATGTTCTCGTCACGCTAAAAGGACAACAACACACCAAGATTGGCCAGCTCATGAGCAGAATGGTGTTCGAAGCTACTGGCAAATTTATTCATCCCACGAGGTATCGTCAAATCGTCGAGACTGCAAGTCATCAACAACTTATCAGTAGCGAACAAGAATCGATCACCGAGGATCAAAAACACAGTTCCGTGGTGGCCAAAGTACATTATCAGAAACGACGATCTCGCGATGTAGCCACGAAAGCTCACGAGTGTTTGAAGAAATTGCATGGTGAAAAGGGATCCCAATTGGAAGGGGAAGTTTCATCTCGACTTTCAGATAGTCCAAACACTTCTCCGGAAAAAGATTCACCGAGCGACACCCAGGACGATAGCGTCAATAAACCGGATCAACCCACTACAAATGATAGAACTGCCCAAAAAAGAAAAATATTGTTGTTTACCCCAGAAGAAGATGCATACTTAAAAGCCGGTATAAAAAGACATGGTTATGGACAGTGGTCTGCTATTTTGAAGGATTCAAGATACAAGTTTCAAAAAGGAAGAACGGGAAATTCTTTACTAAACCGTGCAATGAGGAAATTTAAATAAAGAGAGAAAAATATAGAACCTGTTTCACTTGTTTTATTAACTTGAATTCATGATAACATAATATTCCACACATAATTGAACGTCATCCTTTTATCTCAATCAACACTACTCTTCATCATCTAAGATGTCTTGAGAAATGGCCTTTCTCTTCATGGAAGTGGATGGTAGGACTGACTGACTGCTTGAGTCTTCTTCCGGCGTGATGAAACCTTCGTCGTCGGTACTCTCGGTGTCTCTCTCAGGATCTTTGTCTGCAATGGCCAGAGGTTCAGCAGAGGACTGTGCTTGACTTGTGGAAGGTTCAGAATCTTGGGCAAGGGGTAGTGGCTCGTGTAAAGACTTAATCAACTGCGCCTGTGCACGTTCAACAAGTCCCCACTCAATACATTTCTTGCGTCTCTCCATTATCGCTTCTTCGCAGCCATTTAATTTGAAATGTTCATAAAACATTTTCAACTTTTGGGACAGGAGGTCCCTGTAACTCTTTAGGGAAGATCTTTTCTCTTGAGGCATGGAGGTGCTTAAGATGGCGTCACAAAGCTGAGAGTGGCAGTTGTGCATATCTTTTTCAATATTTTGGAGCCATTTCTTGTCAAACACAATCGTCAACTTTTCTTTCATTTTCGCTTTGTTTTGTTCCAGTAATTGCAAGTGGAATCTGTCCAAATCTTGGACAATGGGCAGGGGTAAAGGAACGTGATCATCTCTTGGGAGTAGTTGCACGTGTTCTGGACTGACTCCTTTGGAGAGAAGTAACCGTTGTCGCTTTTTGTAATGATGTTCTGCTTGTTCTTTTTCTTCTTGTTTTCTCTGTATCTGAACCTTGAGTGAAACAAACAGACAAACAAAAAACATTTTGAATGATCGAAATAATTAGCGATAACGATATAAATGCGATTACCTGCAAAAGACTTTCAATCTGCCGATGCTTTAGTGAACCAGGAGTACATTTCTTCATTGCTTTTCTCAGAGCACTTATGCGCTCTTCTGTTTCTTGTTGTTCCTCTGGTTGGTCATTTTCTGGCCGAAGTTCTTGGTTTTCGGTATCACCACCGTCATCTTCTGTGTTGCTGTCCATGTCTTGTTCGGTGTGTTCTGCTGGTATTTGGCTAGCAAGCAATTCTGTAAGCTGTAAAGATCGCAATTCGTCTTTTTCCAGCTGTTGAAGTACCCCATCTTCTGGCTCACTTTCTGTGTCTTCGTGGTTTTCTGCATCACTCGATTCCTCTGCTCTGCGGGCTTTTGAAGCTGCCCAAACAATACAATCCATGGGATTTTTTTTCAACCACACCGCTGCACCCTTTTGGGGATTAGGCAGGCTTTTGAAGACATAGGTTCGGAGTCGGCGATCCATGGCGTCTTGATCTTCGGACTCAAATTTTAGCTTGGCTTGAGATGTTATCAGCATTGGACATTTGTTGATGAAGGACTTGGCCGTTTGGTATTTTACATCATAGGCTGCGTATCCACCTTGTGTGAGGATTTTCCAGTCATCTATGTCCAAGGTGGTGGGAGTGGCTTCGTCAATGAAGATGACTTCTGTGGATTTATTGATCATGGCTTTGTTGAATACGCGTTGTTTGGTAACTGTTGCTACATTGCTGTGATGCACAATGCCCAGAATAGGAAGGAAAAGGCTGGTTTTTCCACTATTGGTATCGCCTACCAAACAAGGCACTTGGTCTTTGTGTTCTTTTTTGTGATGCTTTAGAAGCTTGAGGAAATCGTCACAGAAGGTTTCAAGCTCTTCGTCACTGAGACTATTTTCAAGAATTTCACGGAAGTATTTGGGCTCAGGTGTCTTCATTGGATCGTACTCACAATACGCCCGGGGTGTTAATAAACCGACATCTTCATCCTTGATTGGGCATGGCACAAAACGCCGCTCTTTGATGGACCAACATTGGCCTCTTTGGACTTCTATCAAATCGTAATCGATCACAATCGGGCGAATAACCTCACAGTATGGGTCGGAAAGAATGTCTATCACTTTCTTCATATCTTTCAACAACCGACCTTTGAAAAACACATTTGCCGCCAGACTATTCACAAATGCTCTGGGTTCACACTTGAAGGTGTAAGTAAATTTGGCTTTGGGATGTCTTTTGTATACTTTTCCCCTGTGTATGGCGTACTCCAGTTTTTTCATGGCTATTCCTACGTCATTAATTAAGACAGTCAAATTGTCTGACAGTCGTTGACATTCCTCTTGCTTTTTAGTGGTAATTTCTCTTTGTGCTTCAACGTCAGTGCTTTGATCTGCGTCAATCAACTCAAATCCAAATCTGTCTATGTTCAATTTGGCGTCTTCAAGTTTTGAGATGGCTGCCAAAAGAGCAGGTTGAAAGGACTTATTTACAACTTTTACTCGAACTACATTTTCCGTGGCACTTTCATCGATATCGTCCCAGTAACTGTCGGTGATCAGTTGCGAGGCCTCGTCTTTCAAACTCTGCTGATAAGAACTGTTCACCAGGTTTTGCATGAAACCGTTCTTGTGATCTTTGAGAATTTTGTACAGTTCTTTCATGGCAGGGCATTCCTTGCTCTCTTGAAACTTGACCTGTCAAAAAGAGGAGGAAAAACAAAAATCGTTTAATGACGATTCATTCATCTAACTCCAAACACAAGTTAATACCTGATTAGCAATGGTAGTAACACCACATTCCAGTAGAGCTTGATAGATTGGCAGGGGGTTCGCCGGGGCACCATTTGGCGTTGTTAAGGCAATCCAATATCCAATGGCTGGCAGTAAGCCTTTTTTAACGATAGTCTCGTTTTTCTCCACCCACCCTTGACTCGTCATGTCACTGTCGTCGCTGTCTAACAAAGGCTCTTCTTCGTCGCACTCTTCATCTTCGCTGTTATTAGTGGCCGTTTTTTTGCTTTTCGGTTTTCCATGTGTACTTATTGCACTAAAATAAAAAGCCACGTTCCGGATACCTAGAACATTGAATGAAATTGAGCGTCATCCGAGAAAAAAATATAAATTTACTGGCAATTGAATAGCAATTTACCTGTCAATGTTTCATCACACTGGTCCCGCTTTTTACAAATTTCTATCCAGGATTTTCCAAGTCTCTTCGTGTCACAGACACACTTGGCACTAATTATGCTACATTTTCCTGATATAATTGGACTGAGATAGCAAAATGCAGCACTCTTGATGGCTTCGCTGTTTAGCTGCCTGCAAGGGTTCCGTGCTCTTGAACGGTTCATCTTGAATGAAGAGAATGAACTGTACTACAGTTCTCTTTTATGACCTAACTGGGCCGAATGTGAGATGAATAAATCTGACGGAAAACGGAACAGCAAGGCCTTATAAGGGCACAAATGTTTTAAAGGCCCGCCTCTGTGTTGAAACTTGTGGAAAACGCTTCCCGTAGGAATCATTCGAGAACATTCTAATCAAGCACAATAGAAAATTGACTAAAGGAAGCTAATTGCAAGAGAATGAACTGTACAGTTCCCTTTTTATGGCCTAACTGGGCCGAAAGGAAGCTAATTGCAAGAGAATGAACTGTACAGTTCCCTTTTTATGGCCTAACTGGGCCGAATGTGAGATGAATAAATCTGATAGAAAACGGAACAACAAGGCCTTATAAGGGCACAAACGTTGTAAAGGCCCGCCTCTGTGTTAAAACTCATGGAATCATTAGAGAACATTTCAATCAGGCACAATGAACTTTAGGATTGACTTTAGGAACCTTAGCTAATTGCAAGTTTTTTGGCAATTGTCATACAACAATACGACTCAAAATTTCTCACGGATAACATGGAATCTATATATCCATCTTTTCCAGTGCATCCAGATATTCCATTAGTATATAGAAGACTTTTATAGGTTGATTCGCATATACTTTAAGATATCTATTTGTTTATAACAGTAAGTATCAAGAGAGAAGATTCGTTTTTTATCATAGAGGATATAAGGGATATTACGGATAGCATGGAATCTATATATCCATCTTTTCCAGTGCATCCACATATTCCATTAGTATGTAGAAGACTTTTATAGGTTGATTGACATATACTCTAAAATATCTAACTGTTTATAACAGTAAGTATCAAGAGAGAAGATTCGTTTTTTATCATAGAGGATATAAGGGATATTACGGATAACATGGAATCTATATATCCATCTTTTCCAGTGTATCCACATATTCCATTAGTATATAGAAGACTTTTATAGGTTGATTGACATATACTCTAAAATATCTAACTGTTTATAACAGTAAGTATCAAGAGAGAAGATTCGTTTTTTATCATAGAGGATATAAGGGATATTACGGATAACATGGAATCTATATATCCATCTTTTCCAGTGTATCCACATATTCCATTAGTATATAGAAGACTTTTATAGGTTGATTGACATATACTCTAAGATATCTAACTGTTTATAACAGTAAGTATCAAGAGAGAAGATTCGTTTTTTATCATAGAGGATATAAGGGATATTACGGATAGCATGGAATCTATATATCCATCTTTTCCAGTGCATCCAGATATTCCATTAGTATGTAGAAGACTTTTATAGGTTGATTGACATATACTCTAAAATATCTAACTGTTTATAACAGTAAGTATCAAGAGAGAAGATTCGTTTTTTATCATAGAGGATATAAGGGATATTACGGATAACATGGAATCTATATATCCATCTTTTCCAGTGCATCCAGATATTCCATTAGTATGTAGAAGACTTTTATAGGTTGATTGACATATACTCTAAAATATCTAACTGTTTATAACAGTAAGTATCAAGAGAGAAGATTCGTTTTTTATCATAGAGGATATAAGGGATATTACGGATAACATGGAATCTATATATCCATCTTTTCCAGTGTATCCACATATTCCATTAGTATATAGAAGACTTTTATAGGTTGATTGACATATACTCTAAGATATCTAACTGTTTATAACAGTAAGTATCAAGAGAGAAGATTCGTTTTTTATCATAGAGGATATAAGGGATATTACGGATAACATGGAATCTATATATCCATCTTTTCCAGTGTATCCACATATTCCATTAGTATATAGAAGACTTTTATAGGTTGATTGACATATACTCTAAGATATCTAACTGTTTATAACAGTAAGTATCAAGAGAGAAGATTCGTTTTTTATCATAGAGGATATAAGGGATATTACGGATAACATGGAATCTATATATCCATCTTTTCCAGTGTATCCACATATTCCATTATTTAGTATATAGAAGACTTTTATAGGTTTACTAACATCCTTTCATATATCTATCTATCTATCATATCTTATCATATTTATTATAGAGGATATAAAGGATATTACGGATAACATGGAATGTATATATCCACCTTTTCCAATGTATCCAATTATTCCATTAGTATAAATAAGACTTTTAAAGGTTTACTAACATCCTAACATATATCTATCTATCTATCAATCATATCTTATCATATTTATTATAGAGGATATAAAGGATATTACGGATAACATGGAATGTATATATCCACCTTTTCCAATGTATCCAATTATTCCATTAGTATAAATAAGACTTTTAAAGGTTTACTAACATCCTAACATATATCTATCTATCTATCAATCATATCTTATCATATTTATTATAGAGGATATAAAGGATATTACGGATAACATGGAATGTATATATCCACCTTTTCCAATGTATCCAATTATTCCATTAGTATAAATAAGACTTTTAAAGGTTTACTAACATCCTAACATATATCTATCTATCTATCAATCATATCTTATCATATTTATTATAGAGGATATAAAGGATATTACGGATAACATGGAATGTATATATCCACCTTTTCCAATGTATCCAATTATTCCATTAGTATAAATAAGACTTTTAAAGGTTTACTAACATCCTAACATATATCTATCTATCTATCATATCTTATCATATTTATTATAGAGGATATAAAGGATATTACGGATAACATGGAATGTATATATCCACCTTTTCCAATGTATCCAATTATTCCATTAGTATAAATAAGACTTTTAAAGGTTTACTAACATCCTAACATCTATCTATCTATCTATCATATCTTATCATATTTATTATAGAGGATATAAAGGATATTACGGATAACATGGAATGTATATATCCACCTTTTCCAATGTATCCAATTATTCCATTAGTATAAATAAGACTTTTAAAGGTTTACTAACATCGTAGCATATATAGGTTCTATCATATCTTATCATATTTATTATAGAGGATAGAAAGGATATTACGGATAACATGGAATGTATATATCCACCTTTTCCAATGTATCCAATTATTCCATTAGTATAAATAAGACTTTTAAAGGTTTACTAACATCGTAGCATATATAGGTTCTATCATATCTTATCATATTTATTATGGAGGATATAAAAGATATTACGAATAACATGGAATGTATATATCCACCTTTTCCAATGTATCCAGATATTCCATTAGTATAAATAAGACTTTTAAAGGTTTACTAACATATATCTTCTGATATATCTATCTATCATATCTTATCATATTTGTTATGGAGGATATAAGGGATATTAGGGATAACATGGAATGTATGTATCCACCTTTTCCAATGTATCCAGATATTCCATTAGTATAAATAAGACTTTTAAAGGTTTACTAACATATATCTTCTGATATATCTATCTATCATATCTTATCATATTTGTTATAGAGGATATAAGGGATATTAGGGATAACATGGAATGTATATATCCACCTTTTCCAATGTATCCATAAATTCCATTATGATAGAAGAGAGCTTTTAGTGAAGGCTCATTGTCATACTATTTGGAAGGTTCTTATATAGATCTGTAATTTCTCTGGTCTTACAAACTACTGTGCATTAGAACGGATAACATGGCTGTGGTGGATATGCTGGAGTCTATCCACTTTTGCCGATGTATCCCTTTATTCCAATACGATAGCAAAGAGTCTTTAGTGAAGACCCATTAACATTCTACTTGGAAATTCCTCGATATAGATCTGTAATTTCTCTGGTCTTACAAACTACTGTGCAGCAGAACGGATAACATGGCTGCGGTGGATATGCTGGAGTCTATCCACTTTTGTCAATGTGTTCCCATATTTCATTATGACAGAAGAAAGTTTGAAGAGTAATTGTCATCGTACGTAGTTCGGTACTTCTAAATGATGGTCCTATATGTATATGTAGTCCTATTTACTACTGTTCCTTTAAAAGGGAACAGTAATTAGTAAAAACGACAGGTAAATTGAATGAATCAAATTTTAGAATCGAGCTTTTTGGATAAATGAATGGATATTTTTGGTCTTTTGATAACGTGACTAAAATGAGCAAGAAACTTTGATTCCTTGTCAGGCAAAAACGCGTGCGAAAAAAAGGAACAGTGACCTTAGGGAAATGGTCATCACTATATTATCATCATCATTGTCATCACATATCATTATCATTATCATCAACATCAAAATCATCATCATCATCATCATCATCATTCCCAAGATCCCATTACTTGTCATGGCCCTCCCATAACTGGTAATGGCTCCTGTCATAATTCACATTGTCATTATTATAATATCATTGCATATTTTAATAGTTTTACAGCAGCGGTAACCGAACGAATATTACCCGCAACAGTTCCCTGAAAGTCTGGATTAGAGCTAATAGGACTTTCAGGAACTCAGTCCAGTTGTTTTCAGTACACAAGGGTAGAGCAGATTGTATAAGTGTGAAACGGAACGCGCAGTTCCGTGGCCGTTTCAGTGGCCTATTGTCTACGAAATTCCTTTCGCAACCGTGCCGTCACTGTGCGTTGCCGTTTTCACAATCATACTACTAATTTATGGTTGGGGACGGTTGAGACAAAACGTAAAACGTGGTTTAATCTGCAATCTCTAACTACCAGGCTACAACATGACGGCTTCAGCACGAAAGGACACCAACAGCTCCATTCTCACTTATCATCGAATAGTGGAAGCATTTAAATTTGGTTATGCCTATAGAGCGTTGCTAGGCGACCAAGACTTTGTCAACCTGACAGACGTGAGTAGAAATTAATGTGTACCTAATTATTGAGTGGGAGGGCCAGATGGGAAAATGTTTGGGCGAAATCATAACTATATGGAGCATGTGCACGTACAGAATAAACAATAGCCAAATATTTTCCCGTACAGCCCGACCTAACTCAGTCAATAAGCATTTTATCATATGACCTTTTTGATCATTTATTTTATAATTTTCAACGCGCGCGCGTGGGTCTGGCTTTTTCTGGGACACCTTCGAAAATCCGTCTGTGTGCTCCGTCACGTGACTATTCGCAAAGGTTTTCTTAGGAGCGCGCGCGGGACCAAATACGGGTCATGTGATAAATAAAATTATCTACCAAGCCGGAGGCAGCTCATACCCTCCTCTCTATCAAAATTTTGATAGCTTTGTACCACAAAGGGGAAGCGCCACTCCTATCCCATACCAGGAGGTCTCCTGCCCACAAGAATTAGCTTCCACGTAAGAAGGAACATTGATGGAGTGTAGAGTGAAAGAGGGGCCCCGTCCAATGCTCTCGGAAAATCACTTTTCTTCCTTTACCTTAACTTACAATGCCAACCACCACCCAGAGCCTCCTCCTCCTCATCACCATCATTATCATCATCATCATCATCTCATCATCATCATCATCATCATAATTATCTCCACAATAAACAGCCACAACAACGACGTATAGTTAAGACAGACAAAACTATTTTTTTCCTCTTGAAGGTTCTTAAAAACATCACTGACCCGGATTTTGGAGAAGCTTTGCGTCAGAAGATATTTGACAACAAGACTGTCACAGATTATCGTTACTATGGAAACTTCTACTTCGCACAAGATGGCGGAACATCACACTTGTCTTTATTGGCTCCTAATGGCGATGCTGTGTCGGCTACAACTACCATTAACTTATAGTAAGAATATGCACTGTAGTAGCACCCGGCTATGTCAAACCAGGAGTGTCGAACCTAATGGATTGAGGTGTGTGAGTGTGTGTGTGTGTGTGTGTGGGATGTGGGGGGTGTGTGTGGGGGGGGGGGGGGGAGGGAGGGGGGGGGTGGTTCGAGTTACCTGTAAGAACACGTACTGTAATGGAACCCCACTATATCGAACCTGTTCGATTGTGGGGATTTCGAATTACCTGGTATTGATTGACTGGAATTGAGTGTTCCAAAAGAAATGGGTTTGTATTCGAGATAGCTGAGTTCAAGATAGTTAAGCAAATTCGAAGCCCCACTTTCGGGGTTTTATCCGGGGAGCGGGTTTCCTGTGTTTAAGTTATGACCGAGAGGGGATTGAGGTGAGGGGGATGATCACAGCTTACAAGATAGTAGGGTTGTACTGTAATATAATTTACAGCCAAACTTAATAATACGGGCATTTCAAAGAATGCATACAAGCTGTATGGGTGATTCCCCCTTCGTCTCTCATGGCGCAGTTCAATTTGTGTCGTCACGGAACAGTCAAACGTTGCGTGACCACAAACTGCGTCTGCATAGTTTGTCGTCACACAACGATTGACTCCGTTGCGTGACGACAAACTGCAGTTGTGTAGGATAATAATTAATAATAATAATAATTTAATATTTCTAAGGCGCAAAATACATATGTATATATGATCTAATGCGCTATCATGGAGACTATCTAGGAGACTATCATGGCGCTTCGTAGTCGGCCTTCGAGTCTCCCTTATCCACGAGTTTTAACTTAACTTTATTTATTGAATTAAGATCATATGGTAGAATCTCGCGATTCTAAAAAACATGATATTAAAAAAATATATAATATATATGTATATACAAATAAGTATATTCAATGTAAGAACAAATAGTATAAAAAGACTGTTCATAATAATACTATGCGTCTATATTGCATCCCAGAGGTGGACACATTTAGGGATGAAACTGTTTTTTAAGCGTTCGGTTTTACAATTGAACAAAGTGTACGTGCGTGGATTTCTTAAATTGTACTTAGAGGACTTGGCATCGGGGAGAAGGCTTGTTAACTTGTTGTCTTCTTGATGTTGAATATTATTGTATAAAGTCTTGCATTGGTCAAATCTGCGTTGGTGTAATGTAGAGATGCCAGCGTACTCGAGTGAGGAAGCATATGATGGTGAATGTGGGTACACGATCTTCAGTGCTCGTTTCTGAATGTGCTCCACTTGATCAGATAAAGTTTGCGTAAGGGAGAAGTGAAATACAGCACAGGCATATTCCAACACCGGGCGAATGAATGAGCAATAAACAGTGATTAAGTCATTCGTAGTAGCTCCAGAACGTTTAAGAATTCTTAGAGCATACAGTCTTTTACTTGCTTTGGTACAGATGTGACTAACATGGTTTTCTTTTTTTCCTTCTCTGTAACACAACAACGTCAACGTATTTCAGTTGGTTGTGCAAAGTATATTGAAAGAAGCGGTAATAAGCTTCGGGGGTGATGATCTCTGAAACGTTCCTTCAGGAGCATAATGGACATGTTTGTTTATATTGAATATGTTTTGTTTTAGTTTTGGAAGCAGATATCGTGGACCGAAAACAGGAATCATGTGGAATAACGAAATGGATGATTTTTCTATTCCCACCGAAAAGAACGCTTATGGAGTGTTACCATCTTCAGCAAACTTTGCATTTCCAGGGAAGAGACCACAATCGTCAACAGCACCTTCGATATTTGTTGACAAGAATGGAAATGTTAGAATGGTAGCTGGGGCATCTGGAGGAACTAAAATCACCACAGCAATATCACTGGTAAATATGGCTAAAAGAGGATTCTCACTTACCCACCCTCCCTCTCAGTACGGTTGACATACGTGTTACCCACTGTAAGCTGTTATGAATTACGTATGATTTAATCGCACGTGTTTGCCCCACCCCCTCTCACTATAGTTTACATATGTTTAGTCACTGTAGGCTGTTCTGAATTACCTTTGGTTTTATCGCACGTGTTTGCCCTACCCACCCTCTCACTATAGTTTACATATGTTTAGTCAATGTAGGCTGTTCACGCTGAATTACCTATGGTTTAATCGCACGTGTTTGCCCTACCCACCCTCCGGCTCACTATAGCTTACGTATGTTTAGTCACAGTAGGCTGTTATGAATTACCTTTGGTTTTATCGCACGTGTTTGCCCTACCCACCCTAGCTCTCACTATAGTTTCCTTATGCATTTGCCCACTTTAAGCTGTTATGAATTTCCTATGGTTACTCGCACGTGTTTGGCCTACCAACCCTATGTGTTTGCCCACTGTAAGTTGTTATGGATTACCTATGGTTAGTCGCACGTGTTTTGCCCCACCCACCCTCTCACCACTAGTTTACATGTGCTTTTCTACTTAAGGCCATTATGAACTATCTATGGCTAGTTCATAAGCGCACGTGATAGCCCCACCCACCCCCTCTCACTACATTTACATATTTTTCTACTTTAGGCTGTTATGAACCACCTATGGTTCAATCGTACCTTGCCTCAGTCTGTAGTCGATCCTAGACTACATCACCAACTAATGCCAATGTACATCAGAGTCGACAGAGATTATCGTCTTCCCCAGCCTATAATCGATGGACTTAAGAGGCTTGGCCACGAAGTTCGTTTAATCGGTGGTTTTGCTGTGGTGCAGGCGGTTGCTAAGGACGAGAATGGGTTGCTATACGGAAAATCGGACCCAAGAAAAGGTGGCTGGGCTGCCGGATTTTGATGGTGTAAATAACCTATAACTTTGTACATGTTTATCTAAATAAACGCAGTAGATTCGTACAAATAAAGAAGTTTTATTTACATAAATGCAGGTTTGGGCTACCTGTGGTTTTAAGGGGAGACTCGTTCCCAGTCGCGGCCAATACTCGCCAAGGACTTACTCCATCGAATTAAGGAATATAAAACGCGCGCGCATGTCTCTGTACTGTGATATAAACACGATGGAAGATGTAGAGCAAGAGAAAAGCAAGCTTAGGAACACGAGGCGTAGCCGAGGTTTCTCTTGCTATTTGAGTGCTCTACATCTTCCAGAGTGTTTCTGTCACAGTACAGAGACATAAGCGATCGTTTTATATTGCTTTTATCAGTAAAATATTTTCGACGTTTTTTGAGCGAGCCATGTCTCTGTCCTCTGATATAAACATGGTAGCCAGCTAATCAGCGCGCGCGTTATATCTCAAATATTTTATAAATGATTTGTGATCGCCAACAGAGCGTCAAGGGAAGGGGAAGGGAAGAAAAGAATATGGAGGCGTCGTTAATTCTTTTAAGAGGGGATTTTTTTCAAGTTCGAGCAGTTAACGACAAAAACTCCTGAGTTGAAGAATAGCTGTTGTACAAAACTAAAATCATTTCTGTCAGAAAGTTTAAGTTGTTTGTAAGTAGTTTTGGCCGATAAAAGTTGAATCAAAGTGTTAATCCAAAGTGAAAATTTGGATCGAAAATGAGGCCTTCATTGCTCATTTGCAGCTGTAAGTCTTCTTTATATTCAGCTTGAAAAAGCTTAATCCAAACACAACTTCAAGTAAAAGTCTTTGTACAATTCAAAAATCTGCATGTTTTAAACAAGTATTTTATCTTAGTACATCAGTTTTTAATGAGTAGAAAAAGGATTTGAGTGTTCATCCAGAACGATCGAAAATTTGGGTTGAAACTCGCACGAAGGTCTAGTTTTTGGCGCTTTTCGCCATTATTGCTCTTCATTGAAAAAGTCTCCTTTTAATCGAACGAAAAATGTCCTGGTGCATCAGCAGCATCACCGCAAGTCTCAGTGCGGAATGCCGAAGGAAGCGAAAACGACCCCGATTTTGAATTACAATAAGTTACAATAGCCGCCCTTCCCCCCAAAACAAACAAGCAAACAAACAAACACAAAACAACAACAACAAAACAGAAGGCATTATGGTTATTAGAACGTTTCTTATATAAACCCACTTTTAACATGCACTGAATGAGCATGCTAAAGAAGTGTTACGGCGTGACTGTATGTTTTAGTGAGCCTTTATTGCTAACACGCTAGCGTTTTGGTGAGACAAAATGCCCCGTTTCTAGTAGGTATTAATCAGATTTATTGTTTATGTTGAGGCCATACCCTCAACAATGTTTTGTTTTCCTGTCGTGCCGTCTCACGTGTGTGTTTGCTAACCAGTTAACCTTGCGGTCGTGTTGTGTAGACTAGGCGCAAAACTGAAAAAGTCGATCGCAAAAAGTGCAGAAGGCATTTTGGGGTAGAGGCTTGCGAATATGACGGTTACCAAGACGTATTCTGCAATCTTATACGTGTAAATGACGTATTTTGTGAATTGCTACAGTCATTTCATACAAACAGCTTTTTCATGTAATTCCAAAAGTTTCCAAACTTAAAAACAATTACCATAGCTGGAAAGAGCATATCAAAATTAGCAAAACTGTGAAGTTTGAAGGATATAAGTTGAAAATTCAAGGAGATACGAATTTTCAAAAAGCGAAATTTTGGTGATGAAAACACTTACAGTTATGCAAGAGATGAAACAAATTTCGCTTTTGGAAAATTCGTATCTCCTTGATTTTTCAACTGATATCCTTCAAACTTCATCGCGAGCTTCTTTCTAACAGTAGTGGATGACCCACACAGGCTAGCTCACACAAGCATACAGCAATACACACCGAATTAGCATATGTTATTTTTCTCACAGGCTCGCGAAATTTGCATGTTAAGGTAAGCCGACTAGGGCGAATTCGTATACCGCAGTTTTACATACCGTTAATCAAAATCAACAACACTCGAATTTCTCTTCTAGGTTCTCTCTTAGCTCTGATTTTAATTTTGTGATCTTCTTCAAATAACAAGAAAGATCATGAGTTATACATGGGTTTGTACTGTGTCAATTTTGCCATAAAAGTATCAATAATCATAGAATATGTGATAATAGCGGTTTTAGGCCTGGGTCTCGGCAACTTTTGATCCGATCTCGGAATCTCGGAAGCCTTTGTGATGGGTCTCAAATTTTCGTTTTTCCGTGTTTCTTCCCGTCTCGGAGTCTCGGTTTTTCATGGCGGAAGGTCTCGAAGTCTCGGATTTGTTTTCTTTGGAGAGAGGGAACAACTTCAACTTGTCAGTTAAAAACGTCCCAGCTGATATGGCTGCTCTTACGACGCAAGGTGCAAATCACTCCACAAAGGCATTGCACTGAATGAGTTGCCAACAACGAGTTGCAGTTATTCCAAATATCAATAACTAGCTCTTGCCGAAGCGTAAGCCACTTGGTAAAATTTTTGTAGTAAGGGAGTTTATTTTCAAAGGCAGCTCATCCGGCAGTTGTTTTAAAATAATCCTTGTACCTTTAATACGAGCGCGAAGCGCGAGCCGCTCAGCAAAAATCTTGCAGTAAAGTAGTTCACAATGACTGCTTTCCGGGTGATTTGAGAACTGAATTTCTAGTTAATAATACTTTTCAGATTCGGGTGCTTCAGTATTTCTAGGTTCGGGCTCGGTTTTCTCAGCACTCAGTCTCCGTCTCGGATTTTCGAAAAGCGTTAGTCTCGGTCTCGGATTTTCAAATAGGGGTCTCGTTGTTTCGGCGAGTCTCGGATTTTACCATTCTCCACCCCTACTTTCGGGAGGTCATTTCATGTCACGGGCTTAGTGAAGAAAGGGGTAAACTTTATAATCATTTGGAAAAAAATCACAAAAGAATCAAAGCTAAGAAAGATTCGAGTGTTTATTGTGATTAACGGTCTCGAAACGGTCATTCAGATACCACAGAAGCCCACACAACTGCCTCCAGGCAGAGATTGCATTCTCGTTCCCAGAGCCCACGGTCATTAGAACGATTCACATAACTCACTTTTAGATGCAAATTAGTAAAATAACAGACTCGTACCCAGTCGTCACTTATTTCATTCTACAAAGGAATCGATGCAACGCGAGCTCGCTAAATCCTTCCCATCAATCCCTTCGCGAATAAGAAGAAGCGACTGGGTTACCCTGCGAGCAGAGTCCCCCTCTGCTCGCAGGGTACGACTGGGTACGAGTCTGGTAAAATAATATGCTAATGAAAATAGCATGATGTAAACGCACGAAACCGCACGCATGGCACGCAACAAGTTGACAAGGTGGCTCTGAAATTTATAGTTATTGAGTTTACATTTATGACGCTTTTCAAATGAGTTTGAATTTATGTTGTTCGTTTATTAATATGATTCATCATGCTTATCTAAGTAACAGGCTCGTAACATGGTATATTTTCGTCTCACTGATCCCGGGTTTTTACGGAAATTTTGATTCCTGAGCCCATATTTTTATAAAGTTTTGATCCCTGATCCTGACCCAATGTCTCTGATCCTCGATCCCACCCATTTGATCCCTGAGCCCTGGCCTCTGATCCCTGATCCTGGCCATAATTTGGAGCTTGATCCCTGATCCCATATATCATGTTACGAGCCTGAAGTAATGTCAGTAATCGAAGCGTGCGGTTTGGTGCGTTTACATCATTAACATGCTATTATGTTATTAGCATATTATTTTTCTCGTTTGCATCTAAAAGTGAGTTATGTGAAATCGTTCTATTAAAAACCTTTAATACTCGTCTTACTTGCAAGATGGCTTGGCTAGCTAGAGGATGGATCAAATCCAACAATTTGTACTACCATAGTACACTTTTTCGTCAAGCTAAGACGCTAATTACAACTCCTGTACTGAGCAAAAAGTTGAATTTTCCTCTAACGCCCGACGAAATGCCACGTTCTGGTGGGATTGCAACGATGATGAGACTGCCACCCGAAAAATCAGCCAAAGGACTAGACGCGTGTTTTGTAGGAGTTCCTTTTGACGGTGGAGCTTCTTATAGAGTCGGAACAAGGTAGATCCAAGTCATGTAAATATTGGTGAATTGTGAGCCATGTTTGTTTTGCTTGTTCTCGTCACACAACTAAATTAGAATCATCCTTGGGGAGTCACAAACACAAGTAATGCCAACGAGATTCCCTTGAACATGCTCGAACCCAAAATTTTACTGACTAGTTGAATATATAAGTTGAAAAATTCTGGCTGAGATAGTGAGATCGACTCAATCTGGTTAGCATGCATGACTTGTGTAATCACGCAAGCATAACTTTATAAATTATTTGATTTATCGGAAAAAGGAATTCACTATCAAATTTGTCGCATCGATATTAGTAAAACTGCAAAGTTTCGGGGAGGTTGCTCTTAAACCGATAAAAATATGAATTTTTAAAACTTAACATTTTTACAAAGAAATAAATGTACGGTGGACGAGCATGTATACAATTTGTCTGCGCATGTCTGTATTTTGGGCTTGAAATTCATTTGCGTGCATATCGAATACAAGAAATTTTATGTTGACACGGAACATTTGGCTGGCTATCTCGTTCTTCAAAATTATGTTCAACTACCAAAATACTAAGACAACCAAAACATGAGCAGTCTACCTACCGCTAGTGCGTTGTGGATAATTATCCAAACTGAAGGCAGTCCAGATGGGAAAATATCGCGCGTCAAAGTCAGTAGAAAGTTGTGAGAAGAACCAGAACTCCGCACTTTCGAGTAATATTGTGGGCGCTAAATTTATATGTAAGGTACGTTAAGCAGTGGAAGCCATTAACAACAAGTTACTGTGTAGATTAGATCCGATAAGGGTATTTTAGACTCCATCGATTGCTTAATAATTAGCCAAGTTTACTGGAATGTCGTACTTTTTCGCTCAAAATTCTTGCAATTCACTTTCAAAATTTTACATCTTAGACTGCGCCCCCCAGCAAATTTATTTAGTTATAATACACTATACAAAATTACTCGATTCTGATTGGACGAGAGGAGTACAATTATATCGTTAATTGTACTCTGTAGAGTACCTATTAAGTCGCTATGGCAACGATAGTGTATTATAAATAAAAAATCGCACGATCTTCTCGTACAATTCAGAATTAATAGTTACTCGTAATGTTTTGAAAACTCTCAAATAGGACTCGCCTAAAGGCTCGTCCTATTTTGAGAACTTTCAAAACATTACTAGTACCTATTAATTCCAAATTGTACTCAAGATCGTGCGATTTCCTATACTAATTCGCTTTTTCCACGTTTCTTTCTTGCAAAACTGAGCTTTTTTAGTCCAAACTCGTGGTCCCTACATGTGATCCAAAGCATTTTTGTGAACGTGTTTCCAAGCACGTTGTTTGCATGCAAATTTCAGCGATGAATTTTTTGCTCTTTTATAAAGTATAAAACGCTGCTTCATACGGCCCAAACTGTATGCCTCACCATGTATAAAAATAGGTCATTAACTTCTAGATAAATGTTGCAGATTATAAAATATAGGCTACCGAATTTAGTCAATTTTAACAAGGCTTGAACCCGACTGTAAACATTGCTTGAAATCACATGGAGGGACCAGAAGTTTCCAGCAAGAAAGCTCTGTTTTACAAGAACGAAGCATGGAAAAAGCGTATTATTAAATAATTTTGCTGGGGGGCGCTGTCAAAGATGTAAAATTTTCAGAATGAATTGCAAGAATTTTGCGCGAAAAAGTACGACATTCCAGTAAACATGGCTAATTATTCAACGATCGATGGAGTCTAAAATACCCTTATCGGGTCTAATCTACACAGTAACTTGTTGTTAATGGCTTCCACTGCTTAACGTACCTTACATATAAATTTAGCGCCTGTAATAGTCTCGAGTGGTCTTGTAACTATGCTGTGTATAATACTTTGTACATTCCTTGTACATTACTCTCTCACTCTCGGAACACACACACGCATGCGCACTAATACTATATTATGCATCTCATTACATCCCCCTTTTTCTTATGAGGTTATTGTACTACAGTGTTTAACTCAACAGTTTTTTTTGTCTCTAATCAATGTCTTAAAATCCGTATCTATCCGGGGTTTTTACACAACGTCCACTGCGAGTGACTACTTGAGGCTTGGTCTGTTCTTCTTGCTTGCTTTCACTCAGGTTGGGTGGAGGACGTGTTGACTGTAGCCTTGGTTCTTGCGATGGTTAATTCGTCAGAGGTACTTGGGGCTTCTCTAACATGTTGACGATTACGCCGTAGTTCCCTTCCTGCAGGTGTTGTTATCTTGTATGACCGAGGAAGATTCTGTAACTTCTCTTCAACTACTGCTGGTTTCCACTTGTGGGTGGTTGGGTCTTGGATGCGCACTTGCTGCCCAGTGAGAAGTGGTGGTAATGGCTTGCATCCTCTGTCGTAGTAGTGTCTCTGTTGTTCCTGTCTGTATTCTAGTCTGTCTGTTACATCATCACTTGCGTAGTTTCTTTGGATTCTCCTTGGAAGGTTGTCTTGTATAGACCTGCCTAGTAGAAGCTCAGCTGGGGGTGGTAGCTTGCTGTCAATAGGAGTACTTCTTAGACACAATAAGGCGATGTAGGGATCTGTTTGCGTTGCTTGAGCCTTCTTCAGAGTGTTCTTCACTGTTTTTACATGCGCTTCAATAAAGCCATTACTGCGCGGATAGTGTGGGGAGCTTGTTATATGTTTAAAGCCGTACTGCTGCGCAAATTCTCTGAAGGTATGGCTATCGTAATGAGGCCCGTTATCTGATCTTACTGCTTGCGGAACGCCATGTTCACTGAAGATCTGTTTCATGATCTCTACCACCATTTTACTATTACTCTGGTTTCGCGGGATCTTTCTGACAAATGGAAATTTGGAGTAATAGTCTGCAACAAGCAAGTACTCAGATCCATCGAGGTAGAACAGGTCAGTTCCCACTGTGTGCCAAGGCCTTGGAGGGATTTCTGTTGGGATCATTGGTTCCTTTGGTTGTTTGTTCAACGACTCTTGACACACGCTGCATGTCTTTGTGACATTGTCGATGTCTTTGTTAAGATCTTTCCAGAAAACAGCTGTTCTTGCACGTAGTTTTGTCTTTTCTGTTCCTTGATGGGAAGCATGTAGCTTTAAGAGGATTTCTTTCTGCAAAGCTTTTGGAATGATGATTCGGTGACGTTTCATCATTATGCCATCTTCTATGGTTATCTCATCCCGGAATGACCAGTATGGTTTTACGAGGTTGGGAACTTCCTTGACGTCAGTTGGCCATCCGGTGTATACTTGTTCTTTCAAGACTGTTAGTTCTGGGTCGTTACTTGTATTCTCTTGAATTCTTCTGATCATGTCATTGCTAAATTGAGGACATACTTGATGTATCTGGACGTTCATGTCTGGGATTTCCTCATTTTCTTCAGGTGACAATCTTGATAGCGCGTCAGCGATTTCCATCGTCTTTCCTGGCTGGTACTTGATCACAAGGTCGTACGGTTGTAGTCGTAGGAGCATACGTTGGAGCCTCGGTGGTGCAGCTGTTAGGTGCTTTAGATGTATGGTCTCTAGTGGCTTATGGTCGGAGTGAACTGTAAACGTGCGACCAAATAGATATGTATGAAATCTCTCGCAGCCATACACAACAGCTAGCAGCTCTCTCTCAATGTTAGCATAGCGTTTTTTCTACATCTGTTAAGGCTTTGCTCGCAAAAGCAACCGGTTTGTTGTCTTGTAGTAAGGTTGCACCTAGTCCCTTTAATGACGCGTCGACTTGGAGGACTGTTGGTTTCTTGGGATCAAAGTACGTCAGCGTGACTTCGTTGCTTATGGAGTCTTTAACCTTGTCTAGGGCTTCTTGGTACGTAGCATTCCAGCAGAACGATGTTTTCTCTGTCACCAACTCTCGTAGTGGTGCCGTTAGTGTACTTAAGTTTGGTATAAATGGAGCCATGTAGTTGGCCATGCCTAAGAACGTTTGGACTTCTTGTTTGTTGGTTGGTGGTCCCATCTGTTTGAGAGCTGAAACTTTGCTGGGATCCGGTTGGATGCCGTTTTTACTGCAGATTATTCCGTAGAACTTGATTTTGTCTTGTTTGACAAAGCACTTTTCAGGATTAAGCTTGAGGCCGGTCTGCTTACAACGGTTGATCATGCCATGCATGTTGGCGTCGTGCTCTTCTTCTGAGTTACCATAGACTACGATATCATCTGCGATACCTATTACACCGCTACAGCCTTCGAACGTCTGGTCAATTCTTGTTTGAAAAATGTCTTGCGACATTTTCAGTCCAAAGGGCATACGCTTGAAACGGTAGCGCCCGTAGGGTGAATTGAACGTCGTGAGGTAACTGGATTCCTGATCCAAAACCACATTCCAGTATCCACATTTCGCGTCGACAATGGAGAATACTTCAGCGCCACTCAGTTTTGGTAGTAATTCTTCTAGTGTTGATGTTACGTGATGCTCTCTCTTGATTGCTGCGTTCAGATCTTTTGGGTCAAGACATAGACGCAACTTGCCGTTAGACTTCCTTCTGTACACTAAGCTGTTAACCCAGGCAGTGGGCTCACCTTCGTGGATCTTGGCTATGATGTCGTTCTTTACCATGTCATCTAATTCTCTCTTGATTTCGTCCTTTAAGCTGATTGGTACTTTCCTTGGGGGGTGAACCACGGGTGGTACTGACGGGTCTAGGGTGATGTGGTAATCACCCTGGAATTTCCCAATTCCGTTGAAACACTCTGGGTATTTCGCGATGAGGTCTTGTTTGTCTCTGATTGGCGCTGTGTTGACTTGTTGTTTGCAGGGCTCTGGCTGGGTATCGATCTGTGGTACTTGTTCCTTGACTTCTAGATTAAACTTGAGAAGGTTGAGTTCAGTTGCTGTGTGAAGTCCCATGATGGCTGGTCCCGACGTGTCTGTGACATAGAAAGTTGCTGTTGCTCTGCTGTCTTTGGAGTAGCATGGAATTCTTACAGTGCCAAAGTGCTTGATTTCTGAACCACCATATGCAACTAGGATGATTTTTGATTGGTTCAGTGTTCCTTGTTTTGGTTTGCCGTTGTTGTCAATGCTTTGAGGATACATCTTACGATAAAGTCGCAGTGGTAACACGTTTCCTTGCGCTCCGGTGTCCAATTTTGCCTTCAAGGTTGTCTTATCTTTGTCCTTTCCAGGTAGACCAACGTTGACGGTTGCGTATACTTCATCTTTGCTGATAGAGTGGTTTCCATTATTTATGTTACCAATGCAGATAGACTCGAACGCCAGGGTGTCGAAATCTCCTTCAGCTGTCGGATCTGTACTCTGTAGACTATGGATTCCTTGTAGTGATTTCATCTTTTTTCTACAAACTTGAGCGAAATGATTCTTTTTCTTGCAGTAGTTGCAAGTTTGTCCCTTGGCTGGACATCTCTCAGATCTGCTATGTGGGCGGCCACAGTTGTCGCAGTCTGCTTGTTTCTGGGTTGGGCGGTGTTGGGCTCCCTGTGTAGGTTTCGAGGTTTGGCGTTGGGCTCCCTGTGTATAACTCACATGTTTGGGTTGTGAATTTCTTTTCGATTGAAAACTAGAAATAGCTTGGATTTTCTCCTCTTTTATACCGGGATTCATGACATTTAGCTGTGCTTGTGAGGTTTCATATGATCTAGCGATTGTGATTGCTTTATCTAGGGTGAGATCTGGCCCTTCATCAAATAATTTTTCTCTGATTTTCCTTGAATTGGTACCGAAGACAATTCGGTCTCTAATCATTTCTTCTTTATTCGGGAATTCACAGTCTTGTGCGAGGATTTGAAGCTCAGTTGTGAACTGTTCTACAGATTCATCGATTCCTTGGATTTTCTGATGAAATTTGTATCTAGCGAACACAGGGTTTGACTTCGGGTTGACATGTTGTTCAAATCTATTGTAATAGGTTTGTAGTTTTACCTTGTCTTCTTCTGTTATATCTCGCCATGTGTTGAAGATATCTCGTCCTTTCTGGCCGCTCCAGATGAGAAGATAGCTGCATTTTTCTGCTTCTGATCGACTCTTTAGTGGGCCTGTGAACATGAGCTCGGCATGTTGCTTGAAACGTCGCCAGTTCTCACGAAGATTTTCGCCACTCCATTCCATTTTCGGTGTTTCCACTCCACTGAGAGCCATTTTGGTTTACTCCTGGTACCATGTAATAGTCTCGAGTGGTCTTGTAACTATGCTGTGTATAATACTTTGTACATTCCTTGTACATTACTCTCTCACTCTCGGAACACACACACGCATGCGCACTAATACTATATTATGCATCTCATTACAGCGCCCACAATATTACTCGAAAGTGCGGAGTTCTGGTTCTTCTCACAACTTTCTACTGACTTTGACGCGCGATATTTTCCCATCTGGACTGCCTTCAGTTTGGATAATTATCCACAGCGCACTAGCGGTAGGTAGACTGCTCATGTTTTGGTTGTCTTAGTATTTCGGTTGTTGAACATAATTTTGAAGAACGAGATAGCCAGCCAAATATTCCGTGTCAACATAAAATCTCTTGCATTCGATATGCAAATGAATTTCAAGCCCAAAACACAGACATGCGCAGACAAATTGTATACATGCTCGGTGGACGGGAACACATGCCCGGCGAGCCTCGTTATTATGCTAAAAATCCACAAAAATATTTAGCTTCAAAATTTATAACTTTGTCAGTTTAAGGGCAATCTTTAAACTCTGCAGTTTTACTAATACCATGTGATGAATTTGATAGTGAACTGTTTTTCGGTGAATAAAATATTTTATAATGTCACGTTAGCGTTAGGTCTATTTGAACGTTTACAGCCAAAATCGTTGCATTGCGACCAGCAAATTACAAATTTTGTTTTAATTTTGGATTTTTCTGAGCCGTCAATCAGTTTGGGGGCGGAGCTTCTTCTTCTTCTTCTTCTTCTTCTCCCTTTACTTGGCTCCATCTCTAAGATGATTATTCCAAGGGTCAGCGTGAATTCCATTAAGAAGTAAATAACATAAAAACAAATAAAAAGAAAAAGAAAATGTCTACTAGAATTAGATAGATAGAAGTCGAGCCTTGAAAGAGACTAGCGAGGGAGCCTCTACTGTGTTAGTCGGTATTGAGTTCCAATCTTTTATAGTGCGTGGGAAGAAAGAAAACTTATGATAGTTTGTCTTTGATGATGGAACTTTGTAAGCATGCTTGTGCAGATGTCTACTAGTACGAGCTTCTGGGGTTAAGTACTTCTCCCTGTCAATCTCAGCGAGATCGTTGTGAAACAGCTTCTTTCAAATCAACCAATTACTGAACGAGTTCGTGAAAGCTCCGCCCCAAGAATGATGGACGGATCAGAAAAGACCAAAATCTTACCGATACGTTGGAGGTCGCGATGCAACGATTTTCACTGTAACGGGTCTTTAACAATTTTAACATAAGACGATAAGTTTTATAAATGTAAATGATAACATGATTACGTAATTTATCGCTATTGTTCGGTTTGACTTTCCAAGGTTTGGACCTCGTCAGATACGACATGAGTCAGCCATGCTACGTCCCTATAACTCTGCCACTGGTGCTGCTCCGTTTGAGTCTCTAATGGTTGCTGATATTGGCGATATCTCTATCAATACTTATAACATTAAAACATCTATCAAACTCATAGAAGAAGGAATGGGGAAAATTCTTGCTGAAGGTTGTCGTCCACTGACCTTAGGAGGAGATCATTTAATTACGTATCCTATTCTAAGAGCTATCAAGGTGATGATACGAGTAACAATTGTGTCTCGTGATTTCAGTCGACGCCGTATCAGCAATGTGACCAATGTGTTCTTAAGGGTGGACTCCGTTGCTAGGAAAAATTGAAGGACCCATTAAACTTAGCCATTTTATCGAAAATCATTGAAACTTGTCAGAAATGTTTATTGCACAGGAGCTCTCAGTAATATTTATTTATTATTAACTTCTATAGCGCGAATATCAATTGGGATATTTTCATCCGCAATGTAATGACGTCATCATGTGACGTCACAGCTAATTTGTATTTCCAGAAAAAATGATTCAACTCATTTTTGTTCAGGACTTACACTTCCAAATTAAGCACAAATATATACCTATCACAAAGCGGATAACAGTAAGCATGCGCCTGTTTATCGAAAGACAAAAATATGAAAAATATAGAATTGTTTTTAGTTGTCCGAAGCACTTTAAGAGTCATAATTTTGCCGCGATTGGTCAAAACTTCAACTCCATGCCTATTTTTATTAAGAATTCCAAGACAAATATTTCTATGCGAAAAAAAAAAACCGCGTTATTTTTAACATCCGAAGGAGTTGAATCTTTTATTGTGAAACTAGAAGTACAGTCTTGGTTCCAGTACCCCAGAGAGAGCACAGCCATTCCAGCGTGGCTACTAAGTACTGTGGTCAATCCAACATTCGATTCGCCGCGTTTGCCAAGCTACCGGAAGTCACAATTCCCGCCATTTTACATAGCGCGCGCGCTCCGCTTAGCAACGGTGTCGCCTAGACAACGAAATAGTACGTCCACCCTTAAGTCTAATATCTAAATGTAGACTGACCTAAGGAAGTATGGGAGGGAGCCATACAAATAACAAAGAAAACTGACTCAATCAGATAATAATGAATTTTATATTGCTGAAATATTTCCCTTCAGGAAAAACATGGGCCTGTAGGACTAGTTCACATCGATGCTCACGCAGATACATCGGCATCAATGTCCGGTGAAAAGTTTTATCATGGCAGTACATTTTACCATGCAGCAGAAGAAGGCTTGCTTGACTGCAAACGAGTTGTACAAATTGGTTTACGAGGAACTCTGTATACGGAAGGTTTTTACGCTTATTCCAAGCAAAAGGTAAAAAAAAGGAAGGCTTTCTACATTGTTATATATCAGGAGGGAGGGGTTGTCTCTAGGCAAAGGGTTGTTTAAGCGTTGTTGCCTTTCGTGACGTCACAGTGGCAGCTAAACGTACAGAAGGCAGTCCAAGTAGTTAGTAGCCTGCGTTGCTGGCGGTCTGCGGTTTTTGGGCGGTTGAAGAAACCGCAGACCACCATCAACGCAAGCTAAGTAGTTAGCGTCGAAAATATCCATGTTTTGGCTAAAATCCTACTTCCAACTAGTCCTAAAGAGAAGAAGGTATTTGGCCAAAATTCGGTTGTGAATTGCATACATCGACTCCCTTGGTTACTCCCTATAGTGGACTATACGGGGATATATGCTCCACCCAAAAGGGGTACTTTTTTGAGGCTAGAGGTATAGAAAAGGGTAGGGAATTTCCGATTTAATAATGTATAGAAAAAGGTAGGGAATTCACGACTTTGGGTTTAGAACAATGAATTTTTAGCGAAGCGTATCGCTCAAGTCTGTATTGTTCTTGTGACTTTTCTTATCTGTAAATTTAAACTGTCTTGACTTTTCTCTGCATTCTTTCAAGTGTAGTTATGTCTTTCTTGTAATACGGGTCCGACGCGGCACTTGCGTATTCTAATTTAGGTCTTACGATGGTATTATAACCATTCACGTAGAACCTCCATAAACGTTCAGTTAATTTTCCGCGATGCTTTGTTTGTTTATAGGGATTCAGAGTGGTCCAAGCTCATGAATGCTGGCACAAGTCACTTGAGCCTCTAATGGCAGAAGTTCGTCAGCAGATGGGTGATGGACCAGTGTATATCAGCTTCGATATTGATGGGCTTGACCCCGTCTTTGCCCCCGGTACAGGTAGGCAATTAACCCTGCCCAGCTTAGCTTTATGTATTGACCTCATCAGAGTAGTAATTTAGGGGACTGGGTTTTGCAGGAACTCCTGAAATAGGTGGTCTAACGAGTATCCAAGGTCTGGAGATCATTCGTGGTTGTCAAGGCTTGCAAGTGGTTGGAGGGGATCTTGTCGAGGTATGTTGACTTTTGAATGTCGTTCACTAGGAGTGATGTGTAAGGTTTCTAGGTGTAGCTAGAGTTAACGGGTTTGTTAAAAGTGCCACTTGGTGCTAATTGTGGTATGTTGCCCATAGGTTTCACCTCCTTACGACCCATTAGGAACTACAGCTCTTCATGGAGCAAACTTGTTGTTTGAAATGCTCTGCGTTTTACCAGGAGTGAAAACTGTATCATAGTAGAAATCACCAACTCAGTAAATTTCACTTCATCAACTCACTGGAAACTCGCAAGGCTGGAAACCGTAGCCTATGACGCTTGAAAGACTCTTGCAAGGAATTTTTGAACATGAAGAGTTTGGTCCTGACCGTCTGCATGGTGTTTATACACTTGGAATTCATTGTGTTGCCGCTGTTGGCAGTAGATAATAAATGGACGAATCCAGGGGGGGTGTCCATAGGTGCACCGAACACCCCCTAGCACCGTACTTACTCAGTAAGAATCTTACGCCAAACCGAATTTGTGACGTCATCAGATTCTATTGTTAGGAGGCCGCCATCTTGGATGTGACGTTGTCTCTCAAGAGGCCTACTTGGGAAACCCCCCTTTGCAAAATCCTGGATCCGCCCCTGAGAACATAGAAAACCAACAACAATAAGAATAGGTACCGAAAATAAAATAAATAAATAATGATAATGATGCTAGCCAGGCATCGAAACGTTAGCTTTATCACCCTTGTCTTTTTAGTAAAAATTAATTACTAGTAAGTCTGCATTAATTAGAATAAATAAATAATAATAAATAATCTTCTATACCAGATCCACGGATCCACGTAGTGGTTATTCTTCTGCTGGCACCCACACTCACTACCTCTACATTAAATATTTTACATACATCGCTCAACTCACATGTTGACTTTTGCTGAGGGTAGAAAAACCGGAGATCCCGGAGAAAAAACCCTCGTGGCATGATAGAGAACAACACATCAAGCAAACTCAATTCACATATGATGCGATGCCCGAGCCGGGACTCGAACCCGCACCACAGCGGTGAAAGGCCAGTGCTCTCACCACTCGGCCAACCATGCCACCCTGCCACCCATGTATTACTTATTCAAACAATAGAATCAACATTGTCTTTCATCATTAAGGGTGACGTCTAGTGGAAGAATGCTCGCACATCAAAGCTGTTGGACTCAGTTCTTGACAGATAAAAGTCTCATTTGCTGTCGGACATGTTCGGTCTCCGTTTTTCACAGGCACCATCCTCTGCTGTAAATGGCAATTAATATTTCTAATCATAATTATCTTTTCATCAGTTCCCTATTTGCCGAGAAACTTAACCACTCCTGTCTAAGTTATGGAACAGCATTCCTTTAGATATCAGACAATGTTTTAAGCGCGAGCTTAAAACTTTTCTTTTTAAAAAGGCATACAGTAGTAATTAATTTTCTATTTAACTTTAATAAATATACTATACAAAATACTTTTTATCATAATTATTATTTCGAAAGACATTCGAGGTAATAACAAACTGCCCTGTCCAACTCCATAAAATTCTTCATCATTCTTCGTTTTTTTTCCCTTTTCAATGCATTTCACATATTTTTTTATTTGCTTTCTTTCTTTGTGACGCGTTGCGTGACGAACCTAGATGTCGCATGTGTAGGGTTTCCGGTGCTCTATTTGTTGATTCTGTTCAGACAATGCAGTCTGGTACTTTTCAAGATGGCTTGGTTATTAGCTAGAGGAAGAGCCAAATCCAACAGTTTGTACTGGTACAGCACACTATTTCGTCAAGCTAAGACGCTAACTACAACCCCTATTTTGAGCAAAAAGTTCAATTTTCCTCTAACGCCCGACGAAATGCCACGTTCTGGTGGGATTGCAACGATGATGAGACTGCCACTCGAGAAATCAGCCAAAGGACTAGATGCGTGTTTTGTAGGAGTTCCTTTCGACACTGGAGTATCCTATAGAGTCGGAACAAGGTACATCCAAGTCTAGTCTTCTTCGTAGCCGTTTTTAATCTCGTCACAAGACCAGTAAAAACGGCTGTGAAGGAGACTAGTTCAAGTCATGATGTAAATATTGGTGAACCTAAAAAGACTGTCACATGACATCAGTACGCCGTCACTTTTTGTGTCGATAAGGGTGCTTTAATTTTATATTTTGGTTGTAGTATTTATTCTTTTATGAATTTAAGTTTGATTTAAAAAATAAGCGGGCTTTCTACGTGAAGTAAGTTTCAAGTATTTGCTATCTGATAGTCCCTGATAGTTAATGGGGTGAACCATGTATTATTCTCGTTAGTTTCGTCACGCAATGTCGCCTCTCTCCGCAGCAGAAGACTTACGAATGGACTATTTTTTGGTCAGGGAAAAGGGATTTGATGCAATGGGAATGGGATTAAGCCACTGGTAATAGGAAACAGAACAACAAATGGGAATAATTGCATTCATTTTTTACCTCCCATACATGCATGAAAAACCGTAAGGACACGTAACGACAAAAGTCGGGAAAAAAATTCAGTTTTAGATCATTAATATTCTTAAAAACGACTTTTACAACAAACTTCTTCGGGATATTAGTGATTAAATGTCCCCTCAGCCTCGGGAAGTTTAGTAAAAGTCCCTCGGCTTACGGCCTCGGGACTTCCCCTAAACCTCCCTCGGCTTCGGGGACATTTAATCACTAATATCCCTCAGGGTCATGGTATTACTTATAATAATATATCGTTGTGTTTAAAGTAGGGGAATTCCCCACATCAACCTTCACGTGCATTCGTTAGCATGTTTTGTTACAGTTCTCAGTACAGTTCAGTATTAAGCCGGTAAATGTATTCTTAATTGTCAGTTATTTTTACATTCCGCCTAGATTGAATTTTTAGAAATGCCAATCGTTTACGAGAGTGTAGAATGACCTAGAATGATATGTAGATACGTAGAACGAGAGCCTTATTTGTTTAAATGAAATTAATACTATTTGTAATCGAGATAACTAAAAATTAAGTCTACCAATGTAAAATGTTTGTATCACGTGATCAAATAGAATAACCTTAACCTTGACATTCAAAGTCTTGACATTGCTAGCAAGCAATAGTTTATTAATTGGCATGCTTTATCCAGTTAAACAATCCCTCCCCTTTTCCCCTTCCCAAGCCTTCCCTTCCTCCTCCCCTCCCCTCCCCCTCCCCTGTTCACAGGTTACAATCTTGTTGGAAAAGGCGCCGTCCAACCTGATTGAATCACCAAGACATTTGTTCGTGTTTTTATATTAGGCCTGCCTTGCTAGACATTAGGACAATCTTGTGCAAGAAATAGTTAGTTGAGTTCGTTGTTAGATCAAGGCGAACGTGCTTGTGGTACAGACTTAAAGAAGCTGACTAAAAAAGGAAGCTCAACGCCATAGCGTGGTGTTCTTCGTTTTAGCAGTCCTCTAACAATTTTTACCATTTTGAATCCCTTGTATAAATGGCATGAACAATCGAACACTGCAGTCTCCTTCGCAGCCGTTACTAGTCTAGCTCCCATTGCCCTGCGTTCCATGGCTGGCGGGAGTGGACCGCAGGGGAATGGGAGCCAGACTAATAACGGCTGCGAAGGAGACTATGAACACTGTAGTATTCCCGAATCCAGTGTTTTAACTAGGTGTTTCTGTACGTCTTTTTTGCGTCGCACTTAGATTTTTTGAACGGCCTTTTTACAGTAACTTTCTCTTGCTCGATCGAACTGAGACACTCACAGACCTCACAAACTGTCACCCTTAGTCTGAAGTTTGGTATGATTTAGTAACTTATGACTAATGTTGTTTGACTATCCAAGGTTTGGACCTCGTCAGATACGACATGAGTCTTCCCTGCTACGTCCCTATAACTCTGCCACTGGTGCTGCTCCATTTGAGTCTCTAATGGTTGCTGATATTGGCGATATCTCTATCAATACTTATAACATTAAAAAATCTATCAAACTCATAGAAGAAGGAATTGGGAAAATTCTTGCTGAAGGTTGTCGTCCACTGATCTTAGGAGGAGATCATTTAATTACATATCCTATTCTAAGAGCTATTAAGGTAATAGTATTTGGAGGTGCGCAACCTTCTAAGGGGCTGTTTATATGCAAGCGAGTTGTTCCTAGTAACCGGAACTAGGTCTAAGCGATAGTTCCAAGTTTGATTCTCAGACCTCGCACACTCAAAACAAGAACCCCTCGGTTGGACCTTGTTCTTCTAAGCTTTCTTTTTTTGTGTTTTACATCTCTCATCGTGTTTATACTACAACACAGAAGACTCATAGAGATATAATTTTTATATTTAACGCGCGTGCTTATTATATATGTCGTTACCTTGCTTCGTGTTTCGAAAGCAAAAGCGGAAGCAACGTATAAGCAGACTCTTTAATGCACTGTCCATTGTATTCTTTCACACCTATAGATGAGAAATGCAACACGTACTGAATCTGCGTACGTTGCTTCCCCTTTTGCTTCCGTTGCTCATGAAAGCTAGGTTTCAGCTTGCTTTTCTTGTGCTCTACATCTCCCATCCCACAAAGAGAGACATGATGAAATATTTCCCTTCAGGAAAAACATGGGCCTGTAGGGCTTGTTCACATCGATGCTCACGCAGATACATCGGCATCAATGTCCGGTGAAAAGTTTTATCATGGCAGTACATTTTACCATGCAGCAGAAGAAGGCTTGCTTGACTGCAAACGAGTTGTACAAATTGGTTTACGAGGAACTCTGTACACGGAAGGTTTTTACGCTTATTCCAAGCAAAAGGTAAAACTGTAGCAATTCTTCTGATTTTTCTTATTTGTAGACATTTAATTTCTATAGCCTACAAAAAGAACACATAGTTCTCCATTCACGTAGAGCCTAGTCCATCAAGCGTTCAGTTAATTTTTCGCGATGTTTTGTTGTTTGCAGGGATTTAGAGTGGTCCAAGCTCATGAATGCTGGCATAAGTCACTTGAGCCTCTAATGGCAGAAGTTCGTCAGCAGATGGGTGATGGACCAGTGTTTATCAGTTTTGATATTGATGGGCTTGATCCTGCCTTTGCTCCCGGTACAGGTAGGCAAACCCTACCCAGCTTATGTACTGACCTCATCCGAGTACTAATTTAGGGGACTGGGTTTTGCAGGAACTCCTGAAATAGGTGGTCTAACGAGTATCCAAGGTCTGGAGATCATTCGTGGTTGTCAAGGCTTGCAAGTGGTTGGAGGGGATCTTGTCGAGGTATGTTGACTTTTGAATGTCGTTCACTAGGAGTGATGTGTAAGGTTTATAGGTGTAGCTAGAGTTGACGGGTTTGTTAAATTAAAGTGCCACTTGGTGCTAATTGTGGTATGTTGCCCATAGGTTTCACCTCCTTACGACCCATTAGGAACTACAGCTCTTCATGGAGCAAACTTGTTGTTTGAAATGCTCTGCGTTTTACCAGGAGTGAAAACTGTATCATAGTAGAAATCACCAACTCAGTAAATTTCACTTCATCAACTCACTGGAAACTCGCAAGGCTGTAAACCGTAGCCTATGACGCTTGAAAGCCTCTTGCAAGGACTTTCAAAAATAAAGAGTTCGGTCCTAACCGTCTGCATGGTGTTTATAAACTTGGAATTCATTGCGTCGCCGTTGGCAGTAGATAATAGTGAACTTCAGATTTGACAACGAGTACGAGATTGAGTACGAGTACGAGTTTTTAAATTGGTCTTGTGTGGGATGTTGATACTGAATCATAGCCAATTTTAATTTCCATTTCTTACAATAAATGTTTCAATCTATGTACAGGACTACGGTTCAGTATCAACAACTCATGCAAGGCCAATTTTAAAACTCGTACTCGTACTCAATCTCGTACTCGTAGTCACATCTGAAGTTCGCTAATATATAATTTCCAAAAGGACGAAGCAGAAGCAAGTGGACTATACATTCCCTGAAACTTATGATATATAACATATATAATAAGAACATAGAAAACCAACAAGAACGATAATAATAACAGTATTAGAAATTGTACTAACTTAATATATTCTAATAATAAAATTAACATTGTCTTTCATCCTCCTATGTTATCCATTATGTCAATTCTTGGGTTGCATGTGACGTCACGGCAGCCATCCTGGATGAACTTCAATAAAAGATTTCTCATTAGCGTTTATTGTTTGTTCATCCAACATGGCTACCGCTTCATTGTCTTTGGATTCCCAAAGGTATGGATGCAACCCAGCAATAAGGGTACAATGGTAAATTGTTCAAACCTCAAAACTGTTGGACTCAGATCCTGTCAGATTAAAGTCCAATTTTCTGTCAACATTTTTTACGACCCGACACGTAAATCACTGAGATGATATGAGGAAGCAAACAGCGTGCCACTACGTCATCCCTCCCACTATACATAATAAACTTGTCTACGACGGAAAACCGGTTTTTACGACACCTCGGCTAAACGACTGCATGCGCAGTTTTTTGACCACAGGATTCCCAAACAATATTTTTAGAACTATTTTCGTTAGATTTTCCTATTCATATCTTTGGCTTAATTTCATGCACGGGACAAGACAGAAAAGACTGAGAGAAAAAGACAGGCAAAAGAATATACTACAAAGTCCTTAACTTCATTTTGTGGAGACTGAGTTTTGCTTCTCCGGCTTGAGTTTCGTCGACAAAGTTTTGTTTGTTTGACTGCCGAATGTTCTCATTGAGACCAACCTTGAGGAGGACTGGGGAGGCACGCATGCGTGCTACATTTTGTTGTTTTTAACGGGTTCCTGGCTGATTTGTCACAACATCGAGTGGAAACCTAGTAAAAGTATACCACATGAGTGCCTTAGGTACCTGTGCTCTAAGTGCTCCAGCATATAAAACTACATATGACGTTCTTAATGTTTAATAATTCATACTAGAAAATGCTTAGGTTCAAAGAAGGTATGTAAAGAAAGTGTCTCAGTTCCATGCGTAGAATTAAGACATTAGAAAACGTCCATCTTCGCAAGTTTATGAAAGACTGAGTCATGCTTTGGACGCGCTGGTGGTAAAATTCTATGAAAACAGCGCGTACCGGCCATGCATGAGTGGCTTCGATCGGTACCTGACCTGTACTGCGTACTCCCTTAATGCATATAACAATTAAAGATGTGACGTTTTTTAATGTTTAATAATTTATACTAGAAAACGCGTTGGTGTAAACAGGATATTCAAAGAATGTATGTGTTAAGTATTAAATATATATTAAATAGTTTACCGTTGTTAAATAGAATGGAAAATGTAATAAAAGTCTTCTTCAATCTTACGTAGTACTTCATTAAACAAGATTTCTTGGCTAAAATTCCTTCGTAGGAAAACCATCGATCAACAACAACAACAGCAGCAGCAACAACAACAACAACAACAACAACAACAACAACAACAACAACAACAACACACACACAGGCACACAAAAGAAAAGAAAAGGAAAGAAAAGAAAAGAAACGAAACGAAAAGAAAAGAAAGAAAAGAAAAGAAAAGAAAAAAGAAAAAAAAAAAAGAAAAAAAAAAAAAAAAAAAAAAAAAAGAAAAGAAAAGAAAAGAAAGAAATATCGATATTAGGACAACAAACAAGAAAGAGATTTGAGATGATTCGTTTCATGTAACAAAAAAGAGGTTTTTTAAGTTGATATGAATATTTCCTGAAGTGTTCACTTGTGAACTTGTAAATGTATGTAACGATAAATCATCCTTCCTTTTTTCAAGATTTTGCAATAATCATGTCTTTTTTTACATAGATCTCTTATGTTTGTCGCTTTCGTCTTTGTGGGCGAGTTTCAGCGCCATTTGAGCAATTAACGAAAATGAAATCGCTGAAACTAACCCACAAAGACGAAAGCGGCAAACATAAGAGATCTATGTCAAAACAAGACATAATTATATTATTGCAAAATCCTGAAAAAAGGAAGTATGATTTATCGGTACATCCCTTTACTATAAATATGCAAATATCTAGCTTGGGCTCCCTGTGCTTATGACATTGAAACTAGAAGACACTTTCTTTTTGACTCATGCAAAATGTTCCAATAAAAGTCTCCTTCAAGCTTACGGATATGATTATTGTAATCGATCCTAAACATTTCTCTCGACACATTTCAACTACCAGGTAGCCTGTGTACAGCCGTACAGTACTTCCCCGTAGGGGGGGAGGGGTGGGAAACGGCTGTACACAGGCTAACTACCAGGACTTTTGCTTAAACAGATAAATTGCCTTAACCAAGGCTACTGAGGAGCCAAATCAACGATTTTTTGCCATATAATATATTTTGATGAATTGAACATTTTGTGATACTTTTTGTGACCATCGAGGTGTCACGTGTTCTATGACGTCATAAATAACCTTTTTCAAAATGGGCCAATGGGGAAAAAAGGAAACGAAACAACATTTGCTGTTTTAGTATTCTACTAATGTGTTCTCTACAAAACTGCCCTCATCGCTGGTCCACCTCTCATGTATAAGGGGATAATATGGGAAACAGGTCACGTGACCTCATATTTTAGCTTATATCTCCTAAAACAAGAGAGGTGGACCAGCGATGAGGGCAAAAAAAAAACCACCACTCTAGGGAACTGTTTATATATGTAGGCGAGCCAGCCCGGTAAGCGGGCTGAATTCTTTTGTTTTCTTTTCCCTGAGTGCCAGAGAACAAAGAAGTTAATCTTTTAAAAAACTGAGCGAGTTTACAAACATCGTCGGAGTAGAAATGCGAGGACGATTGGCTGCAAAAAGTGTGCTCGAAAAGTGCTCTGAAGTCATCATGAAACTTTAAGTACCCCGTGTACTCTGAAAATAACCACGAATACCTCAAAATGACAACGAAAAAAGGACTGCCTAATAAAAGTGCAAAATTGATCACCCACAAGACAAAACAATTGCTTATAAATAGACGTAATACTCATCACTATTTTTTTCATAAATAAATTCATGGATATCGCACTTTGTAAAATTTATTTCTAAGAGCATGTCAAACTTAGTAATCACTGAAAGTTTTGGATGATCATCTTAAAAATTGAAGCATTGGTGAATTTTTGAAGAACCGACTATTTTTTTACAAAGAATGTATGGTGTTTTTCAAATGAGGGGCTAAACCTACCCCCCAGTGAAAAATACCCATACATTCTTTGTAAAAAAACAGTGCTTCTATAAGACTCACCATGTACAGGTTTTCAATTTTTAAGATAACTACTCTGGACCTTTCAGTGATCACTAAGTTTGACATGCTCTTTCCATTTCTGGCATTTATAGAGCCCTAACATTAATTTTTGTGATTGACATATAAAGTGTGACTCCTATTGATAATAAGCAATAAACTCAAGGTTCAAATAAAACGACTGTACTGATTTTTGTTTTTGTACACAACATAGATCAGCAGAAATAAAATTTTACAATGTACGATAGGCCTATTCCGGGCCCTAAAATCGCCCAAGATCGCCCAAGATCGCCCAAGATCGCCCAAGATCGCCCAAGATCGCTCAATATCGCCCAAGATCGCCCAAGATCGCCCAAGATCGCCCAAGATCGCTCAATATCGCCCAAGAGCGCCAACTCGAAATGGCTAAAATTCCCAATATCGCCTAAGATCGGCTAATATCGCCCAAGATCGCCCAAAATAACGGCGATTTTAGGGCCTGGAGTAGGCCTTACGATATCCTTGAATTTATTTATGAAAAAATAGGGTTGAGTATTTCGCTTATAAACCCTTATTTGACGTCCCGTCTTCTCTGCCGTTGTCGTTTTGATTAGCGTTATGGAGTGATTCCAAAAGATGCAGCCAAATCCCATGAAATCGTTTTACACCAGATTAAATACCAAGTCTTACTGCTCTCTATCCATTTTAACAAAAATGTATCCATTTTAATAAAAATGACGTTTTTTAAGAATTCATGTTTATTAATGGCTAGAAACTACGCAATAGGGTATCTGCAAAACGTAAGTTTCATGGAATTTTAAAGCGTTCTTCATACTGTCTTATTTATGACAATGTAAAGTATAAGTTCTATACCTACTGTGAATTCGGTCCCATTCCCCCATGTACCACCATCTAGGCGCGGTTATATTTAAACATTTTAAAATGCGTTTTCTGTCTACAAGGTAATAGTAACTGAATTTACCCTGGGCTTTTATTAGAGCTTTGGTTCACGTTTCGTTTCGTTTAGAAAAATTTTGAAATTTTCCATAGCCCTCTGAAGACAAATTCAAGGCTTTGCCTTCACCGATCTTTTTGAATCGCACTTTTGAACTGCAAATATTGTCGAAAAGCAAACCGGTTGAATTAATGGAAACAAGCCACAGGTATAAGGGCCGGCCGGTAAATAACTGAGGTGAAAATAGAAATGAAACCGAATATAACTCGTGGATTGAGTTAACATCGAGTTACGGAATATGTAGGATTTTCATAAATCGCTATGGTCGGTCCTCAGTTGGGCTTCCTGTGGTGGTCGCGACCGTGCACGAAGTTCACGAATACTATGACTAATCGAATCAGTCTAGATAGAGATATCTTTAAAGCAATATTTTTTTAAATATATAATCATTGCTTTCGCAAATTTAAACAAATATTGGACCGACGTCAACGTTTGAGGGAATTTTTAGCCATTTTTCTTTCTAGCTTATATTGCGAGGAAGTGTTGCATATATCTCTCCTAATCCAACACCTCAATGACATGGCCTGGACAACCATAAAATGTATCTATAAATAATTGCAAGTTATCGAGACCCGAACAAAACCAGTGATTGTGCTTGTAACGCTTTGCCCTATTTGATCAGGTAACCGCATCAAAAACACTTGACCGCAAAAATAGAACTGGGGGTCTGGTGCGGTAAAGCAGAAGAGTCCTAATCCATACTGAAATGTGTTCTTCAACGATGAAAATTAATTTTTAACCTTCAAAAACAATGAAAATTAATGATGAACCTTTTTGTTAACGGTTACGTGAAGATATTAGCCGTTACCATTAAAAAGCCTAAAATATTAACAATTAACCGAAAAAGCCACCACCCCACTGAGACTGACCCTCCTGACCGCTTCATAAAGGACCGTTATATGGGGTTGACTATTGACTATATATATATACACTAGCCTTATCTCAAAAAACGTTGTCACGGTTCAAAGCATCAAGGCAAGCCCGAAATGAATGCTGGTTTTGTGCTGCTAGCCAATAATCGATAATTATCGATAATGCATTCAAATCAGACTTGTTATCAAGTTTAATTTACTAACGAGGACCTGAAAATACTCACATTTTGTAATTAGTTCAATAGAAACGAGTCTGATTTGAAACATTACAAACAAAACCAGCATTCATTGCGGTCTTGGCTTGACGCTTGTTGCTCTGAACCGCGACAACATTTTTTGAAATAAATGTATATAAAATTTACCACAAAGAGCAAGATTTCAAACTTTTAGACGTCTAGGGTAAAAATTGACGATTTTATGAGCCTTCAAAACTGTCAATATCGATACAGTATAGCTACTTATATCAGTTCAATTCATTATGCGTAAACAATCTATTGCCATCAAAATAAAGTCACATTACAGTAGTTTCAACTAAACTCACAAGCAATAGCTTTTATTCACGATACACACCATCATGATTTTCACATTTTAATGCAGATAAGTCGCGTGCTTACTGAGGGGCAAACAACTTCAAATTGGGAGAATTCAGCTGCTTAATAATTTGGATTTGGATAGTTTGAAACAATATTTGGCATAATAATAAAATCTGTAGAACGAGTCGATCTTTTAAAAATGATCTCTTGTTCCCAGTTCTTGCCCCCTCGAAGACCCCATGGCTAATCTATCGTGAATATAGCCTATATACCCCTGACCCTTTTTGACAATTGCAGAACTTTGAGGGATATATTATCAAGTTGTCTATTGTAACTCAGACTTTGAAATCATGTTTTCAAATTTCTATAACCACACAAAAACTTACAACCACCCCGTTAATACGACCACCCCCGCCGCTATTTCGACCAAAACATTTTGGCCCGGAAAGTAGAGACCGCACTTTGTCTCTAGTAAAAAATACCCCGTAATACAGCCACCCCGTTATTACGGCCAACTATTTTTCGCCCAAAGGTGGTCGTATTAACAGGGTTTTGCTGTTTCTATTACTGATCAAAATAATGGCGCAAGGATACGGGTAACAGAAAAGAGAGAATCCTAAAACTCTCGACCCTTTATGTTCACATGGCTTCAGTTGCGGCAGATACAGGAAGACGTAACTCTCTTTTCTGTGTCTTAACGATATATGAAGGTGCAAATCTACGCGATGTACGTACGGAAGCTTAATTCTGGACCCCCTGCGACCAATCTATATAATAGATTCTGATTAGTTCTCAGTGATGCTCATTCTTGCACGAACTCCAATTTGGTGATTGTCGCGCGTGGTATCAATTTCGCGCCAAACTTCATTACATCCGGTGCGATACGATTACCCAATGAGCGTTAGTGTAAGAATGAGCATCATTGAGAACCAATCAGAACCGTAAATCGCAGGGGGTCCAGAACGCGGTTTCTGGTGCTGTTTCGCAGATGGTCTAAACGCGACAAAAGTCTGGATGCAACGCAGGCTAACGTGCAATACGTTTCATAAACTTTGTTTGGAATGAAAATATCATTAATAATGGATCCCTCATTAATAAAATTTGAATTAAGGTGTAGTTAAGATATGTTTTTTCCATATTCAAGCATTGAGCGACAAAACCATTCAGTCGAAGAATAAGTGTTGAACAAAGCTAAAGTTATTTCTTGCAGAGAGTTTAGGCTGTTTGTACTTGGTTTTTGTTGATAAGTCGAATTAAAGTGTAAATCTAAAGTGAAAGTTTGAATTCAAAATGAGGTTTAGGGCTCCAGTCACTCTTTTTTATAGAACAATAACATTTAAACCGTGAAATAACTTATAACTAAACAGAGACAAATAGCAGCAAAACCCTTTGTATTCTATTGTTTCATTAGAACTGTTTGTACTTTAGTTAGTACTTGTTTCACGGTTTTAGTGCTATCGCTCTATTCAGTTTGAAAGTTCATAAATTTTTATTCTATTAGATCAGTTTCTAACAAGGTAAAACTTAACAGTTAAAATGCCTGGTTTCTAGCTGTTAAAAATAGAATTTGAGTGTTAATCCAAAGCCAAAATTTGAACTAAAACATGCAAGAAGGGATAGTTTTGGGCAGTTTTAGCAATTATTACTCGATATTGAAAATAATTCTCTTAAAGTGCACCTAACCCCCTGTTATTTCCCATTTTGACGAAAAGTTGGAGTATTTCTAATGACTTGTACGAAAAAATTACGCGATTTGAATAAATTCCGAATTTTTTTACACAATTTTAAAGTTTGGAGTAATTCCATGGATTACGTTCATAAAACTTAAGTCCGGATAAACGTCACACTCTTTTGTACGTTTCGAAAGTTTATTGTGCAGTACAAAAGAGTATGACGTCTACCCAGGCGGAAATCTATTTACTCCGACTTCAGACTGTTAGGAATTGCAGCTTTTGCTGAGCTTTTTTCGCCTATAAATACGAAAATCAGTTTTCAGCAGCTTTGAGTGAAATTCAAAGTGTATTCAAATCTACATCATTTCAGCGATCGAATTTATAGTCAACCAAGTTCCCATATATTCTCAGGTGTGCCACCACAGGAAACTCAAAGGCCCTTTTCGCCGATGTTTAAAATTGTGTAAAAGCTTTGGAATTCATTCAAGTCGAGTCATTTTATCGTAGAAGTTCTTAGAAATAGTCGGACTTTTTATCAAAATTGGAAATAACAGGGGGTTAGGCGCACTTTAATTAATTCATTCAATTTTCCTCGACCTCATTTACAATAGCCCAACTTCTAGAGAATTCTTCGAGAAGACGAATATGTCACAAATGCATGGTCTGTTTGAAATTTTATCAAAAAAAGCTTACGAAACTTTGCCATCAGAAATGAAGTGGCATCTGATTGGTCGTTACCATAGCAACATAATTAGTATTCTTTCGTGTACAATTAACAATTTGATTGTACTCTTCTTGTCTAATCAGAATCGGGTAATTTTGTTGAGTGTACTATAAGTATAGGAAATCGCACTATCTCGAGTACAATTCGTAATTCATACTGAGATACTAGCGCCGTTTTGAAAGTTCTCAAATTGCACACAATTTATGGACTTGATATAACTTAATTCGCAGCTGTTTCGTTTGTTTATAATTTTATTAATTTCATTTTGTTTTTATTGTTTTAACCTTAATTTGAAATAGTATTTTCAAGAATAGAATGTACGAGCAATTTCGTGACCGTAACATGAACTGTCATGCTGTAAAACTCCGCATATAAGAACCTAAAGCCCGCCGCACACGTTGAGAACTGCGTGAGGATACTGCCACGCGAGGCACTTAGCTCAGACGATTTCTCGCCGCAGACGTTGCATCTTTGGCTACGCGAGGCCGAAAATAGAGCAGGTAAAAGAGAACACTGGCGAGAAAAGTGCCTTGCGTGTCAGTTTAATTTCCTCACACAGTTTCTCAATGTGTGCGGCGGGCTTAACTTTTTCAAGTAACTGAACTTCAAACGGATCTTATATAAATGGTATCAGTAAAGGGAAACTAGGGTATTTAGGTTCTTAAAGAGGCTCCTACTTTTTTAAGAAAATAATGTATTTATAGTCAACAGAATTTTAAAAACAATATAAAGATTAAAACTACAGTATGCAATGTTATCACACAGTAGTGCTATATCTGTTTCACTAAAGAAGAAACTAAACCTACATAGCACTCAGTTGGTGTAATGTATTCAAAAAATCGATTGTTTTCAACTGTCTTTCGTTCTATAGTATTATGTGTTTTGTATTACATCTTTATGAATATATATATTACATCATCTGCGTGCTACGTATCTCTCCCATTCTTGCACTTACTGGATAATAATCAAATCTCCACATAAGATATGAATTTTAAATTGCTTGATGTTTTACTTTACTCATTTTCATTGCCTATCATCACAGCTTGGTATCTGTCTATTTAATAAATACGAACTTGTTTGGAATTTTAGGCCATACAGCTTCTTATGTAAAAAGGGTCTAAAATGAACATTTTAGCCTAACAGGTTCTCAAAAGCCAGGTTTCACTGTACTCCACGTCGACATGGGTCAAAAACGCATTGCGCATACTACGAAAGTTTTAAATAAAACCATTGGAGGTTTAGTAAATCTTGAAAGTTAAGGCTGTCCGTGAAAAGTTAATAAGTGCTTATTTTTTCCTAAAACATCGCTTTATCTTCTCTTCTCCTGGTCAAATAATACACGTGAAATTCGCATAATACAGTAATAATAATACAGTTGAATCGACGGTATTTTTATTGCGGTAAACACGAACGCGTCCACGAATTCCCGCCGAATTTTCGAGCATGCGCAATGCGTTTTTTACCCGTGTCCTCCTCAGTGACGGCTAGCGACCCTGTCTACTCGGCAAAAATTCGTCTACGAGGCGAATCATTATCGATAATCTGTGTCCGGGGGGGCGATCAAAGTTAATCAAGGGTTAAAGCAGGGGACCATAATACTAAGAGAGCGAAGTTCGGTATTGATGTCTGTGCGCTCGCAAAGCTCTCAAGCAGGTTACGATGTTTGATGATGTGAAATTTCAGACATTTTGGACCATGCGAACTTCACATCAATCCTTTAACACATCGGGAATAATATCAAAATTCAGTATGAGCAAGAGACCATAATACTAAGGGCCAGTTCACACTAGCAACATAAGCATAAGCGCAAGCAACATACGCAGACTCAGTAGCGCATTTATCACTCAGGTGTGAGTAAAAACGAAAACTTATAATGAGCAATACGCTATTGAGTCTGCGTATGCTTATGCTTATGCGGTGTGTGAACCGGCCCTAAGAGAGCGAAACTCAGTATTGATGTCTGTGCGATGCTCGTGGCGGCTAAGGCTAATTTTAGTAATTTCGCCATCGCACGCAAGGCTCTCAACCAACAGAATTTGATTTTTGACGTGCGCGCGGACGGATGGCGAAATTACTAAAAATAGCCTTAGTCGCCGCGAACATCGCACAGACATCAATTCTGAGTTTTGCTCTCTTAGTATTATGATCTCTTGGTTAAAGTCAATGATTTTCTTTGAATTTAATCCTGGTTTAGCCCTAACCGCCTTTCGAGCAACCGGGCCTGGACGGATAAGTCGCGCTAAACTCGTCTTCTACTAATTCGTTTCCTCATATTATAAGTACCAGTCCGTTGTCCTCTGGGACTGGCGTTGTTATAGTATTGTAAAAAGCAATAAGACTTTAAATGCGTTTTCAACAATTAATGTATAATAATATTTAGTAGTAGTATTGTCAGGGATGTTCGAAGGCTCAATACAGCTCAAGCAATAGAACCCCTCCCCTTTCCTAAAAAAATGCCGTGAACATATGTAAAGGGTATATTTAGAGATCAAAATGAAGTCCCTTTTCGAGCGCCAATCATTTTGAGCTCTTAAAAATAGAATTAATATATACGAAATAGAATTTACTGTAAAATAATTGAAATATTATAATCTTTAACTAAGTTTGAGGAAAGTGACAAATGTACAATAATAAATTCAGTTAATTGTCGGTTTATACTAATTTTAAAATTGTATTCCACGTGTTCGCCCGCCGCATTCATTCACTAATGCTAGCGACTGACTCTTGCTGTTCTTAATAGTCATAGTTTCTCTAAGGAAATGGTACCATGGTAGTTATTTTAAAGAAAGGCTGATTTGTCATTCAGTTCAGGAGGGAAATGTCTTACGTATCATTTTGATTTTCATGGTCGGATCGTAGTAAACTAAAGACTTATTTTGATAAAAAAGACATTTTCTTCGGTTAAATGATGATAGGAATTAGTCACGAAATCCGGCTCCACGTATTTTACCAACTTTGCATTTCCGCAGGTGCTTAATGCAGGGGAATTAAAAACGAAATTAAATGACAGCAAAGTTTCGGATGTATATTGGCGAGCAGGAAAGCGTACTGCCTATTGACGAAATAATCAACACTGATTAATCACTACGATAAAACGTAGTTTTGGTAATTTTCATGTTTTTCACTATGTAAACATAGACAAGGAAAAAACAAATATTTGGAAAGAGTAAATAATGTTCTTTGAGTGGTTCAGGTACCAGTGGAGGATAGATTCGTCACATTCAGCGTCTGCGCAACGTGCTCAGTATCTGACGAGAAAGCCGAAACTCTTGGAGATTCCGCCTGTAAGAATTTTGTCTTTTTAGTACGTTTTCTGAAGTTTTTCATAAGTTTTCCTTAGGTTATGTTTAGTTTTTGATGGTGGATCAATTTTATCTTATTTAGCTTAGTTTCTCGAATTGGGAATACGGGGTTGAGAAACTAAAAACCAACCTTACGTCCCAACAAAATTAATCAAAAACCACTTGAAAAAAAACTAACCTAGGTTAAAGTGGGAAATTCGAATTCTTGGTCCATAAAACGGCTTGTTATACAACAAAAACAGCTGAACAGTTTGATTTTGCAATTTTTTTAGCGTTAGCAAACAAAAATCTAAATTATTCTGGTTTTGGCGCCAAAGGCCAGCTGTCACGCCGTCAGACACTCTACCGCAATGGTTCACGGTACACGGGGAAACGTCATTAAAAAACCTGCCAACATTTTCATATTTAACACATTTTTTCACGCAATTTTCCTGAGTTTTCAACGTTAAAATAAGGTAAAAAGTATCTAGACTAATGTAAAAATCTACTCACAGTTTAGTGTTTAAAAACGCTTTGAAAATTTTTCTTTTCATTTCGGAAACATAAAAATCACTGACGGTGACCTCATTAGCATGTTATAAAAAACATCAATTTCCTGGAATCAGATTTTTTTCCTTTTGAAACTACACAGATAACTGCTAAAGAAACACCACTGACCCCTCAGTTCGCGATAATTTCACATGCAAGGTTTTTTTGGAATCGAACAAAGGAAATCGCCTCCGGGAATTGTTAAGATTTGCATAAATTCCAGACAAAGGTAGCATCGAGGGTTTTATAATAACATCAAGAGTCGCTGTAGAGACATGAAGACGAGCTGATATGCTCAAGAAAAATAAATTGAAAAACTACAAACGATAAAAAATCAAGCAAAAATAAATAAAAAAAGTAACACTAAGAACATTAAAATAACATCTTTGAATATGCTGTCAATTAAGTACCAGTCACGTCACAGGTTAACGATTGCAAGTTGTGAACACAGGAACAATTTGTAGCCGTTCAGCTTTTTGAAAACACATCCAATCAATAAGAATTTGACGTTTAGCGAGTTTATTCTTTATTGAGAAAGAATATGTTTCTTGTTTCACAAGATGATGGTAAAATATTGACATCAAAACTGCCCAAATTTTAATTTAGTATTTTCACATTCATTTTTCTTTTGGCTTAATGTTTACATCATAATAAACTACTTACATCTATTCCTATTTACATTTATTGAACTTTAATACTATTTATAAACTATTTGCTCCCTTTTTTGGGTCTTACATGTAAGATTCTAGCTTGACTTTAAGGTCTCATTCAATCATAGTGAAAACTGGGTCGAGTAAATGGTTTTTAAACAGTTCTATTTGATAGTAAACTAAGGCTAAAAGTAGCTTACAGATACATTAACAAACTACTAACATAGTTTTTGTCAGAAGACAGCTCCCACTTAATCTGCCAAGTTAAAAAATTCTAGTCAAGGAATGGGCTAAAATACTGAGATGAGTCAAGTCAAGATGTCTACATTGCAGCATTGGATCTCTCCATACATGAAGCAAAAACCAATAGAAAAAATATTCAAAAATGTTTTACTAAAATTATCAGCTAACAGCATAGTAAATAAATGTTCTCTTGACAGTGCCACCTCAGTATTACACTCGTAACACAACACTCAAGGTATTCTGGAAGAGTAATGTAAGTCTAAATACAGTACGGCTAAATACACTAGACGTTTACATTCTGATAAGGAAATTAAGTCTTAACATATTGGTATTGCACAAAATCTGTAGGGATCTCATTCAGCTTGTATAGGGCAAACCAATGTGAGTGACAGGCAGTTGAACAACATGTATTGGATCCTCTGATGGTAGGTCTATATCTTTTAGACTGAAAGAAGAACCTAGCCTGGTCGATGAATAGAACATATTTCTGGCTGTACTCGTTGAAGGAGGTATGGTGCTTGACAGAGGCTGCGAAGGGTATTGCAATTTGGATTTATAAGCAGTGGTCTTACGCTGGGGCTTGGGTTCATGGGTCTTCTTATGAGAGCGTAACTGACTTGCTTGAGTAAAGGCTTTATAGCATGTCATACATTTATATGGCTTTTCACCAGTATGGAGCCTAAAATGCTGATTCAACTGGCTAGCTTGCTTAAAGCCTCTATCACACTGTGTACACTTATAAGGTCGATCTCCAGTATGCAGTCTCATGTGCTGTTTAAGCTGACAGGACTGCTTAAATGCCTTGTTGCATACAGTGCATAAAAATGGACGTTCATCCGTGTGGGTTCTGAGATGTTGACTCAGATGGCTGGGCTGTTTGAAGCCTTTTGGGCACTGGGGACATTTGTGGGGTCGGTTCTCTGAATGATTTCTGAGATGTTTTTGGAGCAGTTCTTCAGTTTTGAAGACCCGTTCACATTCTCTGCAATCATAGCTCTTTTCCTTGGTATCTTCAAAGAATAACATATCTAAATTCACATAAGGAACAGAGTGAATTCTTCAGTAAATCAATATTTAATGTTTGAATATCAATAGCATTAATGTTATTTGTAAAGACAGGCAAAAGACACATTCAAGCCCAAAGGGTATCATTTTAATTTGTTGATAGATACTATCATAAAGACATTTCCTTTCATGCATAATTTATGTCCTGTTTTGCAGTCTTGCCTGTGCATAAACATTGCTGATTGTTAATAAAATACACATTTCCATTCACTATTATTTACTCTCTGTCAACAACCTGTTTTTTTCAGTGCTTAGATAAAATCAGGTAACCAGTACGATAAGATACAGCCGTCTTTTAGGGTGCACAAGGAAGCATGACAAAAAGAAAAACACTTATGTACCACTCACAAGACCTCAAACTCTTCGACCATGAAATAATGTTCAAAGAGTACAAAATATCTGTTCTTACCTGGTAGCACCTTATTGGTGGAAATTATTGGTCTAATGTTCATAGGTATCCGCGATTTAGGCTGCGAATGGTAGCTCATTGCTTTACAGTCACTGAATGTCTCTTGTTCACAGGTACACCCTTTGAGGCAGGCAGGCAAATCCATTCTGCATTCAATAAAACAACTGAAATCGATATAGAGAAATAAAAATGTTTGGCATGAGAAATAGATAAAGTAAACTAGTTCCCATCTGGTGCTTAAATGCAGGTTGATTTCATAAAACAATCATTCAACACTATAGTCTGCAAGGCTTCCTTTGTGAGGACTTTTATTGTTAGTGGAATTATTAACAATTCAAGAATTTACAAAAGAAGGTTCTATGATAGGAATTGAGTAGATTTATAACCTTATATTACTATTCAAAGCATTTGGGTGACAGGCTTTCACAAAGTAGATCAATTCAATTTCCCAAAGTAAATAAAACATTTGCATGAATCATCACTTGGAAAAAGAATTGAAAATGCAAAACCCAGAGGTAAAGCTCAGCTTCTCAAACTAATGTATACAATTATTTATAGATAAAATTTGAAGTATAATAATAAAACTTAATATTTGTTTCATGAAGGATAGCATTTTAGATCTGGACACAGAAAATATTCCTGAAGAATTTCTTTCTTATTTCGAGGGAATTTTAGGTCTAAATAGTGGGACAGAATAGAATGCTTTAGTAAGGAGCTCATTAGTCAAATGTATTTGTGTTTGCAATATAGTATGACATGAAATTTAAAAAAATATCTTGAAAAATTGACAAACTTTTTATCAGTCAAAGGTTTTTTTACAAACTTATAATTCTAGCATTAGATGAGGATATTAAACCAGATGAAATTCGAACAAGACGGAACATCACACATTGTGGTTTGGTCATCGAATACCAGACATCGGTCTATGAATATGAATGACTGGACAAAATACAAATTTTTATAACAAAAATCCACCGAAAATCTTTCGTATTCATACAATCTCTGTAATATTTTTAACCAGGCGATAGACTCATTCAAGCTTTCAAGGATTCGCTTGATATCCTAGACAAAACATTCACTAAAACTGCAAATTTTCACTGGCGCACATGCAAGGCCAAGTAATTATGCTTCGACTAGTGTCCTTCGAGAATATAGCGTCTACCCAGCTCAGAAAATGTATTTACTGTCTATTGAGCTAACACGTACGCCGTAAAAGGCGCTCTTTCATTCAAAGAAAAATGCTGTAAGAAAAAATACGGTGATATTTGTAAGAACAGCAAATAAGACCAAACGCGTCCAAAAATATCTTTTGGAGCACAACCGTCCTTCGTGTCTGCAGACACTTTTGGTATACTAAAAAAACCTCGACAAAAATACAGCGAATTTCTTGAATCATTGTCGTAACAGATACCGATAGTGACCTACCTTGGATACAGTTAAGAAGAAAGGAATAGATGGTCCTTCTTTTCACATTGTTGTTATTGTTTGTCAGAGAGGAAGAAAGTAGGTTCTGATATACTTGGACTCCGTCAGACACACAGGAAGCCCGTCTTAGACGTCTGGAACAGATCTTCCCACGTGCACAGGAAACCCAAATTTACAGATAAAACTGTGATGGAAATCGAAAGCCTTTGTTTAATTTGAGTGCATATTGAAACCAAAAACCTTGCTCTTTTGTCAAAAACAATGCCCCTACTAATTTTTTTAACTTGTGTACAAGAAGCATTGGTGCAAAGCTTCGGCTATATTTCATGATGTTGACAAGTAAAAAAAAAAAAAGTAATGAAATACACACCTGAAATTTTTCGCCGAAAATTAAAGACCCAACCTTTTTCAATCAAAAGTATATGGAGAAGATTGTATTTAAACGTTGTGTGCAAAAAACCGAAGACGAAATTTGCATAGTGTCAACAAAAAGGAACAGTTTTGGTGGCTTTTGATCAAAACAAAGAAGAGAGCAAAACATGTCCTACGGCGCTTTGTCTCGTTCAAGTCACACTTGGCTGACTGTGACATTTTTGTGGCTGTAGTACACAAATAATTTATCAATAATTTCCCATATAATCATTTCAAAAAGCAAAAATATTTCAATAATTTTTAACTTCCACTATTTTATGACTTTTCTGTTAATGTTGTTAAAAAATAAAGGCCATATCTTGTTAATTACGACTAATTTGCATCTTTAAGTCCTCGATTTCCGTAGACACAGAACACATTAAACCTTGTGTCGTATATTTTCCTTGTAACTTTCTTTAACCCAAATCACGCGATGTAGTAAAGCGTCAACATTCCCCTTTTAGAAACCACTACAACAAATACTTCAGCACTCAAAGCTATTTTTGTATTTCCGTAACTTATTTGGATATTTTTTTTTAGTTTTTCCTGTTCTCCGATAGCTTTCACCTCGATGAATGTTGCCAGAGAAACGAGCCAGTCAGAGTTGCAATGTCTACGACAAGCAGTCACGCCATCTCGGAAACATATATTGCATAATCACAAAAATAAACTCTAAAAATAATAACACCAAAATCTTTTTATGGTAAACAAACCGAAATCTAAAAGCTCAATACATGTAAGTACCACATCTGACTGCTTTTGTCGATTCTATTAATAACAGACAGGAAAATGATGATATATCGGGATCAAACGCGCCAGTGAGGCATAACTCAGCGTCGAAATTGTGTGAAAAATGAAAGTACTGTCTTCCTTATAGCACAATTTAAAGCACTGTGTTTGTTTAATTGAAATAGTTAAAGATACTAAGAAAAACGATCGAAAGTACCTGCATCACCTGTGAAACACCACCTTAATAGGCGGTAACTTAGGAAACCCCACAAAGCCTTTGAACTACTAATTCTAATGAGTGAACATTTCGGTCAGCTTTTAAACAATTTTGATCCCAACTACTTATATTAAAAAAAAAGGTTTTGAACCATTTAACGGCTCTAAAGCCAAGAAACGCGAGAATTTTCAAAGTTGGTTAAGCATTGTTTGGGTGTCATTTCTCATCCGTGAAATAGTCCACGTGTCATGGAATTATAACATGACAATTTATTAATTACAACAAACAGTGTCCCATAGAATTGTGTTTGAATAGCAGTTGTGTAAATTCTATGGCGGAGTTTTTAAAAAAACCTTTATAAATTATACATATACCTGAATGTTTCGAGAGTTCAACTTGATTTGATTGATCAAAAGCTAAAACACGAGGTGAGAACGAATGGAGCGTAAAATACTGCGAGGTAAAATAGAATTGGTTTTTTTAGCAAAAGTGATAAACGAAAAAAGATGTAAAGTATAAGTTAAAGTAGTACACATGTAAAACAAAAAAACCAACACATGATGCACAAAGAGTACACTCGAAAAAAGTTTAAAGAGCAAACAGTACTGACTATTAGTGTTGGCCGCATAGCGTACAAGAACAGGCAAACAATGGCACTATAATTTATTTCTTTTGTATTTAAAATAGAAAGAAATGCACACATATTTTGGGCTAACAAAAATACCTTACTTATTCACTAAGTTACATAGAAATTGTTACAAGTACAGTCAGTGTAATATAGAAAATATACGAATAAAAATTAAAATGTAGCTACGATAATCTATATTTAAATACAGTACATGCTCTGAACCGTCAAACGGTTTGAAACTAGTTTGAAAGGAAAGCTATGGGGGATCGGGGGTAATTAATAATACTAGTTAGTTGACGTTTTTCTTTCTTTTTTTACTCTAAAAACTATTTTACAAACACTACGTTGATAATTAGGTGAACAAACAACCACACGCACAACTTGCAAAACAATTGTTACTATTTACAAACTAGGAATAAAAACTCTGATATTGGCAGGTTGAAAGTAACTTAATTTTTAGGATACAATTTTCACTCCTGGTAAAACGCAGAGCATTTCAAACAACAAGTTTGCTCCATGAAGAGCTGTAGGTTCCTAATGGATCGTAAGGAGGTGAAACCTATGGGCAACATACCACAATTAGCACCAAGTGGCACTTTAATTTAACAAACCCGTCAACTCTAGCTACACCTATAAACCTTACACATCACTCCTAGTGAACGACATTCAAAAGTCAACATACCTCGACAAGATCCCCTCCAACCACTTGCAAGCCTTGACAACCACGAATGATCTCCAGACCTTGGATACTCGTTAGACCACCTATTTCAGGAGTTCCTGCAAAACCCAGTCCCCTTTATTAGTACTCGGACGAGGTCAATACATAAAGCTAAGCTGGGCAGGGTTTGCCTACCTGTACCGGGGGCAAAGACGGGGTCAAGCCCATCAATATCGAAGCTGATATACACTGGTCCATCACCCATCTGCTGACGAACTTCTGCCATTAGAGGTTCAAGTGACTTGTGCCAGCATTCATGAGCTTGGACCACTCTAAATCCCTGCAAACAACAAAACATCGCGAAAAATTAACGTTTATTTTTGTAGGCTACTGGGATTCTTAGGTTTTTCTTTCGTTCTAACATTCTATTTTTTATTCATTTATTTTTCTCGTTACTAGCGTCTTAGTCACTACATTAACTTTGGTTAAGTTAAGATACAACACAATATACAAAAGACAAATGTAACAGGTTATCCTGAGGGTGCTTGAGTTCGTGGTGTTGCAAACACCGGCAACAAACATCCAGTTTATACAAGAAATATCATCAACTGTATACCCGAAACAATGAATTATTTTACAGTCTCGTTAAAATTCAATATTTGATAACTTTCGAAGGCTATTGCGATCATCAGGTTTTTCTTTCGTTATATATTTTATTTTTCATTCATTCACTACTTTGCTAATGACTTGTTATTTAAGCGTCTTTCTTCCATGAACTTTGGTTAAGTGAAGGCACAACACAATGGATAAATGACAAAAGCAACAGGTTCTCCTGAGGCTGCTTGGGGTGGTGTTGCAATCACTGTACCGGCAACAAACATCCAACGAAATGGACTTTATACAAGAATATCATCAACTATAGACCCAAAATAACGACTTACTTTACAGTCTCGTTAAAATTCAATATTTGATAACTTTCGTCAGTAAAACACTAGATTATGATACAACTAGACAACAAAAAAACTGGTCTGCCTGAGGGCTTCTACACGAACAAGCTACTTTTCTTGACAAGTTTTCATTGACGAGCTACCAAAACTTTCCCATTGACAAACACTTGCGTTTTTTGAATACGGCAAAATTCTACATTTCCCTGCTACACCCTAGTAATACTGTACTTTTGCCTTTTTCAAATGATGAAGTTCTAGTGTTTTTCTCAGATGAAGAAATTTTGTGATAGGAGTCGTAAGAATGACAGAGCCACTTTGAACATTTCTGCTAAAGCCGCATCTAACCAAGGAAAAATGGCAATTTTTTTGTCATTGTCAGCTACAGAAAGCCTGCTCTTCCACGTAGATGTGGCTTAATTTCGAGGCGGTCCGCGCCTACTTATTTGGTTGACAGGTCAAAATTTCAGTCGCATTTTTCAGCACCATCATCTTTGCCGATTTCTAAGATTTTTGGAGTAACTGATTATCCTGAATCATAAAATAACATAGAATTAAAAATGTGTTAAATATCATCTATATTTAAAATTTCGAGGGAAAAAAAATGCTCATGCTCAAAATTGTGAAATCTGAAACTTGGGTAAATTCTAGACAACAACTCAAAGAAAATAACAAAGTTACCTGCAGTTGGAAAGCAGAGAGCCACTTGTGACTCGAGTGTGAATTCTAGAAACATCGGATACGAGCAGCCGTCAGCGTAAATGCCCCTCAAACTGAGAGATCTTTGTTGTGTCTTTGGAGCAAATGCGACAAAATTATAGCATTCCGTCAGTTAGGATCTGTTTATATGGAGGCGAGCCAGCCCGGTAAGCGGGCTGAATTTTTTTTGGTTTTCTGGCTCTCAGGGAAAAGAAAACAAAAGAATTCAGCCCGCTTACCGGGCTGGCTCGCCTCCATATAAACAGCTCCTTACTGAAATTCTGTCGATAATGTCATTCATTGTTGTTGCTGCACTAGAACTCCAACTCAGCACCGAAGCCGAGTCATCTTCGAAGCCTCCAAGAAAACCCCCATACCTCGGGATGTGTTTTCGCATTCCTTTTTTGCATTACACTTACTTAGAATTTCCTTAGGGTTGTCTAAACCCGGGCAGAATATGAAAAACAACCCCGGGATTTCGAGTTTCAATATATTAAGAAACCATGAGGGTTTTACTTGGAGACTTCGAAGAACTTTTGTGCTGAGTTTGCACCGTGAATGTCACCAATTCTAATACAGCAAGGACGACGACACTTGGCAGCAGACCTGTTGATATATTCCTCTACATCATACTAAAAAATTTCGGGAAAAAATCGACAGATTTTTTTAAAGATAAAATATTACAATTCTGTCATATTTGCTGCAGGACGATTACGCTGGCCGCTCCGCTCCGATGTTTCTACAATTTACACTGAAGTTGCTAGTCAAGTGGCACTGATCTTTCCAAAGACAGGTAACTGTTTTTAGTTTATTTGAGTTTTTGTCTAAAATTTGCTTTAAAGTAAACTATTTTGAGCCTAAATTCAGTACAACATATCAAGTTTGCAGCGTCATCGAATGATCTGAAAACAATCTTGTTGGTTATCGTCAACACTTGTACACTTGCTCAATATAATATGAAAAAAAAATCATCTTGATGTGTCGGAATTATAAGTATTTTCACTCAAACTGATATTTTGTAAGATCAGCGATATCGCTATAAATACTACTCAACTGCTAAAACATTTTTTTAAATTTTTTTATGCAACTCGATGATTCGGGATTCAATCTTAGAAAATCGGCAAAGATTCTGATGTTGAAAGACGCGACTGAAATCTAGACTTGTCAACCACATATATAGGTCACCTTAATTGAGTCAGGGAAATGTAATATAATGTAGAGACACTTTGAACAAATTGCAACATTACAGTCAAACAGGGATAATCGTAACATCTAAAATATTTCTGGAATGTTTAGTACATTGTAAACAATCGTATACAAGCGCTTGAAACTACACCGAAAATCACAGGTCCATCAGCCTTAAACCAAATTTGCTTCCCATTTGATTTCAAACTTTATTTTGGTATCATTTTACAAAAAAATTAGATATATTTACAAGAAGACAATAAACACTTCAGATACGGTGTTTACGGCTTTTTTAGTTTTAGCCCTCAGGTGATTTGATTAGTCTAGAACCCATAGTTTTGCTTGACTACTTCTATTACCTTTACTAATGTACTAATGTACATTACTAATGTAATGCTTCGAGTCCCATGTCTTACGACACAGAATTCTATCAGTATAGAGATATAGCCCTTTTCATATATTGGTCATTCTAGTTGTAAAATGGGTTAAATGAGACGAGACCAGAAGAGCATAACCAAGTGACCGCGACTCGATGAGAACCTTCTCGGCCAAAAGAGACATCTTGGCACCCGCATATTGGTTACTTTTAGAATTCGATTCGAAAGCTGTCAGCCGTGAGTGGAAAGCGAATTCATGGCAAATCCGTATTTAAGGAGGCTCAATACAGTTTTAAAATTCTTTAAACAAATAGCAAAAAAAAAACAAAAAAACGTTTTACAGCTACGTTAGCTTTACACTTTGACAGCAACTGAGTGAAACATGTGAAAGATATCAATTAAAGAATTGTTTGAATGATCACACGTAGGGTTACCATAGCAACACCTTATCTTTAACGAAGGCCATTTTTCTCATAAAATCAATAAGAAAACGCGTTTTCCACGGTGAAAAAACGAGTTTGCGATGAACCTTAAAACTTTTCATTATAGAAATTCTATACATCTTTTATTCAACTGAAGGACTGAATTAAAACATTTTGCACCTAAGAATCCAAAATATTGCCAATTTAGTTTTTATGTGCTGTAGCTTTATGCTACAAGAAATTGTGAAGTTATAAAAATACTTTACCGTGTAGTTTTGGAGTTTCTTTGCCATAAAGATCGACCGCGCGGCGTGACGTCATCAAAATTAAAAAAAAAAATTAAATTTCAAGTGTTGCGCATACTCATGGCCTTGCGCATGTGCTTATAAAAATTGTACGGAGCCACCTTAAAAATTTTCAGTGCGCTGTGTGGCAACGTGTCACATCACGTGACAAACGTCTCAGTCTCCTAACGAATCTTTTCCTGGACAAAGTACGAAAAAGTAAAGCACACAATTCTAACAACAGGCCTTTTGTATCCACCAATCTATAGGTACAAAATCTGCCATACTGAAATATGCACTGGGATTCCTAAAACCAAGTCATCAAGCTTTACTGGTTGAAATCCTTTTGTTTTGGAATCTAGCATCGGATTTTTGTACCATGTGACCGCTTGATGGAAAAGGCCTACTCCAAGATCATTAACTTATTTTCAGCCCAAGACTTCAATATAACCTACCTTGAGTATCAAAGGTGATTATTTTTCTCTGTTATGCTATCAGAAAGTCACAAGAGAGAATAATAAAAATAACAACCTCTTATACTCCAGATACTCAGGGTACAGATAACCAACCCACGCTCTTTGAACAGGTATATATGTTACAAGGACAACTGCTTTGACCTTATGAATAAATGTGTAATTATACCTTTTCTTTAGAATAATCAGAGACACCTCCATCATACCATGGACCTCGTATACCAATTTGTACAACTCGTTTGCAGTCAATTAAGCCTTCTTCTACTGCATGGTAAAATGAACTTCCATGGAAAAACGGCTCATCACCATAAACAGATGGTGAAGTGTCTGTATGGGCAGTCAACATGGACAAGTCCCTACAGGACCATGCTTCTCCTGTAAAATTAGTAGAATAAGTAAAATACATACAGTCAAACCTCACCACAATGGCCACCTTGGGTACAGATAAAGTGGCTATTGTGGAGAGGTAGATGTTGTACAGAGATTTCAATATGGAGTCAATGTATGGATTCTATCGATGGTGCGATGTTTAATATGGAGTAAATGTGTTGATGGAATGGATGGCAGGGATGTACGTAAAATTGTTGGCAAGTGTAGAGGGGTGGCTGTTGTATGGAGGTTTCAGTACAGAGTAAACTACCTACTTTAAGTGACAATGCGTGTAAAAACTAGGGGGCCTAACGGCATAAAAAAAACATTGGGCCTTAATTGCGGTATTGTTTAAAGCACTTATCTCATTGGTTAAAACATGAAAATCTCCCATAACTTTTCGATTTTGGACATTTATTTCGATTTTATTTATCAGCTGCTTCACATTTAACAAAAAACTTTTGCTAGTCTTATTATGACAAACTTCAAAGTGGGGAACATGGCAAATGCGAAGCATAGTTTGGGTATTGTTTTGAAAGCTTATGATTGGATGAAATCTTTTAACACAAAAGAAACTAGGCTTCAAAAGGTAATTTTTGTACTAGTTATTTTGAAAACATGTTATCCATAGAATTATATATTTTCTATCTTGAAACCAAGAGATTCTGCCATGGGAAAAGCAATATGTAGTCTCCCTCACAGCCGTGTTTAGCCTCGTCACGCAAAGCAGCCGTGTTTTTCCGAGGGAGCATTGCGTGACGAGGCTAAACACGGCTGCGAGGGAGACTAAGCAATATGCCTCCCTAGTTCTTATCTGCATTGTAACTTAACATGTCAAATCCCAGGGGAAATCTACTTATCATACTATTGCTAGGTTGCATGTGACAATAGAGCAGCCATCTTGAATGAATTTCAACAGAAGATTTTTCATTAGCATCTCTTGTTTATTCATCCAACATGGCTACTAATTCATTGTCTTTTGATTCCCAACAGAATATGTGAAACCCAGCATGTTTTGGGGATGTGTCACTTAGCTCCTAATTTTCAGATAAAAAATATGAAATAACCATTTGATTAAATCATGGTAGTACTTTTGAGATTAGTCTCCTTCACAGGTGTTTTTTGGGTCGTCACGCAACGAGGGAGCATTATGTGATGACCCTAAAAACAGCTGCAAAGGAGACAACTTTGAGCTGAGCTTACAGTGGAGTTGTTTTTGTCTAACACCTCAAAGATTCTGACTGGTCATTTAGCGATAACTGCAAAATTTGCATCAATTTAAGTTGGAAATTCAATATGTCATGCCTAGTGAGAAAACTACTTTATGAAAGTGAATGACATCCAATATTTCTGACATCATCTGTCAAAGTCCCATGGGGTCATGTAAAGTCTGCGCCAACAGGACAATTGAGACCAGCGTGCAGATGTTACTTTTTGAAAAGACCCCATATGAGTAGCAAAGTAGGGCTGCAGTTTGTAGCCTAGTTAAGACTAAACTAATATATACCTAAATTTAAGAATCATTGACTAGTCAAAAACCATTGAATGTAGAAGCTATATGGCCAAAAAATAACATGAGAAATTAGTGAAACTCATGGTACTTATACCTTAGTTATTGTAATGTTTCACTACTGACATGCAATCTCTCTCGACAAAATGCAAATATTCCAGTCTAATCAGGGAAATGACTAGTCTATCTCCCAGCTGTGTTTACACATGTCACTCAACACTACCTTGCCATGCATGGGTGCTGGAGCAAGTACGTACCCGTAGTTACATTCCATTCCAAAGTGTTATTCAATCAAAGGACCCATTTTAGCAATACCAAATAATCCATGCTAAATGGAATGGTGTTGCTTGAACTGAAGCATTTATTTTAGCAAAAAGAGAGACAGAGAAAGAAATAATATAATAATAATAATAAACCTTGTCTGCAAGACCAAAGTTTGACAATAAAAAACCAATGGAGCTATAGAGTCCCCATGGTTCACACACTAAGATTGCAAGTCAGATTTTGTCTGACTTGATTTTTGTGTGAATGGCTCATCATGGGAATCTCCGTGTTAGACTGGAAATTAATTGGAATGACAGTACCTTCAAAAGATTTCTGTCTGACTTCAAGTCAGATCAAAAACTAGACTTGTCAGACTTGAAAGCTTGAGCATATAACCTTTGACATATAGTTGTCTACGGAATGGTTATGTAACAGTTGCAAAATAGCCACAAAATAGTAGCTAATACTATCCATTTTAACTGCCTCTTGCTTTTAACATTTTATTAAGAAAAACACATTTCTAGTGATAAAATGATTTATATATCCATGTAAATACTTTGTATTCTTTGCATATGGGTTAGAAAAAACACACATTTACTTAACATTGCACTAATATGTGCAAACATTTGGAATAAGACGAAGTATAGAATTTTCTCCCCAGACCAGGTTTTCAATAGCGCTGTGCGTTGGTTCTAATATAGCTCATGACGTAATACATGGTAATGGATGCATGACTCAGACAAACATTATGAAACCATAATCATACATCAAAAAGAAGATGGAGAAAATACATGTTATCATGAAACTATTGCTTATTTTAAAAAAGTGGTCAGTAAAAAACGAGCTACTGACATCAGACTCAATGAGATGAAAAATTTGGTTCATTTGTGTGTGATGTAATGTCACTAACATACTCTGCTATTGATTTTATGACTCAAATGAAACATCTTTGCACTGTCTATTTCTAATCTTGGTCGTTCCATGACAAATCAAGTTCATTGAAATCAGACTTAGTACTAAGTTTGTTAGAAACTTAGAGTTTAGTGTACAAATTAGATAAACATGATTGTCCCAGTCAGACTTGAAAGAAAAGTAAAACAATTCTGACTTGAACCCATTATTTATCTTGAAAAGACATTTCCAGTTGCCTAGAAAACTTAAAATCAAAGTATACGAACTTCCTAAATACAACAAACTCTTCCACAACTTTAGACATTAAACTGTGTTTTAAAAGCAGAATATTTTGTGGGCCAGTTATTGGTATACGCATAACAATAATTATTATTGCAATGGAATGTAGTGCTTGCTTCAGGAGCTGTGTTTGGTGAAGAAGCATTGTGTGACGTGACTAGACTAGGGGTTGAGAGGGTTACTAACAACTAGACAAGAGACTGATAAAACTATTATTCCCAACAGCAAAATCAGTTAGGGTGACACCAATTTTCAACCAATTAGAAGACACCAATTAAGATATAATCTTTTCAATTATGTCTACAGCTCTGTCTCGCCTTTCTGGCCTAATAAACGTATTTGCATCTGTCATTTTTGAGTCTCTACGTTCTATGATTTTGAAAAGGTCAATGATTTTTTAATATTTATGTGTATTGTCTAAGTGTCGCAAAATGATATGTCACACCCCAAGTGGCTGTGACAAAAATTATTGCTGTAACACCCTAGACAATATTCTGTAGCAATTACACTGGGGTTTTTCCCTTGGTGTAGTTTTAATTACCTTAATAGCTCTTAGAATAGGATAAGTAATGGAATGATCTCCTCCTAAGGTTAGTGGACGACAACCTTCAGCAAGAATTTTCCCAATTCCTTCTTCTATGAGTTTGATAGATTTTTTAATGTTATAAGTATTGATAGAGATATCGCCAATATCAGCAACCATTAGAGACTCAAATGGAGCAGCACCAGTGGCAGAGTTATAGGGACGTAGCAAGGCTGACTCATGTCGTATCTGACGAGGTCCAAACCTTGGATAGTCAAACAACAGTATTACTAATCGTGTTATTTGTATATAAGCTTATTAAAATGTTATGAAGTCGAAGTTTATACACAGAGTAACGACAGATGTATGGCGAGTGGTCTGCATGATGAATTTAACTTATTAGCAAATATTTACAAATGTTCCCCCCAATGTTTAAAAACATAAAGAACTTCACCTTGTTCCGACTCTATAAGAAGCTCCACCGTCAAAAGGAACTCCTACAAAACACGCATCTAGTCCTTTGGCTGATTTCTCGAGTGGCAGTCTCATCATCGTTGCAATCCCACCAGAACGTGGCATTTTGTCGGGCATTAGAGGAAAATTCAACTTTTTGCTCAAAATAGGGGTTGTAGTTAGCGTCTTAGCTTGACGAAATAGTGTACTGTACCAGTACAAACTGTTGGAATTGGCTCTTCCTCTAGCTAATAACCAAGCCATCTTTAGTCGTGAAGAGCAACGGTATCACAAAGGCCGTTGTAGACAATTGACCTTTGAACAAAAGAGTAATGCAGCGGATTAACATTTTGTTTTTGCTTTATAAAGAAAGAATTTTAATAATCAGCATACACTGGTACATGGCGGAGACAAACTGTCGTGTTGTGCGTCTATGATGCAACTTAGAAAAGTAGAACTACAGCCTCACCCATGTTCTTATCACATTATTGGTAGGGGTCAATCCCTCTAACATGGCAGGAACATGAAAACTTTAGATAAAAGTTCTCAAAGATAAGAGTTAGCTTTAACCTCTGTCATACCTGACGGTTGTTTTTGAGAAGTCGAGCCTTTTTTCCTTCGAGACAACCAAAAACAACTGGAGTCCATGCCAAGAGCCAAATGTGAGGTGATCACCTCTCAACATTTCGACCTATCAAATTTCAGCTGGGGTTCCTGTGGTTTTAGTCCAGCGGCTATTCCCATGAATTCAAAATGGCGGCTGATGTTGGTCGCTCTATCGAAGTGGGAGAGCAGGGAGAAGATGATTTTCTCGAAGAAAATTGCTCCAAACCGATTGTTTATTCATCTGAGGTAGAGGAAGCGATATCACAGGTATTTTACTATTGTTGGTTAATTTGTTGTATGTAATTTATCTAAAACTTCTGCATTTGTTTTGATCTTTTATGTTGTTATGCTTGAATTGAACTTTGTCTTGCCACGAGAAAAAAGTTAATTGTTTTTTAGTTGCTATGTATTCATGAAAGTCATTGTCATTGATATTCTTTTTTTAGGTTTTCCACAGTGATGAGCCACTGGACAGCAAGGATTTTAACCCGGTAGATTACATCAACTCAATATTTCCAACTGAGCAGGCATGTATTTGATAGAACCATGGATGGCAATTCATTAATTATTTTCATTGTAAAAACTGGTAATAGTGAACAATCTTCACCATATGGTAAGTGGTCGGTGAGACTAAAGGGGTTGGTAAGTGGTTGATAAGTGGTTGGTATGTGGTCTAAGTGGTTGGTAAGTGGTTGATAAGTGGTTGGTAAATGGTCAATAAGTGTTCGATAAGTGGTTGGTAAGTGGTTGGTAAGGGTTGATAAGTTGTCAGTAAGTGGTCGATGAGTGGTCAATAAGTGGTCGATAAGTGGTCAATAAGTGTTGGTAAGTGCCAGGTTGGTATTAAAGTGGTGGATAAGTGGTTGGTAAGTGGTCAATAAGTGGTTGGTAAGTGGTTGGTAAGATGATGGTAATAAGTGGTCGGTAAAGTAAGGTAATTAAGGTATAGTAAGGTAACAGAAAGGTGAGTGCTGATGGAATCAGTTACCAACCACTTACTGTATAGTGTATATTGTTCAAAATTAATTAATTTTAATTTAAATTTTAACTATATTTATTTTATTGCAGTCATTAGCCAATATTGATGATGTAGTAAACAAAATGAGATTGAAAATAAGGTAGTTCAATGAATAATTATTTGTTTGACTGTTTAAGGATATTCGCAGGTATTGTTCACATGTACTTTTACTGTACACACTAGTGCTCGCTATTTCAACTTAAATAGATTGAAATACATTACATGTATCAGAAACAATCATTTTCTGCAAAAACAGTCTCTACTAGAAATATCATTGAGCCTTAGAAGCTAATATAAAAACTCATTGTTAGAGTATAACTGGGGCCCATTTGGTGACTATAATGTTGGGCAGAGGGGGTGTTTATCGTGGGGGGGTGTGTGTCTCTTAGAAAGGCGCGTTTTTATTAAAATGCTGTTAGGACTTAAGGGTTTTTTTATTGGGAAGAGGTGTTTATTAGATAGTATGCATTTATTGGAATAAATTATATACAGTAGTATTTTTATTGTGTCTCCATTATAATAATGTTCAGGGCATCTATGTTTAATATTGTATTTTGGTTAAATGTATGTGTAGAAGTCTCGATGAGGAAATAAGAATAGTTGTACGAGGACAGACCAACATTGGACATGAAGGTCGGCAGGTGAGTTCAATGATATATTCTCATTAGTTTGTTTGCAAGTAAGTTTTTAAAAATATTTTTTGTTGTGTTTTCAAAACAGGCTCTTGAAGAGGCACAAGAAGCAATTAAACAACTTTTTGACAAAATTAAAGACATAAAAGAAAAGGCTGATAAGTCAGAACATATGGTATGTTAGCGATATTGGTATGTTAACATAATTTTACATAGAGATCTATTTAAGCAATATAAAATGCACACTTATGTCTCTGTACTGTGATGTAAACATGATGGAAGATGTAGAGCAAGCACTCGAAAAGCAAGCTTAGGAATACGAGGGGTAGCCAAGTGTTTCTCTTGCTTTTCAAGTGCTCTGCATCTTCCAGAGTAATTATATCACAGTACAGAGATATAAGCGATCATTTTATATTGCTTCTATGAAATATTTTCAATGTTTTTGTGCAAGCCACGCTCTGTCCTCAGCCAGCCAATCAGCATGCACATTATATCTCAAATATTTGATAAATATGGAGAGCTATATTAATGTTCATATGTTGAAATCAGATCCTATCCACTTTCTTACTGTCTGTTAATTTATGATCTGCCCCTCATTACTTTTGATAATAGGTCAAAGAGATTACAAGAGATATAAAACAACTTGATCATGCTAAGAGACACTTAACATCATCCATCACAACTCTTAATCACCTCCATATGCTTGTTGGAGGGGTTGATACTTTGACGTAAGTACATGTGCATCTCTGTAGATTGGGTTACCTGTGTCTAAAGAAAATAAATAATAAATAAAAATAAATACTTTGTTTATAGTGAGAGAGCACTTAGCTATATATATAGCTACTTTAAAGGCACACTGTGCTCTCATACACCCTAGCACACACACAAAAAACTGTTTATTTAAGTGCCCTAGTCTTCTAGCACTCGCACACTAATTAGGGGACACTATACTCTCACACTCACTACCTCTACCTTGAATATTTTGCAAATAATCACTCGACTCACCAGTTTGTTTTTGATGGAGGGAGGAAAACCGGAGGACCTGAAGAAAAACTCTCGAAGTAAGGAAGAGAATGAACTAACAAACTCAACTCACATGAAGTGCCCCATCCGGGAATCAAACCAGGGACCACAGCAGTGGGAGGCAAGCGGTCTAATCACTCGGCCACCCTTGCTCCACTTCATTCTAATATTCTATATATGCATACAATGCTCAGCTCACTAGTTCATTTTTACTGAGGGAGGAAAACCACCCTTGAGGCAAGGGAGAGAACAAACAAACTTAAGTCACGTGATTTCCTGACTGGGAATCCAACCAATGACAACAGAGGTGACAGTTTGGCATTCAAGCCACCCTTGCTTCACCGAGAAAACTGGGAATCAATGACTTATGAAAATGAATCACCAGAATGTGTTTAATTATGGCTCTTCTTTCATAAATACAGTGTATTGACAAAGAAACGACAGTATGGGGAAGTAGCTAACCTGTTGCAAGGAGTTATTAATGTACTAGAGCATTTCAAGAAGTATTTCAGTATTCCACAAATACGACAGCTGGCTGACAAGTATGACAATATCATTAATTATATATAGTTTTGTCACCAATTTTGACTGAACTTAGAGATGTCTAAATATGCTGCTGCAATTTTAAAGAAGTACAAAAAATTCTTTATTGTTCAGAGTCAACAAAATTCAAAGTGAAGTTGGGACCCAAATTCTCCAGGATTTTGAAGAAGCATTGTCTGTTCGTGGTGCCAAGGCAAGTGAAATCAGTAGCCATCCTCAATATAATTGAATCAGGTGGATGCCACTGTAGCTCCCAAGGTTATAAAGTACTGTACTCAAAATTCCTCTGTAGTCAATGATCACCCCCTTCCCTTTATGCCTCTACATTAAACTCACTGGCAGTGATGAGGTTAAGCTTGGGTGCCATAGAGCCCCCAGGAGGGACGAACCTGTCCCTGGCAACAAGGTGGTAACCATGGTAACCATTCACAGTCCACCACCTAGCACCTGTCATATACTAGGGACAGGAGGGTGAGGCCAAAAGCAATTGAACTGCAATGCTCAAGCAAAACCCCAAATGGAAAACCCCAATGCCACAGTACATTTTCTGGGTGCTAAGGTCTAATATCTGGCCTACATTCCATTATTAAATAAAGCAATATGGATCCACAATGATCTGTAAAAATGAGCACACATGGGGTCCTGCAAGGTTTAGGGGTACCCTGCACACGCAAGCAAGGGACTGTTGGCCAGCATACCTCAAATTTCATTCAGTCACATTCAAATTGAATTGAATCTTTTTGTTTGTTGTGGTAGCCTCCATCAGGTCCAAACTCCTTGTTAGCTGAAGCATGTCAAGTAGTTCAGGTTTTGGATCCAAAAGTCAAGTAAGTATAAAAATACATTGCTTGGTCTTTTATGTTGTTTACTTTATGAACTACAGCTGAACCTCCAATAAGCATCCACTCAAAATGTCATGTCTTGGTTGTCTCTAATGGGCTGCTTATGAGGACTTCCAGCTGCTATAGTGATATATTTGCCTGGGAAATAAATGCAGGGGCAGATCCAGGATTGTCTTCAGGAGGGGGTGCACCATCATGTAAATTGGAAACTGCTGAGAGGAGATTTGAAAAATATTGAGAAAAAAGGACTCAAAAGTCATCTCAGGAGGGGGTGTGCACCCCATGCACCCCTCCCCTAAATCCGCCCCTGAAATGTAGACTGATGTCTGTGCGATGTGCTTGGCACTTAAGGTTTCTATTGACAGGAAGTTGACACCACAGTGTGTACACAAGGCACTCAAATAATGGCATTTGATTTTTAACCACACATGGATACAAAGCATTTCTCCTCCAGCAATCAAATTTCGTGGTTTGCAATCGCGTCAACTTCTTCTTACTAAAAGTAACCTTAAGTGTGAAGTACATCACACAGACATCAATACCAGTTTCACTTTCTTGGTGTAGTTATGGTCTCTTGGGGAAACTTAGTTTTGGTACTTTAGAAACCTGGCTGCTTACATGAGGTGGGGATAATAGGTGGTTTGACTTTATATAACATTGTGTCTTGCTTTTTCAGAAACCAGTTGTTGAACTGGTTCGTTCGTCTTCAGTTGGCTGAATATCAACAGTTATTTAATGATACCTTTGAGGTGGGCACCTTTCATTTAGCCTTGGTTTTCACGAGTGATAAAAGCAGATTAAGCAGAAACAACATACACAGGCTTATTGTTGCATGTTGTGAGAGAAAACTTGTAATAAGCAATGCATTAGTGAGTCTATGTACGATGCTTCTGTTTCTGCTGCCATCGCTCCGTTATTTTACTGAGTCTGCATATGGTACTTCTGCTTCCGTTGCTCATGAAAAACAGGTTTTACTAGTTAATGCAGTTGCTTGAGAATGGATGTGTTTATTTATCTTTATTAATTGCTTTATAGGTTGCCTGGTTGGATAAGATTGATAGAAGGTTTTCTTGGCTCAAACGAGCTCTTGTGAAATTTGATGAAGATTTTTCAGGCACATTTCCACCTGACTGGCATGTAGAAGAAAGAATAGCTGAGGAATTTTGTAATATTACAAAGTAAGACCTCTAACACTTTGTCACCTATTAAATTTATACAATAAATTGTAGTCATTATAGGATTAAGTGTAGCTCAGTTGGTTAGTGTGCGGCTCTCTGATGCAAGAGATCCTGAGTTTGATTCCCAGTTACCTTACACTTGTTTTGACTTCTTTCCATTCTGTGTAGCTTTAGTAGCTTATAACGGAACACTGATGTAGTGAGGGGATAAGAGCACACTGTGGGCTTCCTGGGAGACCAGCATTCAGTGTTCAGGAACTACTATGCGCTAAACATAGTTGTACTTCATCTTTACCTTTAGCCATCATGTTTTTAACCAATGTTGGTCCCTTTGTTGCAAGAAATGTAAAAAAAAAAAACCCCACAAAATCTGCATTGTTTTTGATATTTCAGAAAGGAATTGTCAAAAATAATGTCCAACCGTGCCTCTGAGATTGAAGTGAAGTTGCTGCTGTTTGCAATTCAGAGAACGACAACCTTTGAAAACCTGTTGGCTCAGAGATTTGCATACACTGCGGAGGAGGTGAGACCATTTTTTTAGTAAAAATAAAAAGCCCCCAAAATATGATATTCATTTGCTAACCAACTTCTTATCTCTTGCTGGTTATATCGATCACAGATGGCAGATTCCAAGGAAGGAACGTCCAAGGTATGCATTCTTATACTTGGTAAATACAGAAAGAAATGTTGATGAAAGATAGAAAATAATCTAAAAATTACTGTTCACTAACTTGTTTTTACAGTTACCTCCAAATCCCAAGCAATCCAAGTTTACTGGAATGATTTCACGATGTTTTGAACCTCATTTACATATTTATATTGATTCCCAAGACAGGTATGTAGTTTTGTAAATAAATAAATGAATTGGTTAAATAGATAAAAAATATAAATAAATAAATGAACGTAAGAGAGAGAGAGAGAGAGAGAGAGAGAGAGAGAGAGAGAGAGAGAGAGAGAGAGAGCAAATGAACAAACCAGAATGGATGAAGAATGAATAAATGAATGAATGAATAAGTATGTGAATAAGTATATGATGGCAGAAGATGCAGAAATGTGCACTTTTCCCTTTTATGATTCATGGGTGAAACAAACTGTTTTCTCATTTAGAAACCTCTCAGAGTTGATAGATCGCTTTGTTCAAGACTTCAAGTCCCAACCTGTCCCCCAGCCAGAGGGAGATGGCAGTAATGTAGTGTTCCCTAGCGCAGGAGAACTGTTTGTGTTTTACAAGAAATGTATGGTACAGTGCTCACAATTGAGCACAGGGCCTCCACTACTCTCACTCACGACTACATTTCAGAAATATCTCAAGGAGTATGCCTTACGTGTTCTTGGCAACCACTTACCTGTCAAGTAAGTTCTTGTCACTAGGCAGTAATGTGTTGCTAGACAGTAAGTTTTTAGTGTGTTCCCTTGGCAACCACTTACCTGTTAAGTAAGTTGTTGTTCCTAGGCAATGATGTGTTGCCAGACAGTAATTTTTAATGTGCTTCCTTGGCAACAACTTACCTGTCAAGTGAGTGCTTGTTGCTAGACAACAATATGTTGCTAGGCAGTACGTTGCTAGGCAACACATGGACATTGTGCCTTATCAAACAAAATTTTATATCTTTCTACAGGGGTTCTGGTGGTTTAGCGAGTATACTCAAAGACGCCAGTGAAGTAAAATTCAGCACAGAAGAGAAAAGTTTAACATGTTGTGTGTTATGCACAGCTGACTACTGCTTAGAGACAACACAACAGGTATGGTCCCTCCCCTCCACGGGAGACAAAAATGGGTGTGGTCTTACCTCTCACCTCTTGGAGGAAATCGTATTTAAGGGCGTGGGACTAGGCTTATGGATATGTAGTTTTGCTAGATCCCTTTTGTTGAACCTTCCTTGGGTAAAAAATGCTCTCTGTACAATCTTGGCGTTCGTAAACTTTTTTCGGAACCTGACTAAGGCTCATTGACCAAGGCTCATAATGAATCGATTCTCTCGGAATATCATGAAAGTTCTCTGTTGAACTTTTCATTTGAATAAGGATGTCCGTTAAACTTGAGGGAGTGTGACATCTTCAGTGTGACCACAGGTAGCTCAAGCTGTACATTTGGCTGGATATTAAGACGCATTGGGTGTACTTTTGAAATGGCTGTAGATCGCACGATTTTGCTCAAAATCACTTTAAAAGTTGAGTGACAAATAGAAAATCAAAAAGTTATTTGGAAAGCTTAATTTTTTTTTTCATTTTTGATCTTTCAAAGTCAATAGAAATTTCCTGACGTACCCAGCCAAATGTACAGCTTGAGCTTCATGTGGTGTGATTTGCGGCACGATTTAACTTCACGATATATTCTAACTTACAGCTGGAAGACAAATTAAAGGAGAAAATTGATCCTGAGTTGGCAGAAAAAATCGACCTTAGTGGTGAACAAGACGTTTTCCATGGGTAATGAATAAACATTCTTGGATATTTCATTTTATTATATAGATATCACATGAAATACCAGGATTTCTCCTGTTTCTAAAACTTCGTACACAGTGAAGATATCATTTTTATCCTTCACATGTGAAGATATCACCGTTGCCATGACTACCCTTGTATCAACCAATCACAAATGGCCTTAAAATTCTTCCCTGATCCTGGATATTTCATTGATATTTATAAAATAAACAGAACATTACATGGTCGCTTGGAGATACGAATTTTATCTTCTCGTGTTGAATATCTCTACACTCGAAGATAAAATTAGTATCTCCGCGCGGCCATGTAATATCCTCTATATCTCATTTATTCGTTTCATGTCACTTTCATTCTTTCCCCTTTTCAGCGTTGTTTCAAACTGCATTCAATTAGTTGTTCAAGATTTAGAAAATTCCTGTGAAGCACCGTTGACTGCCTATGGTGAAGGTAATAGAACGAGAAGATCAAAAGATTGATCGAGTAGTATAGAAGGGTCTGGGTAGTAACTGTGACGGTTAACGGTTAAAAATGTTGGCATTTTTGACGATAAACTGTTAAATGTTACGTTGACGCTCGTTGGTTGGCGATCTTTAATTTGTCTTTAATTTGACGGTAAAAATATAGCGTTTGACGGATGATCCCCCTAAGACTCGCATAGCAACATGAGTAACGATTCTTCTACCGTTTCGGAGCGTTTCGTATAAGCATGCCAATAACGCAAAAGCATTTGCATGACGTAATTTTCCCCTCGCGGATCTTGAGCATGCTTGGGGAAGCAGCGCATCAGGGTCCACTCATAACACAATAGATGCCCTGGCGCCCCTTTCTCGATAACTTTACGGGGCCACCAGATAGCAGATAAATTGCGCGAATACGAGATGAAATACGGGATAAAAGTTATCGGGTCTTTCGTGAAACGGGCCACTGGTTCCCCGAAGAAGAATTTCAGGTGCTTCCGATAACTCTTGTTTTAACATAAGATGTATACCAATGTATTAAACCTTTCTCTCTCTCCCCGGTATGGGTAGGTTCACTGGCAGGCCGTTGAGGCAGTTGGCGATGAGAGTACTTACGTGACAGCCATTTCTAACCATCTCAAGGACACTATTCCACTCATACGCGACTATTTGTCGTCTGCAAGAAAATACTTCACACAATTCTGCGTAAAGTTTGCCAAGTAAGTTCTTTACTAGCCTCCTCCTAAGGCAACTCATTCATTTGGTATCCTGTGGTATTTGTATTGTCACAGGACTGAGCCCAAGTGTTGCCTGTGGAGGGGTTTGTTCTTTACAATAAGTTTATTAAATGCGCTGTTACACGGTGCAATTTTTTCTGTTACTCGTCTAGCGATGGCGATGCAAGTTGTACGAACCATTGCAGTGTGTGTAATATAACCTGTATCGCTCAAAATTATTGCAAGAAAACGATTGCAGCAAAGTTTTACGGCGCTGCGTCGTTTAACACCCCTGCAATGGTTAATGCAACTTGTTTTGCAACGCCATTATGAGATAAGTTGCTGAAAACATTTCACCGTGTATACCCTGCGCGGCAAGCACAAGGGGTAAGCCTCTCTTCGTCCATCGCGCCCTTTTTGCTAGCTACTTGTGGTATTGGTAGAGCTTCCTCGTGCAGTTTTTGAGGCAACGATACAGACCAAGATGAAGTAATTATAATAAAATGCAAATATTTTTTATTCACTTTTTCCCTTTTCTTTTCAGTTCATTCATTCCCAGATACATCAGCAATTTATATAGATGCAAACCTATAAGCACCGTTGGAGCCGAACAGGTATCTTAGCAACCATTAGATGTGTCAATGTCAACCTTGAATTCTTACCAAATGCTCTTGTTTCAGTTGTTGTTAGATACTCACTCATTAAAGACAATTTTACTTGACCTACCGTCAATTGGCTCCAAAGTACAAAGGAAGCCTCCTCAAAGGTATGGCGTATTTACAGCCAGTCCACACGTATGCACATATTTTTTATGCGTTTAAGGCCTCAAGTCTACACGCAAAATCCTAAGAAACGCTCGCCGTAGATGCATATTTTCGAAAACGGTCTCCAAAGAGGATATTTTTGAAAACTCGGTTCATACATTTTCGTTTGGATTCTCGTAAACGCATACTTTCGAAAGCGCTGACGTCTCAGCATTGGTCAAAGTTTGCTCAATGAAGCGTATTCATAGTCTCCTTTGCAGCCGATTTTTGTGTCGTCACGCAAGGAGTTTAAGCCTTGCGTGACGACACATAAAAACGGCTGCAAAGGAGACTAGCGTATTCATCGTTGTTTACAAGTTGAAACGTGTGCCTGTGGACGGCATTTAAACGAACTGTAAATGGTCTTCGTTTTCGTGTAGACAGAAATCTTTTGATGCGTTTTTACAAACGTAAACGCATACGTGTGGACGTAATTCCCACTACTACGCAGAAGACTACGGTGCATGTGGGTAATCCTCGCGTGACATAATCGAGCGTTGCGTGACGAGACTAAACACGCCGCTGCTGTATAGGGAGACCACGCGTGACACTCCAAAACCTTTTATTGCGCGCAGCGTTGCAATAAAGGTTATGCTACATTACCTGTCTGGGCCTTACCATACAGACGAGGGTGTACAGACATTTACTAACAATCTGCTGGTCCAGTTCTGTCGCACCTATGCAGGATTGTCGAGTCCCTCAGAGCGAATCTAGGATAAGACCCCAGCAGGTCTATAAGGACATAAACTACATTGATTAATTTTCATATGTCGTGTCATAGTTATACCAAGGTCGTTGCTAAAGGAATGTCTAAAGCCGAGATGATTCTCAAGGTAAAGTAATTATGATATAATAATCTCTACCCTACCCACCTAGTTGTCTACTAACACGGGGAGGGGTAGACAGTAAATCTCTACCGTTTCAAATATATTTTCTACCAGGTTGTCATGTCTCCACACGACCCAGCTGTTGGATTTGTAGATAATTACATCAAACTCCTCGCCGATACCGACACATCAAACTTCCAGAAACTACTTGATATGAAGGTATAGCATTCGTTTCTAATCTATTTCACATGCAGTGAAATTAACACTGTTGCCTTAGTTACTGGGATTGCTATGTGTTGCCTGGTTACCAGGATTATGTGCTGTTGCCTGGTTACCGAGATTGTGATTAGGTGCTGTTGTCTGGTTACCGGGATTGCTATGATACTGTTGCCTGGTTACTGGAATTGCTATGATACTGTTTGTGCTGTTGCCTGGTTACCGGGATTACTATGATGCTCACGCGCTTTTGCTTGGTTACCGGGATGTGTCTTAATTACCGAGATTGTTCTGATACTGACGTGCTGTTGCCTGGTTACCAGGATAGTTATTGTGTTAGTTTCCGAGATTATGATACTGATATGCTGTTGTCTTGGTTACAGGGGCTGAAGCGCAGTGAACAGCATACAATGCTGGATTTGTTTCGTTCCCGGCTTACCTTCCCCTCCCACCGGGGGTGAAGTCGTTGGGACCTATTTCTGCCCAGAATCCACCAGAACCAGAATCCAGTCGAATCAAGAAATTAGAACGTTTAATCAAGAAGCAGTTTTAGCCTGATAATCATGTTATTCTCGAACAGGGAAGAGGGAATTAAAAGGGAATATTGACACAATGGGTTGGGTGGTGCAACTATATTCCTTCGTCATCGTTTTAACATATAATTAATTAATATAGTTTATAATAAAGAGTATAAAATTTCATAAATTTCATGCCATCATGATCTTCGAAAATAAACAATGTATAAATGGCATTGTTTTTTCATTTGCGTTGATTCTAGAGTAGTTTTCGTACGAGTGTAAAACGAACCGTCCGTGCTATGACCGTATCAGTGCCGTGTTGTCTATGAAAGCATGCGAAATTCGTGTCGTAACCGCGCCGTGACCGATTGCGTTGCTGTTTTCACAGTCATACGAAATCTACCCTACTTTTCGTCATATTGCATTGTATCTCGTAGACATACAAGCATGTTGTTCCCCAATAGTAGATTATTAGAGTAGAGTGCATGCACTTAATCCGTGAAACAAACACTACTAATTACTACTAAATAGTGTTGATTAGACAATAGGAAAGAAAGGAATTACCATAATTTAGCACTATTTTGTACTATCTATGTTACACGGATTAAGTGCGTGCACTCTACCGAGGCAAATTATATTTTGTTAATCGTTAGTCCCGATACTATGAAGCGAGGAGTAAAAATAACGACAAAGACAACATATACTGAAAGTTTTCATGATTCATTTGGTTAATCATTTTCAAAAGATTCTTAGTACGATTTGCCTACTGACTGTATTTCAAGGTTGTAGCATGAAACAGTTTGCCTACATTTGACCACGTGTTAGCCACGCCTATCTCAAGGTTGCATGCAGCATAGAACATTTTCCCTAGACAACATATACAATATACAATTATGCAATAAGTAATTGAGGTCCATTCACTCTCCCAAACTTTGTCTACGGCTAACAAAAAGGGAAACGTTGAAAAGACCCTAAACTAAAGGAAGCGCCTTAATATCACTACAGCTTATAAGTATCTAATTTGATGCTACAACCTTTTATCATAAACCTGTTTAGATATATAAATGATGAAAGCAAAAATCGTACTCAATATTGGATTTGCACGCATAATATAGACTTCAAATAATCTTTTAGTCATGGAGGAGATCTTCTGGTGGAGGTACATAGGTAAATCCCACAAACTGCATCGTCTGGGTCGTCAACACTTGCACTAACAAAGTTAGAATCAGCTGACTTTCCGACAGAACCTGTAACACAAACAACCTGGTTGAAATTACAAGTTCGTTTCAGGGGCGGATCCAGGATTTCTTCAGGGAGGGGTACACCAAGGACAATTTTTCAAGGGGTGAGCGTTATAGAAATTGGAAACTATCCAGAGGATATTTTCGTAAAGTATAGAGAAGAAAATGGCCCAAAGTCATCTCAGGAGGCCAGGGGATGCGCACACCCCCTGCACCCCCCTCCCCTAAATTCGCCCCTGGAACCTCTCCAAATGCGGCAAAGAAAGAGGACAGAATATGTACAAATAAAGGAAGGAAGGGAGGGTGGAACGAAAGACGGAATTGACGCAGGGAGGAAGAAAGAAACGAACGAAAGAAGGATGGAAGGAAGAAAGGAAGGAAGGAAAGAAATTAAAATAAGAAAAATAGCCATTAGTTGGAGGCGAAAGGAAGACTTAGGTTTGAGGGATTGTATTTCATTAACGTACCGGGTACAGGTTCGCGAACAAATTCAGGATCGAAATGCTTTAAATCCAACTGTCCACTCTGAAATACAAACACCTTCTTAGCATTGATACAAATGAACCGCTAAAACGACACTTGAATGATACGTACCACGTTAGGGTTGTAGGGTGGGGCAATCTCTTTCTTCACCAATAAATCCCATTGGATCACCCTAAAGAAGGGATGCGTCTTTATTTCCTCCTGAAATAACAAATATGACAACAACTACTAGCTAGAACCTGATCTACATTACATTTTATGGATTAAAATCCAGGAAAATACAGGAATAAACTTATTGAACAAATTAATACGATGGTGGCCCACAAATGGACTACTTACAAAGTCGCTTTCTCCAAACCCCAGTCTCTTGGTTTTGTCTTTTTGTAAAAGCTTAAATAAACAAGAGAAAAAAAATTTTCACAAAGAGTACAAACACCAAAGCGAACAACGCAAATAGTACTAAACAGTGTTACTTTATGCAAATCGTTGCACGCTTTTAGTGTTTTTGTTCTATTAGATTAGTGAATCTGATGCGACAACTCCACGTTGTAATTGTTGCAACAATAATTCTACAATTCTGTCAGTCTTTGTGCAGAGAATAGCACAAAATGGAAATTGTGAATGCTTGTAACATCTGGGGTGCTTACTATTTAAACCAATCCATCCGGTTGGAAATGTGTTGACTTCCGACAAATGGTACACGCGTCTACCGGAAGAACCGAAAAGAGCGGGAAAAGTGGATTACCTCAATCGAAAGAACGTGTTTTCCGTAGCTTTCCGATAGGACTGACACATACTATTTGTATTTCCAACTGGAATTTCCGATTTTTCCTGGTAAATGGTAAGTAACCCAGTTTTCAATCATCTCTCTTTCAACCTTTCAGCATCATTTCTTTCCCTCGATGTATCCCAAAGAGACAATTTTTTTAAACCCTTAAGGCCCGGACACACGGTGCAACATTTCTTGAAACATTTGCTGAAAAATCGCGAACAACACAATGTTGCAGCGTGTGTCCATCCCATTCCAATGTTTCGCGAAACGTTGCGCGCAACAGTCGCAGAAGTAGGATCGAGTTCTACTTCTGCAACTGTCCAGAACTGTTGCGCGCAACATTTCGCGCGATGTTACATCGTGTGACCACATCTGCAACAAATCGTGCAACACCGCTGAAGCTCTCGTCCGATGAAAAGCGTTTGTTTTGGAAAACCACTGACCTTGGTTTTCTTATGTGAGGGCACGAGATGTTTCAGTGGTGGACACACGGTGCAACTTGTCCGTGCCTTAAACAACAAGATTTTCTGCAAAACATCGCGCGTAACACAGTTGCACCGTGTGTCCACCCCTGCAATGCTGCACACAATGTTGCAGAAGTCAAACTCAATCCTAAACCTGCAATTGTTGCACGTGATGTTGAAGGAAATGTTGTAGCATGTGTTTTGGCCTTTTGATTATCCTTTCAGTAAATAGTTGGTCTCTAACTATTCAAACACGTTATTTACCTGAACAAGGATTTCTCGTGCACTCTGTGAGATGTTTGTCCTTAGACGAAGAGGTTTGTAAAGAATATTGTCATACATCTCGTTCGTGTCACGACTGTAGAAAGGTGGCTGAAATAGATGAAACAGAAAAAACTCATGGAAAATTCATGGTCATAGATATAGCTGAACTTTGCCGGAGCAAAATTGTTAGTAAGGGCAAAATGTGATAATAACTCCAAGGCTTGATTGGTCGAATGAAAGGGCAAAGGGAAGGCATGTGATCCAGAAAGGGGACAAACGATTTCTATGGTGGTTAACGGCGTGGTCATTTATATGGACAACAAGGAAAAGTGCATAATGCATAAATTAAGGGGAGCAAGGGTGGCCGAGTGGTTAGATCTAAACCGCTTGCCTCTCACCGCTGTGGTCCCTGGTTCGATTCCCCGACGGGGCACTTCATGTGAGTTGAGTTTGTTAGTTCGTTCTCTCCCTTGCCATGAGGGTTTTCTCTTGGTTTCTCTGGTTTTCCTCCCTCCATAAAAAAAATCAAGCATGTGAGCTTTGAGAGTTTGTATTGCCTTATAAAACAGTCAATGTAGTGGTAGTGTTGTAGGAGAGTATAGTGTCCCCCAATTAGTGCGCGAGTGCTATAAGACTAGGACACTTAAATAAACAGTTATTTATTTTTGTTTTTTCAAGTTGCCCTCTATATCGAGAGTTCACCCAAGGGGGATGCAAATACATTCCACTTGCTAGGCCAAGAGCAACCTGTCTACAAGTATAGGCTGTCTGGGGAGGGGGAAGACAGAAGAAGGGAGGTTCTGCACCGTAATGTTAGATTCAAATTTGACGTGTACAGTACGTCACCAAGAGAATACTTACCAGTCCATACATCATTTCATACAACACAGCACCTAAACACCACCAATCTACAGACTTGTCGTAGTCCTGCTTACGAAGTACTTCTGGGGCCAGATACTACAAAACAAACAGAAATAATGTATAGCTATAGACAAATACAGGAAAAATTGCCAATGCTTTTATTTCAACTCACTCCACAAATCTGCCCTGGTATGCTGTTGATATGCTGTCAGCCATATAGTATTCTTTTAAGGTGTCTCAATGTAGGTTTTTTAAGTGAAAGAGTTTTAACTTTTCATTAACTTTTCAATATTTGATAATGTTTCTCAACCTTTTTGATAGGTGACCATTCAAAGTTCTTCTTAAGTGAGTCCAGAAATAACATTTATTTTGGACTATATATAAACATGGCCGTTAATGTGCATGTCCTTGAACATTAATTTTATTCCATTTAGAACCTAGATATTCATGCTACTCATGATAGAGACAACTTAACTTACCTCGGGTGTACCACAGAACGTTGACGTTGTTCCTTTTCGGTCAATGCCTTCTTTACACAAACCAAAATCTGTTAACACTATATGGCCCTAAAAAGACAAACACAACATAGATGAAATCCTTGTATAATTCAGAGAGCTTAACTAATATATAGTAGAATGATAACACATTACCTGGGAATCCAACAAGATGTTTTCTGGTTTTAAATCTCGATATATAATTTTTAAGGAGTGCATGTGTCCAATTGCTGAGGCAATTTCAGCAGCATAAAATCTTGCTCTGAAAATCCAACCAAACATAGATGTGTTTAATTAAAATTAATACCATGTAATAATTTTTTTCAATATTTTGACACTATTTTACTACTGATGACACAACACTAACCTTGATTCTGGGAAATACCGTTCCCTTTGTAAGTGAAAGAATAACTAGGAAATAGAAGAAAAATTGTGATGGAGTCACTGATTGACAGAATAGATGTTTTGTTATTACCATGTTGAGACATCAAGGATCTTTGAGGGGGAGGGGGTATAGCATTTTGATAATTAAAGAATGTAGGGACTTATTACTGAAATCATTTACTTCAATTGGCAGCATGCATAGTCTCAGAAGCATGATTCCCTCCAGAGACAATTTTAGGCAATTTTAATTCATCTCACTGCTTTATTTCTCTAACACTTCACCCCCCCTCCTGAGAGACATAATCATGGTGCTATCCTTGATACTCTACTTACTTCTCCACCATTGACATAGTCTAACACGAAGTACAGCTTGTCCTTCGTTTGAAATGAGTAATGCAATCCCTAAAGAACACAAACACGTACTTTAAACAATGCCTGACTGATCTGGTTTTTTTTAGGGTTTTTACTTCACTGAGAAGGTGTTGGTGTTGTAATCAATCTACAACAATTAGTGGTAGACATTCACCTCTTCTTATAAGTCAATACAACAAACAAACAAACAAATATATAAACAGACAAATAAACAAACAAACGGACAAACAAGTAAACACACTTACCACTAGGAAAGGATGAGTAACATTTTGTACCAGAACATTTCGCTCTGCCATTATGTGTTTTGCCTAAAGTAGTCCACAAAATAATGGTTATGTTGAAACACTGACACTACTGTATTAACCTTTTATGAAAGTCGATCCTGAGCATGCTTAGTAAGTCTGAGGCAAACATACACTGATCATGCAGCACTTTCTTTCTATTCCTCTTCCCTACCACCCTCTTTCCCATCCAAAACATCTAACATGTTTTACTGGGTACATTAATCTTGCTATTGAAGATTAATAGATTAAGTACTGGTTAACGTTTTGACAGGATCTGGACATTGCATAAAATCCTGGATAACGGTTAATCTTTACACTAACCCTTGTTGGTCATGTTGTCATGAATCATAGGTTTCTACCATAAGGAACATATTTAAATCAAAGTTATTCATGTGTCCTACCTCATTCCGTTTTCTAATTGCAGATTTGTTGAGAACTTTAATGGCATAGAATTTTTCTTCTTGTTTGTTCTTGGCTAAGAAAACCTAATGTAAAAAGAAACATTTCAAGTCACGATCAGGCATGTAGATCATCGGGTTGATGTAATCTGATGGTTGTCTAACATTTTAAAATAAATACATGCATGACAAAGGGCCTAGGCTAAGTTCTCTTTTTATGAGCCATGCATGATTTTTTAAAAGAAGCCATTGAAGCTATCTGGGTCAAAATAGACATGATCGATGTACTGGTAATAAAAAATGGATCATGAACCAGGTCATTCTTAAGTATCCAACTTGATTTCATACATGTACTAAGTAAGTCAGATGTGTCAACACTAATAGCTGTTTAATATACATTTTGTTATCATGTAAATTATATTAATAATTTATTGTTTATTTAGTGAATTGTCATTATCAGTACAGGACAGTTGTATGCACTGAAACTGAGCTAGTATAGAACTCACTCAACTGTATCTAATTGGGAAATAGAGGTAAAGGGAATGTATTATATTTAACATCAGAAGTTCCTTCAGCTAGAAACAAAGCTAGAAGCTACAATCCTTGCCAGAATGGTTGGCACAATTTGTCTTTAGAGTGCACGCAATGCATTTTCCTGCTATTTATTGCCCCCTCCCCCTTTTCAATGTTGGAGTGCACCTACCAGTCTAAACTCAGTCAAGCACACTCTAAAGCAACCATCAACATTGCTAAGGGGGGTGGGGGATGCACAAATACAAGCACAAAGTGCATTATATAATGAGTCCCTAACATTTTCACATCAGACCAACTCTTTTTGGCAAAGATTGTAGTCTCCCAGGAAGCCGACAATGCACTCATTCTACCCCCCCCCCCCCCCCCCCTTCCCCCTCCCCTCCATCAGTGCTCCGTTTTATGGGTATTTAAAGCTACTTCAAGCTACACGAAAAGGAAAGAAGTCGAAACAAGGATGTGAGGTCACTGAGGATCGAACTCAGGACCTCTCACACTGAAAGCTGCGCACTAAGCAACTGTGCCATCGATTGCTCCTTAAAATGGCTACTGCAAGTTACCTTTCCAAAACTGCCTTTACCAATCACTTTGAGAAATAAAAAGTCACTTGGCTTGGCTCTGCAATTACAAATACCTTCATAAATATGTGGAAATGCATTTAATTTAATTTTGCAAAATAGGCTGATATTATATAGCTAACTAGGAAATAAGTACATGACAACATAATTATTACATACATCAAGAGACCATAATACTAATCAGAAAGTGAAACTGGTATTGATGTCTCCATGATGTGTGTCACACTCAAGGATATTTTTGGTAACAGGAAGTTGATGCCATCGCGTGCACCAAAATAATGGAACAATCTGTGAGTTTTGCTCTCTAGTATTATGGTCTCTTGACAACATGCAATACATACTTGGGGTTATGAGATTCTCCAAGATCAATTTTCTCTATTTCTTTTCCCTGCACAATGTAAAACAATATTGTCATATGTATTATTTTCAAACACAATAGCAGAGAAGTCCCCTGGATTTATGCCTAAGTTCTAATAAAAGCATGACCCACACGTTGATTTTGAAATATGAAAAGTTTGGTTTTATTCGCCTGTCAATTAAATTATGTTTCAACACTTCTTACCGGCTGAGATTAAATTTATGAGACAGTACCTTTACGTTTTTTGCCTCTCCATTAGAGAGTTTTCACAAAACTTTTGGTCACACAGGTTTTCAAGTTCATTTGCAATTAAGTTCCCAAAATGGTTATGAACTTCAAAATTTCAAAAGGAACTTGGTTCAATGAACTGTATCATGTTTATGTCTGGAATTCACATTTCCCGGAATTGCATCTAAAAACCCCAAATGTCTACAAATTCATATTCCAAACTGCTTTACTGAAATGATTTACTTATGAGATAAATTCATTTATTTAAGAGAATAACTTGAATTGCATTTTCAGTGGATCTCTAAATTTCAAAGCTTCAGTATCAGTTTCAAGATCCACTTTTGCAATCAACTTAGGAATATCCCAATGAACTTCAAAATAATTGTGGCCAAAGTATTGTTAAGACTCTCCAACTGAGATGTAAAAAACTTCCCGTTCATCATTTCAGCACGGTGCCATCTCCGAAATTTAATCTCAGCCAGTAAAAAGCGAGAAAACACAATATTTGATTAACAGGCGACTCAAAGAGCAAATTTTTTGTATTCTGATATCAACGTGTGGGCCACGCTTCAATTACAACAGGTGTAATATACTGCAGTTCGAGCTTTGGCTAGGCCAGCTGGTAAAAGCTGCTGCAGATCTCCATATCTCCATATCAAATGGTGGTCAAACTCTGACAGTCTTAATATGTCATTTGCAATTACAGTATTCATAAGACAGTAAACTAAGTACTCTGTGCACAAGCTCTTTCATTACTTTTGTTTTCTTTTATATACATGTAGGAGCCAAAAATGGATGTAGGTAGTCATGCCCATAAGAGGGATTTATAAGATGTTAGTTCAAAAAGATGTTTTAAAAACTACACTTACAGCTGAAGCAACCTCAGCATCATCCGTTCCAGGATCTTCATCATTTACTTCAGCATTCTTTGGGTTATCAAGTGAAAGGAATTCTCTGACATCAGGGCTATAACAAACAACACAAAGGCTTCAGTTCTAGCTACAAGGGTGTCTTACATTTATCTTACATTTACACAATATTGAAACTGTTCACATTGTGATAACCTAAGCTTAAGACATGCAACCAGTGTTTAAATGAAATAAATTTTCCCTTTCAGTAGAATGTAAAACAAGAACAGGGATTACCCAACAGTGTTTCTTTATTTATTTCTCATAATCAATAAATTATGTGTGAGAATTTGGAGCTTTTAGGTGTTACCAATGAAGGGGATTGGTGGGTTTGGGAAGAGAAAGGGAATACTCTAAAACAAAATTGATTTAACTTCAGTCTATCCTATATTAGTATTCACCAACATAAGGGCTATTACAAATCCTGCATTCTGATTGGCTCCCTAACCTCGGGCTATTGGTGATAGCCCGAGTTGAGAGGAAGCGCGAGTAATAATATCAATAAAACATTTTTCTCTCTTTGTTTTGTTTAGTCTCATTCACCTTTGGCCCAATAATATGTTGGTGAATACTAAAACAATTAGACCTCTTGGCCTCATGGACTACGAGTTTGAATAGCCCATTCGGCCTACGGCCTCATGGGCTATTGACTCGTAGTCCATTCGGCCTCGAGGTCTAATTGTTAAGTAGATCCACTTCAGTGACTATCCACTTAATTTCCTGTCATTCACTTATGCTTTCAGTAATGATGTTAGTTATCTCACAAGAAGAAATGTTTGCTTCTATACAGTGTACATCATCACTTACTGGTCAATAGCTCCAGGATGGCTGAGAATTTTGACAATGAAGTCATTTAATCCTTCTCTTCTCATTTTGATAAACTCTGAAATTATTTTACAAATAAGATGCCATTGCATGAGAATCAGTGCTACATGTATTACAGTATGGAATCAATTAAACACAGTAGTTCTGATCTAAAGATACTGGAGATATTTTACTGTGTGATGCATGAGACAATGGCCAGACCCAAATCCTGACCTGTTTACACCAGTTTCCAAAAACTGCTCAGATTTTCTGATTTTTTACAGATCAGTTTTTTAACAGATCAATGATCTATAATACTAGACTCTTTGCAAGCTTTCATCATGACAAAAACCTCATCTAAGAAGAGTGAAAATTGGCAATGTCCTATAAGAAGGTGGGGCCATTTCAAAAAGGGAGTAAGTAAGTGGGGTGGAGGAGGCAGCATGGCCAAGTGGTCAGAGCATTGGTCTCGCAATCTGGCCATCCCAGGTTCAATTCCCACTCTGGCCACTAGCTGAAACTGAATTTGTTCCAATTTCGATTAGTTCAAATTCAGTTTCTTGGCCATGCTTGTAATATAGCCAACTGGTTCGCCTCCTTGCCAGTTGGAATTCTTAGCTACTTTATGTTGTTATTATACTTCTTTTCAGTTCAGTTCATTTCAACCGCATTTGATTATATACATATAGATATTTGCGGTATATAAATCTTAAACATTATGATTATTAATTATTATGCTATGTATGTGGGAAGGGAGGGATAGGGTATGGAGCCATCTCATATTGAGTTCAGAACTGGTGAACGTTCTTTTCTTGATCTTATATTGAAACTTACCAGGATCAAAATTGTTTCCCAGGAGTCTTTTTCCTGGTAATTTTATATGAAGATCTGGGAAGTTCTTTTTAAGCTGAAATGTAATATTGAAATTCCCCTCATATATATATATATGATCTTGACTGCTGATAGTTCTGGTATGGAACTATCCATACCGGAATAATCAGCATACAGATATGATCACTGTGAAAGATATTGTCAATCCAGATAATGGGATTGGGCTGCCTGTGGAATAGTGACCATGGTCAAATGTTTTTCAGCCGAGGAGGCCTAAGTATGAATTCTTAAGAAAACATTCAGCAAAACAAAAGACACCTTTAACAGCAATGTCTAAGCTCAAACCAGAATGTACAAGCTTTATATTTTGTAAGGTAATATATAACATAACAGTACCAACCTAAACAAACTTTTAAATTGTTTGCTTTGCATTTGTTTGAGTGAGTCCACTCAGCTTTTGTTTGCCTTGCACTTGCAATGTGGGTTTGTTTTGGGCTTGCCCAAAGCAAACGTGCTTAAAAAGTAAATCAAAGGGACTCTCGTTTTGGAACAACAGTTCTGTGAGTTGCTCCCGCCCTAGGGCGAAGCTTATAAATAAATTAAATAAATAAAGGCTCCCTGTGGAGAACTCGTGTATTTAAAGCAGAATCAGACATGTGCATGAAAGTCCTCATGTCTTTGCAGCTGGAGAAGTAATGAGCTTTTATCAGGTATTTTTAAATTCGTAAAACAGAAAAAGAATTACTATAGCTGGAAAGAGCATGTTAAAATTAGCAAGACAGTGAAGTTTGAAGGAATTACATCCAAAACTCGTGAGAATATGAATTTTTGAAAAGTATGAATTTGTAAGAAATTACCTTTGCTGGTAGGCATCTCTTGCCTACCAGCGAATGTTTTCATACAAAATTTCAATTTTGGAAAATTCATATCTTCGTGAGTTTGAAAGTTACTTCATTCAAACTTCACAGTTTTACTAATTTTGACGTGCTCTTTCCAGCTATGGTAATTATATTTTTGTACTTTGACTTTTGGAATTACACGATAAAAACTCATTGTTTAAAAAAAAACTATCTCTATGTATATACATTTCAGTGCTATTCTATCGAAGAATTCTTTAGTGATCAATGTCTCCCCTATTAGTAGGGCACTTGTGCCCGGCTATAAGACTAGAGACTTTAATAAAGTTATTATTATTATTATTATCAATGCATATTAACGATCTGTAAACTCATGGTAGATACTTCGTGGTTACTTCGTGCTACATTGATTGCCATTTAGATATCGATCTGCTAACACATTTTATGAGTGAGTGAGTGACACATTTGCATATTCGGGTCACTACAATAACTCGTTTCTACGCTACGCATATACACAAGTTAACAAAAATTTATGCAAAGCAAGTGCATGCAATGCAAACACAAAGTAAACAAATTTAACACAAATTAAACACAAAGAAACACAAATAAAACACTTTGTAGACAATGATTTGTTTTCTTCATTCTATGATATTTGTTTTTAAGGCAGGCCGATAACACAATACAAGTTACCAAACATATTTTTCCTTCAAAAACAAATGCTATGTAGACATAATATCAAGAAATTTTTAATAAAACTATAAAAACCAAACAAAAACCAGCTCATTTTGAATTAACAAGACTGGTGATAGTTAAGATTTTCATAAATAGGTTGAAAAATGAATTTAGTCAGAGTAATTGATAACAATAAGCCAAACTACTGTAGATAGCATAAAAAATATTTTATTAAAAAAATTCAAATTTAAGTACGAGAAAAATTGTTGAACTTAGAAGGTATGGACTTTTCCCATACTTTTTCTGTCCTGTTTGTATTAAACTTAAATAAAGTTTATAAGTTGAAGATAATAACTTTCATTCTTTATTTGACCTCAGGGGTAGGGGATTTGAACACCAGGTATTCAAGAACATTATTTTGTACAGCCCATTTTTCAAATGCAGCCCAGTTAATGCCCTCTATGTACCCGGTCGGGGAGGTGGGAGTTAACTTTGACTAATGCATTATAAAGGCCTGAAAGAGAGAGCAGTCCAATCTTGTAAAATTAATATTTTGTCAACACTTGTTTTAAGAAATTTTTTTAATGTGCTTGCTTTCCCTTTAATTAGTTTGCTGTGCACTTTCTTTGAGTTCCCCAAAAGCAAATACACAAAAATATTCTCATTAGTTGCGTTTGCTCTGCGCTTGCCCAAAGCAAACCCAGGCTTGCTTTGCGTTTGCTTCATGTAAGCAAAAGCAAACAAAGGTGAATTTCTCTTAAAGTTTGTTTAGGTTGGTACTAATAAATAAATACTCAGTGAGTCAAAAAATTTGAAGATGCATTAACCATTTTGAAGATGCAAGACCACAGGAAATCTGAAAATAATAGCCAATTGAAATAGATTTTCATGGGCTTCCTGTGGTCAAGATGTGGCTGCGTAAAAGCCCATTAAATCTGGGGCATGTGCAGACATTAATGCGTACAGTGTTGGTTTTGCTGTATAAATTTTGTTATTGATGTAGCCACTTTATTTACATAATTGTAACATTTAATCTTTAAATCAAATCTAGATAAAAAACTTTCCATTCTTCAACAGTATATAAAATAAAATAAAGTATCTTGAAAGGATTTTGATCAGATTTGATTAAAGATCACCTTACCAAAATCAGTGTGTACATTTTACTTGTATAAGGTTTTTTCCTTGATTACCTTATCATATAGATGATGGAATTCATTGTATCGTCTGAAAAGGAAATAGCTTCTGCCATCAAGCTTGACGAGCACTTTATAAACCTACAATGAAAAAAAGACTGTAAGTACATCCTTGTAGTCTTTTTTACGATAATAGAAAAATGCTGCAAAATCAATTTAACCAATAATAATAATTATTGTCCACAGGGTTCAGTGGTTGATAGTAGAGCAGATTTCGTGTGAGTGTGACACGGACCGCGCCGTGCCATAACCGTGTCAGTGCTGTGATCTCTATAAAAACATTCAAAATTTCTGCCGTAACCGTGCCGTGACCGTGCGGTACCGTTTTCAGTCATACAAAATCTATTCTAATGACACTGGAAGTATTATATTCATATGGGTATATAAATATGCAGTACACAGAGAAATACTACTAAGCCCCAAGCATGATGATGTTTTGACCCCCTCTCTATACCAGAATCCTTTTCAAGAACATTTCATATTCAAATTTTAAATTATTTCAAAAATACAAACACAATGGTTTAAATAAGTGAACAAAATCTACTTGAAAAGGATTCTGGTACAGGGAGTGGGTCAAAACATCATCACGCTTGGTGCATATTCAATTCGTTTGATTATCAATGACATTGGAAGGATAATTACAAGTATAAAATTAATGTTTGCAGTACATATAGAAATACTGCATTACCAATTCAATTATCCACAAGGCTCAGTGGTTGAATAGCAAGGGACTGGAAATATAATTACAATACCAATACATGCAATATTTCTTAGCAACTAAAATCTTCATTTTCATGGCGAGATAAAATTTGTTTGTACACCTGTCATTACTGAATAGAACCAATTATTCTAAACAAGCAAACAAAGAAATTACAGGAAAGGCACAATATGTGCCATCCCAGGAGAGCTTGCAATAACAGGATGTAATTGGAGGCTTGAGGAGGCTTATCTCTTCACAAAACACTGTTACAGTTGAGATACTGTAAATATGCTAGATACCAGGATGTACACTACAACATAGGTAATGATCATTTTCTAGTATACAAAATGTATTTGATTTTCAGGTTTAGGTTCAAGACCAGGTGGCTTGTAAATTGTAAGGTATAGATAACTCCAAATCCCAACCACTCTAAAGTAATAAAAAAATGGTATTGTGATACACAGATGTAATACATGTATAGCATTCAGAGCTTTAATTTGTTTAACTCGCTGTGAGGTGAAAGTTCTTGAGACTGTCACAATAATTTGTTTCGTGTGAAATTGACAAATAAACATTAAGCTGAAGTAGGCTGATAAATCAACAAATTCAAACAGAAATTCACTGCCTAAATCCATTTAAGCATGTGAGGTTGAACAAACATCTTGACCTTCGATATATCTAGGCTTTATTCGAAAGAGCATACGAATATTAAAATGCTATCGCCGCAGGTTCAAAATATGATATGTTAGAACCGTAAGAACTGTGTTGATAGGACATAAGTAATTTTAGATTCGATCGCTTGAAGCCTCAAATGTCCATAATGCCAATGGCCATTTATTTTGATCAAAGCTCGAGTAAAAATCCAAAATCAAGACTTTAAGAGAAATCAGGGATGCAAGCTGAGAAAATTACGACAGTTTATTTTGGGTGGGGTGTTAAACTTTGCGATGAAGGCCAACAAAAATATGGCACAAACTTATCAATACATTACACACATCAACTTAGCAGCGCCTTCTAAACACAGCATTTCCGCTGAAGTCGATTTTTTAATCTTAATTCCAATCTTTGGGAAAGGTCTTTTAAGAAAGAATAGTTTAAAGCATGATTTTAATTGACTGATTATACTAAGAAAATTCATCAGTCTTGACAAGGGCTTCATTCCCATCGCAAAACTCAGTAATAGAACTATTCGAAATAAACATGATAAATGAAGCTTACATGAAATGTATACGTTTGTAGAACAAAACCTTGTGTGCTGTAGAAGTAAACTTCGCTCAAATTGAATCAGTATTTAGTGGATAAAACAAGCACGATATGGAAGAATGATAAGTAATAGATATCTGGAAAAAAACCTGAAGTATCTGGTGCAATTTGACATGAAATAAGAACCTTGCACCGGTTGGTACTGCACTTTTTGTGATCACATGGACACGGTGCACTTGTAGGTATGCACGCCCCATTTCTCGTTGATTCGTTTAAACCTCGGATCGTATCTTAACGTGGGACAGTTTCGCCGGTCCCTGCACTGCAAGGGAGAATATTAAAGAATATGATGATCTTTAAAATCCCTAGTCTTCTCATCGTTTAGTCAGTTAATTATTCCTATGACCCGAAGGAGCAAAAAAACAAACACGGATCCACGATTGTGTGAGATCGACCAGGGAACATTCACAAAATAAGTCTTTACTTACCGTGAAGCGTTTAGACTTTGACTCAGAGCTCAGCGTTTCTGAGTCTGGTACACTTACTCCAATTGGCTTGGACATGATATTTTCAGCTCAAGGCAGTTCCTTTTCAACAGATCTGCTCAAAACTTCAATCTTTTGAATCTACAATGCAACTCGAGATGCTTGACGTTGCACAGTACAATGACCGACAACGATGGCGAGGAGTCAGCAAATACAATGTTATTGAATCTGTTGTCAGAGCCTTAATAAGTGCATTTGCTAATTGTCTACCTATAGAAAAGTAAAACACATACAGAAGACGTATTTTCCCTGGACAACGAATTCACAAATACGCAAAATACCGTTCCTGAATTGGTAATAACTCGGCTAGAGGCCTGGGTGCCATTTCCGGAATGATCACAGTGAGATCAGGTTAGGAGAATTTCATAAAATATCACGATTAGCATTTCTAAATTTTAAGGAATTTGTAAGTTTCTTTTAATTTTAAAACGTTATAAAATACCTTACTTGTTGGAATTTTCAGTTTTAAATATTCTATCAGATATTTTCAGTATTAATTGAATTAATTAGAAAAAATCGATCGAAATTCGTTTAATCAAATTAGTAAAATCTCGTCAAAATGCAAAAATGTTGTTTGTGAGCGAGTTCGCGAGCTGGATCTTCCTGTATTTTCTGCAGAAGTGGGTTGTTTACTTGGCCGAAACTACAATATTTCCACAAACACTTCAATTTTATGCCTTCTTTTCAAAACTACAGAAGCTCCTATTTTGTTTACGTGATTCTAGTACATTCCTGAGATATTTGCAGACGGGATAACGTGATAGATTATCAACCAATCATGGATCTCCTAGTGAAATGCATGCGTTCAGCCTGTACTGTTTATCAAAAGTGCATGTGCATTTGACTCGGAGCTAAAACTCTAGATTGTTTCACAGCGCCTGCTAAAATAATATCTTGTTTACCAATACCAACCCTTCCGCTTCAGTAGATGGCTATTTGTTCAATTTTGATATCCAAACACTTGTAAAATTGTATTTTTTAAGCAGCAAACAAAGTGGCCGCTTGTCTAAAAGAATGACCTTGTAGCCAAAACATCTGACTCTTACTGAAGCGAAAAGTGAAAAATAACAATAATTGTTTAGAAAAGAGTTAAAAAGACGTGATGTTGATTAAACTTTGTTTTATTTCAACATCCACAAAAAAGTTTTGAACATTGTACACATTTATAATTTATCTGGCTTTTTTACAGTATTTCTTGAATATTAAATCATTTTTTGACAAAAAGGTCGCTCTAAATTTGTACTATTCATCAAGTTCGAATATTAAATTATTGGATAAACTTTTTTCAACTGGTTTATCGACAAATGTCCACTCTTCGTCTACACTACTTTCACTGTCATTACGCTGCAATTTGCCAACTTCGTGATTCTCAACCGGGACATTTTCCTCGTGAATCGTCGCTTCTTTATCTTCACTATTCTCTCTTTGAGCCAGCTTTTCCTTTTTCAATCTCTGCTCCATTTTCCATCTTTGTTTATCCTTTTTGTTGCTAAAGACGCGTACACTTGGGTTAAGGTTGAATCGTACGTTGCGTTTCCCTGGTGATCCCCAAGACCCGTTGCTAGGAGACAGAGGGTTGCTAAGGTCATAGTCATCGTCATCAGTTGAAGTGCTTGAAGTTCTACGTATACAGGATTTCATTGTTGGTATTGCACTCGATGAAATATCCGATGAAACAGAATCAATACTGTCTGACCGACTTTTCCGCCTTTCGCTTGAATCTGAACGATCAGACGAAGAATCTGTGCTATCTGATCGATTTTTCCGTCTACTTTCATCAGCTGTGACCTTATGTCCATGTTCTTGGACCATTTTTGGGTCAGTAGCGACAGCAATGCGCTCAGATAACCCACTAGAGTACTTTTCACGCCTTTCACTGCTGTACATGTCGTATTCAATCCCCTCGTCAGGACTTGATAAATGCTGTAATTTCAACTGTTGCATCTTATTTGATAAAATGCCTTCTTTAAGGTCTAAATTCTCCAGTAAAGTACACTCCATAGTGGTATAATCAGCTTTTTCACCGTTCATGGCTTGTTTGCTTTGCTGTTGTGTCTTGACCACGTGTTGCTGTTTGATTTCTTTCACAGCATCAGCGAGGTTGTTTTGTAGCTCGATCGTCAGGTGATCGTCCGACACTGAACGAATTTTCAAATCCGCTGTGTACTTTTGCTGATCAGCCTAAAACAATTGAACAAAAATGCTTTAACGTCTAAAATACTCATCTGGTAATACTTAATGCAATCAAAGAAAATAGAAGAATGTTAAAAATACAAAATATTAATCTCAGCCTCTAAAACCCGCTGGTACCAGTTTCACACTCCAGGGCTTTGCGTATCTGGTTACAAAAAGTCTGGTACATGGCTGGTCTTCAGGGTCTGCCACAAGTGTCACAAGTTCATAGGTTGAAGTCAGAACCAGCAAACACTTTTAGAACAGGATTTCGTATGAGTGTGAAATAGCGGACGTAGCGGACCGCGCCGTGCCGTGGCCATGTCAGGGTCTGTCAATGCCGTGTTGTCTATAAAAACATTCGAGATTCCTGCCGTAACCGTGCTGTGACCCAACATATTTCCAACATTTTATAAATTGTGAGGTGTCCTCTTTTAAAAGTTGTGTGGGAGTCCTTTTTGCAGTTGTCCAGTTCTCTAGCCTGAGAAAATAGCCGTCCTTCCGCTCACTTCTCTTAGTCCCCTCTCCTGGGAGACCAAGAGGAGTGAACGAAAGAACCGCTGTTTTAACAGGCCACCAATTCACCTAAAATCAACTGAAAAGGGTAACTTTTACTTAGTCACAGGTCAATAAAATGCAAGCTCGGAAAGTTCTCTTTGCAAGATGTCACCTGCTGGTTGGTGGAAAAAAAAGGGTGTGTCTGAAATGTTTCAACGTACCCATGGATCTTGTTCTGCTATCTCTTGCATCATTAGCTCGATATTATTATCAGTGATAAAAAACTTTTCCTGGTGATAAAAAGTAGACATTGATAAATAAAACGGTAAAATGAACGAACTGAAACATAGATTGCGAGCAGTCCCACTTTTCCCTCCAGATTCAGTAAAGACGAGTTTTCAGTAAGAGATTCAGTAAGGACGTGCGGCAATGGGAACGAGTTAAGGAGGGGAGGAGCGAGAGGAAAAGTAGGGACTGCAAACAACACACTAAGACTTGAATTACTCGTTTCCTCTCCCTTCTTCCCTCCTTAACTCGTCCCCATTGCCGCTCGTCCGCGTATACTAAAAACTCACGTCTTTACTGAATCTGGAGGGAAAAGTGGGACTGCTCCAGTCTAACTGAAACATAAAGATGAAGACGTCAAAATGTGGTGAGATCAAAAATGTACGCCACCCCACGAGATGAAGGGTCGAATGGCGTTGTCACCACATTTTGACGTCTTCTTTGCACCTATTAGAGCACAACCCAACGAAAAAAAAAAAAAACACAAAACACAAACCCCCCCCAAAAAAACAAAAAAAACACAGCAATCTATTTGTTTCATCGAAATATTTCAACCAATGACGTCACCTATACGTGTGGACAGTAATAACACACGGTTCTCGACCAATCAGGGCGTGCGTAATATACCAAGTACTGTATTATATAACTACCTCAAGATCCTCCTCGCCTGGCCCAACCTTGAACCCATCCCATAATCCTTTGCAGGCATCATCTTTCGTCAGGGTTAATACAAGGTTATCATCACTGACATCAATGTGACAATTGTCTGCAGCAAGATTGTGTCCATCCGCAAAAGAAATATACAGTGCGTAGTCTGGTTGAGGAAGGTAATGAGGTTTAGTCTTCTCAGAAGGAAAGTTGATGTAGCACTAAAGAAAAATGGCAAAAAGGATATATAACACCATAGATATTAAATATGGCACACAACTACTCACTCTGTTCTGTTAGTAATATGTGGTGCTTTACAAATAGATTCAATTTTTCCGTGCGTTTGTACTCTAATAGATGCACAGATGACGTCAAAATATGGCGAGAACAAAAACTGTACCACGAGACGAGGTCGAGTGGTGTGACTGTAATCGTCACATTTTGACGTCTGCTGTGCATCTGTTAGAGTAAAGACGCACGGAAAAATGGGATCTATTTGTCTTGTATAATATTCATCGACACATTTCAACCAATAAGAGCGCGCATAAGATTCAATGACGTCATCTATACGTAATTACACACAGTTCCTCGACCAATAAGAGCGCGCGTAATATACCCATTACAATAGATATGAAAGACGGCACAGAACCAATCTGTTCTGTCAGTAATGTGTGGTAATTATACTTTAACCAACCTTATTTTCATTGAATCCAAGAGAAACGTCTTCCATCACAACACCAGGAATATGAATCACAAATGTTACAGTGTCACTGTCTTGATGATATGAATAAGGAGGCGATTGGAAGAATGGAGATGACATGTCTAGAAGAAAAATCAGAGTTACTAACAGAGCAAATAGGAATGGTTTAGGAAGGGAGAAATGAGGCAGAAAAAAAACTGGTTTGGGAGGAGGGAGGAATACACTTAGCGAAGAGGTCAAAACAACGGTCCAAAGTAGGGACCTAATTGTTTAAATCTGGTGGTGGGTTCCGGGGCATACTCCCTCTTCCATAATGGGTACCTTGAAAATCTCGATACTATTTAGTACTAAATAGCACTCATTAAACAATAGAATTTGCATAAAATAGCACTATTTAGTACCATTTATGTTGCAGGCTTTTAGTGTTTGTACTCTAATATTTAATATTTAGTTGTTTATTAAGCCTTGTAAAGTACTATGAACATGTAATTTGTTTTAGAAACCCCAAATTCTGCAAAAAAATTAATGTGCAGTTTAAGTGTCCTTTAAGGTAATTCCGTAGAAATAAAACTAGAAATGAAATTCTCATAAAACTTCACAGAGTGATAGAGTTTGGGTTATCCACAAAATGAAATAAAAAATGGAGGTCATCCGTGTTTGTTTTTGCGCTGGATAATTTTAAAGTACACCATCTTTTGTGTCTTGAGGGCTCAAGATTCGAAGATCAAAATCGTGTCAAAAATAATTAATTTCTTAAATCTGAGCAGTGCTAGCTGACTAATATGAGCTCATTTTCTCTCTTTGGGCAATAGCCTAGTATTATGATGCAATAAATTGTTGTAAAAATGCGTTTACAAGAAAGAAGGTAAAATTGGTTGATAGTACGTGCCCTTGAAGCAGCGTGAAAGCACCTTCCGACCGCACGTTTTATAAAATATCTAAAAAACTGGAAATGGAATCTTGACTATAATAATACATATGATAGAGAACCTTATTACCGTTGATTTACAAAAATAAAAAGAATAGGTGCCCGTGCTCGTTTCCGCGCTACGACGCGCTAAAGTGTGAAACAAGACGTCGTAAACAGCCTGTGACCGAAGAGGACTGAGGCGAGTAACCACTAAAGGGCCTCTTAGAGCGTTTCTACTGTTCAAAACTTCATAAGACTAAAGCTTGCATCATTTTAAGGTGTCCCGTACCTATTGATTTGTTTGTTGGGCATGAATTTCAATCGCGTCCTTTTACATCAAAACCTTGTCCGATTTCTGAGAAATTTGCAGCCATTTGTCTACAAGCCTTGAAATTTGTACCGGTAATTATTTTTCTGCGAATTAGATCAAGTAATTCGAGATATCAGACGATTTAAAAAAATGGCTTTTTGAGAAAAATTGGTCATAAATCCAAAATTCCAAGGTGAATTTTTTTCCTATTTCGTCAATCAAGTATAAAGGCATAGAGGACTACATACAACATGTACCGTGCCAATTGGTGCCTTGGAAGTTGCGATACAAAATTTGTGCTGCCTGTTACGACGCAAAATTATGTAGTCAAAACTACCGCCAAAATCTCAACAAAATTTCAAAAGCAGCGAGAACTATATCTGCTGTAAGAAAGACAAATACCTATTGTAACTTGTAAACAAAATTTGGAGAGATGAGAAGCTAAACGCCAATGTTATCCTCAAGCAAACTTGGGGAGTAATTTTTGTGACCACGAGATGAGCGTTGCGAATTTGTATTACTTCGACTTCTACAAATTCTGTCGAATTGTTTCGTGAAATTTTCTCGGTATGGGATAGAACAAGATGTTAACATACCTGCTGCCAAGTGTCGTTGTGTTTGCTGCACTAGGTATAATTCATTAAGCTTCAAAAGTAAGCAACTACATCGAGTCGACGTTTGAGCTGCCAAGGTAAAGCCCTCATGGTTTGTTAATTTATTCAAAACAACACCTTACTATCTGTTGCAAAATTCCACACGGGATTTAGACTCAGAAGCAATTGTATTCAGAGAACTACTGTCTTTATTCCCAAAAGTCTGGATCCCGTGCGGAATTTTGCAACAGATAGTAAGGTGTCGTTTTGAATAAATTAACAAACAGTGAGGGTTTTACCTTGGCAGCTCAAACGTCGACTTGATGAAGTTGCTTACTTTTGAAGCTTAATGAATTATACCTAGTGCAGCAAACACAACGACACTTGGCAGCAGGTATGTTAACATCTTGTTCTATCCCATACCAAGAAAATTTCACGAAACAATTCGACAGAATTTGTAGAAGTCGAAGTAATACAAATTCGCAACGCTCGCCTCGTGGTCACAAAAATTACTCCCCAAGTTTGCTTGAGGATAACATTGGCGTTTAGCTTCTCATCTCTCCAAATTTTGTTTACAAGTTCCAATAGGCATTTGTCTTTCTTACAGCAGATATAGTTCTCGCTGCTTTTGAAATTTTGTTGAGATTTTGGCGGTAGTTTTGACTACATAATTTTGCGTCGTAACAGGCAGCACAAATTTTGTATCGCAACTTCCAAGGCACCAATTGGCACGGTACATGTTGTATGTAGTCCTCTATGCCTTTATACTTGATTGACGAAATAGGAAAAAAATTCACCTTGGAATTTTGGATTTATGACCAATTTTTCTCAAAAAGCCATTTTTAAAAATTGTCTGATATCTCGAATTACTTGATCTAATTCGCAGAAAAATAATTACCGGTACAAATTTCAAGGCTTGTAGACAAATGGCTGCAAATTTCTCAGAAATCGGACAAGATTTTGATGTAAAAGGACGCGATTGAAATTCATGCCCAACAAACAAATCAATAGGTACGGGCCACCTTAAGTCAAATATATGTCTTTTACAATCAAACAAATCAAAATAGGCTAAACTACGCTATGCGCAGTAGAGATGCGCACTGCAAAACTACGGAATTACCTTAAGGTGATGTTACACAGGTTGATTCACAACAACAATTTTCTGTGCAACACTTAAACAAATTGATAATTTTGCATTAAAAAATTTTAAAATTCATATCAAAAATTTGCAACTTGTTCACTAAGTAAAAATATTGAACAGTTGTGTTTTGTATTTTCCAGGGCATAAACTTTATGGGTAACATTTGTTGCGCGGAAAATTTTTTGTTGCGAATCATCCTGTGTAACATCACTTTAGACAAAACAAGCACTTTCTATTGAAAGATCTATATTTAACTGTCTATTATTAAACCTGTTATATCAGGAGGTATTTCAAATTGGATATCCTGAGAATTCAGCTCTGAGTTAAGAATATCATAGTCTTTTTGGTCTACGTCTCCATCGAAAGGATTAATGATGTCATCCATTATAACAAACCCCTCATCACTGGCTGTCCAATCAGATTGTATGTAATTTGGAATATTATCAGTACCAACAGAGTTTTTATCAAATACTTCATTTGATGAATCATTGCTGTTCATTTCATTTGAGTCTTTACTGGGACTTTCTGGAGTCCTATTTGAAAAATCTTCACTCTCATCTTTCAAACTGCTATCATTAGACAGTTCCTTCTCTGAATTAATATTAGCTTTTGAGTGATTTTCACAGGGTTTCTCGGAGTTTTGGCTTTCATTGGTGTCTTCACTTTTGGATTTTTCTGTTGTGTCTTGTTCATCTTTTTGGTCATCAGGTATATCAGTATATGGAAGGGGAGGAGTCTCAGGCTTCAAGACTGGTAAAGTGACAACAAGTTCACGTTTACTCTTGTCAAACTTTGCAAGACCATTAACTTCATCCACAGGGAATGGTAAAGATAAGTAAACATAGTTAAGGTTAATGGTACCATAATGGAACACAATCACTTTGTGTTTCCTTCATTTATTCTCCTATTCAATAATCTTTCTTTCCATTCATTCATTAATTCACTCATCCATCAATTTGTTCTTCCATTTGTTCATTCATTCATTTCGCCCTTCCATTCATTCATTAAATCATTCACCATCACTTTGTTCTTCCATTCATCTCTCTCCATCAATTCTACTTTCCATATACTCACTTATATATACTCACTCATATATGATTCCATCAGTAGTTCTTGCATTATCATAAAAAATATCACATTTATTTTCATTCATTCATTTGTTGGTTCATTCATTCATCATTCCAATAGAACAGTTCAGACTTAGATGTTGCTCATTGACAGCTTTGATTATGCCCCTGGAGAGACAAGAAGTGGACATGAATGAACCAAGGTGTGAATGAACTGAAGCAAATACTTTAGATTTCTACCATGTTTGCTAAAGGTGGTGAATATCTTATGGGAAATCAACAACTTGGTCTCCTTCGCAGATGCCAAGGGTTTTGAAATGCAGTGCCTCTCATCCCACTCTTTGATTCTCTTCATAAATTTTTCTCTCTTCCTTCTTTATAGTAATGTAAGCTATATTAAAGGATATATCAAGATGGTATGCAGGGTCGTCATTGTGTAACAGCAGCTGCTTCTCAAATATATCAAGTTCAACAGATCCTGTGGATTTCTGTATTGAGAGAGAAAATCAAAACTAAGTCACATTACATGTACATTTGCACATTATCTGCGTCCCGCCAGACTAAAGTCTCGATTGGGAATTTGGTCAATAGGCTACCAAAAATCCAGACAGAGGCAGAGTTTTCTATACAATGTCTGTACACTTTGCTGGCTTCATGGTAGCCTATTGACCAAATCCCTAATCAAGACTTTAGTCTGGCTGGATGCGTAATTATGCACATGGTGGTAATGTCAGGCCTGGGTCCCTGAAAGCCTGTTTGGCACTTATCCAGAATTAACTAGAAAACCACTGGTTTTAATCCTAGATTAGTGCTTATCTTGCTTTTAGGAACTGGCTAATCGACAGCAAACTTTTAAAGTCTCAGTATTGTCATTCCCTGCATTACATACATGTACATTCATATTTTCTTTGTAATAAATAGAATCAATCAGTCAATAGAATACTAACTGCATGATTCTACCCCAGAAACCAGTTGTTCAAAAGATAATTAACTGTTATCCCAAGATTAAATATAAAGAAAACCAATGATTTTAACCCAGGATTAAACTGCTTTTCAAACAACCAATCTCTGGGTTTTAAATATTAAGTAACATACCAAATTTGGAAGTTCGATGGAAACAACAAGCTCTTTAGGTCTTGTGCTTGTACAAGAATCCCTATAAGAAAACAATTACTTTTTGTATGATTTTGTACGACCTGTTACAAACTTTTGAAGTACGACTTTACGAACTTTGAAGCTTCCAAATGAATTTTGGAAACCACTCCTCAAAATTCATGTCAAATGCACTGTAATAACACTAATGGCAAACTATAATTTACAGATTTATTACCTAGCATTTGTAAAGTTCTGGAAATCAATCACACCACGGTGTACTATATGATACACTGGTTCATGACATTTCTTGGTCTCTACTGAAGTGTTATCATCATCATAAGAATTTGAACAATTACTGATTTCCTTGGATTTCTTTTCATTATCGTTCACAGCTTGTGAATTATTATTTTTTGATTTCTTCTCGTGATTTTGATTTTCTGTTTTAGTTGATGTTTTTTCATCATATGGGTATGTGAATGGTACTCCACCAATTGTGTTATCTGCTACCTTATCTGGTTGCTGCAAAATTAGAACAAACATGAAATAAATGCATATCTAGCATCAGGATAGTAAAGGGGTTTTGCATGACATGAGAAGGGGTCAGAAATAGTGTGTGTGTGTGTGTGTGCGATCCATTAAATAAATAAACCTGAACCTGCTATTCTATAAAAAGTATTAGTCTGATTCTGTCAAAATTTGCAACAAGATGCTTGATTGTGCCAAAATTCCCTACATGAATTAACATCATAGAAAAAGCATGGACTTTACATGAGAATGCATCCAAATTTATCTATACACACTCTTAAATAGACAAATTTTTCACATGGTTTCCTTGAAATGCAACGTTTTTGGACAGGTCCTGTCTGGTTTAAACTGCCATAGATTATTTACCTGATTACTTTTGGTTCTGATCACTGTAGCTTGTTTCATGCCTTTGAACTTTAATTTGGGAAATTTCAAATCTACAGGAAAAGAGAATAAACAATGAAATGTTACCAAGCAGCAAAAATTTAAGGAATCTTAAAACAAATGTGCCACTTACTTTTATTATTCAGTTTAATATTTAATTGTTGTTCTATTCCATCCAGAGCAGTGCTGATAACTGTTTCCTTAAAACGCTGGATCCTGGTGGTTTAAAAGAAAGCATTAATACATTGTAACTTGATAGCACATATTAATGGTATGTTGATATAAATATATTATCAACGTTTACCAATATTTTAACTATTTACTATAATTAGAGAGCTGCTCAGGTGTTGACAACTATAGATTGAAGTAATAAACTATGCAGTGCAACCCTTATTAAGTTGCAGGCCTTGGTGAACAGGGTAAGCCGGATGCTTACTAGTTGAATTTCACAAAACTTTTTCCACACACATTCTGAAGTTCATTTGCAAGTTACCAAGTTGGTAACAAACTTTGGAATTTAGAAGGGAACTAGGTTCAATGAACCATGACATGTTTACATCTAAAAATCAAATATTCACTGAAACTTGTGTCTAAACCTCCCAAATTTCTCAAAAATCACATTCCAAAATGCATATTGACATGGTTTTTAAGAAATCTTGGGGTTCTTCAAAAATCACAAATCATATTCATAACTGCCTTACTGACATTGATTTTTGAGAAATTTGCTATTTTTAGATGCAATTTCAGTAAATATTTGATTTTTAGATGTAAATATGTCATGATTCATTGAACCAAGTTTACTTTGAAATGCTCAATAAAAATGTTTATTTTTAGCACACAATTGTCCTTTGAAGTATATAAATTTTGTAATCTATCTAGTGTAGTTTGTTAAGGGTGTACTGAAATGTGTTACTGTGCAATGGTTGCTAATATGCAAAACAGGGTCTTGCTTTGGTGATAGGCCCAAGCACATGCATTTTTGGCAGGAACCATTTGACTTCTGGTAGAATGACAAACACCTGACAAAAAGGACTCATGTTTGTTGCTTATTGTGCATGCACGGAACTTACTTCCAGTTTCTTTAAAAAGCTAATCTTGGTTTTATGCACCTTGATCTCAAGATTTATTTAACCTATTCCAAATTTTCACAATTTTCCATCACTCGAAGCAGAGTTCAAAGAAATGAGTGGCTACTAAGTCTATCATAGCAAACAATGCTCCATTGCCTGTCCTAGGTCACCCAAACTACCACAGGAACCCCAACATTAGTGTTTGCTAATCCTAGTTGGTAAAGTATCTCTACTTTTTCTGTTTACATGACCGAAACATACTCTTAGTGCTAGGATACTCCTGAGTGAGATAGGATGATCCTAGTAGTAGGATGATCCTAGTACCCAAAGTGAAGACACAAATTTCCATGTAAACAGAAATGCAGTAAATGTATAGCAGGTAGGATGATTCACCTTCTAGGATGATGCTAGTGCTATGTAAACACCCTCTTAGTACACCCTTTACACACCTTCAGCACACCCATAAATAATCTTGACAGCAGTCCTGATACACTGATACTACCAAAATCACTCAACTGTTATCACCGCCAATCGATCAATCGATTGTGTTTTGAATTTCAGTTGGTTCACGTGACCATTTAGAGCGTTCTAACTGGTGACGTTTCATCAAAGAACAATAGGAGGAAGCAAAACGTCACCAGTTAGAGCTCTCCAAATGGTCACCTGAGTCAACTGAAATTCAAAACATGATCAATTGATTGATCGGCGGTACTAACAGTTGAGTGATTTTAGTAGTATTAGTAGTATATGGCTTCTAAATGTACAATGTACATTTTAATAAAACTACCTTTTGGGCTTTCAGGTAAGTCTCAGGATGGAATACCACATCAAACACCACACACTTCTTACCAGCTGTAAGATAAATCAAAAGACTGTCAGTTTGTTGCTGTGTGTAGCACACTGAACATTGTTATAAAGATGATGTTGTTTTATCACTCATCATCAATGCAGCTTACAGTAACTTACTTCAAATAACATTATAGTAACACCCTACCATCTACGTTGAGTGCACTCAGAATTATTAATGAGTACAGTGTATTTATAAAGGCACAGTTACACAGTGCAATTTCATCTGCAACTCCTCTTTCAACGGAATTGCAAGTTGCACAAATAATAATTGAACGGGTGAAAATGAAAGTGACCTAAATGACTTTTAGTCTGTGATTTTTAATGACTTTTCAAAAATCAGTCAAATTGTCCAATTACACCAAACATCTTATTTTAGTCTAAATATCAATGCTTGGTATTAATTTTTCATGATTTCATTCGTTTATTGTAGCATCCAATATACACCAGTTGGATTGAGCAAAATCTTTGCAAGAATACAATGTTTTTACGTGCTGCTCCATCTTGCAATGGTTTGTGCAAGGGCCATTGTGAGACCAGTTGCAGGAAAACATTGCACAATGTCACATTATTTATACTAACCATTGTCTAAATCATCTCTGGGTTGTGACACACTAAAGGGTATACTCCACTGCTCACCCCTTTTTCTAATGAACACAAAAATCAAAGTAAAAGATTAATGGAAAAAAATGAAAATAATTACTACAGCTGTGTTAATGGAAAAGCCTTAGAGGCCCACTTGGATGAAAATCGGTGAAAACTGGAAACTGATTATTTCTATATGAAGATTATTATAGCTAAATAACTAGCTAATCTCTGACAAAAAAATCTATATTTTAAGCTCATTATCACAGAGAAATTTTGGTTTAAAGCCTAAAAGAACAATAGGGTTGAGTAATCGACGTCATAATGATGTCATTTACTCACAATTTAAATGCTAAAAACCTTGACAATTTTCTCCGTCTCTTTTGGATGTGAAGAAAATGTTGCTTCTTGATCATTATTGGTGCCGTATACATAGGTTTCACTGAGTTTCAAGTCATTTTAAATTTTCATTGATTTTGATCCAAGTGCTCCTTTAAACAATTTATGAGACATTGTACCTTCTACCACATTCTTCCTTTTCCGTGAAATGAGAAGATGCTTTCTGTATATGTTCATTATAACAAATGTTGACAAATGCTTTAAGTTCATCATTAACTCTTGTTGTTTTGACCACAAACCCAGCCTAAAAGTAACGGATACAACAATATAAGCCTACTTGGAAAGTAACTTATTGATTTATTTCTGAAAATTAGTTTAATAATAAAATTTATGACAAGTCTCAATGTTTTGATGAGTCCATATCAACACTTGTTGTTATATATTTCATTATTAAATGTTTCAGACCAAACATTCAGTTCACAAATTAGTTTATTGTTATAACCAAGACAACATTGCCACAGGGTTCTTGGTGAACGCTCAATCAGAGGAAATGATATACCAGCTAGGTATATAATTAACCTAGCCTTTTGTTCTTGTTACATATATTGTAGTCATGGGCTTCTTCAGTTGTACATCAACCTAACCTGCCCTCAGGTACCTATGGTCACATTTATGCTTAAGGAATATAAAACGCACACGCATGTCTCTGTGCTGTGATATAAACATGATGGAAGATGCAGAGCAAGAGAAAAGCAAGCTTAGGAACACGAGACGTAGCCGAGTGTTTCTCTTGCTTTTCGAGTGCTCTACATCTTCCAGAGTGTTTATATCACAGTACAGAGACATAAGCGATCATTTTATATTGCTTTTATAAAATATTTTCGACGGTTTTTTGAGCAAGCCATGTCTCTGTCCTCTGATATAAACATGGTAGCCAGCCAATCAGCACATGCGTTATATCTCAAATATTTTATAATATCTGTTAGAAATTCTATTGAGACTTCTGAAGCCCTGGGCCCGGTTGTTCGAAGGGCGATTAACGCTAATCCTGGGTTAAAAGGAATGTTTTTCTTTAGATTTAATCATGGGTTAATGCTAATCATCTTTCAAACAACCAGGCTCTGACCCTGTCCTGCACCCCTGTCTTCCAACCTGTCTCCTAAGCACCCTAGTACATTCAACAGACAGACATGTACATGGCAAGAGTTGATTACCTCAATATGTACTATGTACATAAATATTAAATGTACACTGGGTTGTCAAAAAGACTTTTGTAGCAGGAGAATGAACTTTAGAGTGCATGCCATATATCCATGAAACAACTACTAACTATTTAGCACATAATAGTATTTAGTTATCAGCTTTTTAGTTATGGACAAACCAAGAATTCACTGAGGCATAAACAACACAATGAAACACAAAGACAGCTAGATGCGTTTCTTTTGTTATTTGCACTATTCTGCTTGATAATGCTATCCAGTTCGTACAAAATAGTGCAATTAGACAATACATATTAAGTTTTATTTTGGGATATATTGTGTGTACTCTAGTATATGGCACTAGTCAATACCTCTGGGTTTACAAACTTGATGTCCATTCCTCTTTCCTTCTCCATTTGGGCTATTTCTTCCTCGTATTTCTAAAGATAGAAAATATTGTGACTAATACCTCTAAAATTGACTTAGGGTCAATGTAAATATACTTTGCAGGTGTGTTTTCACATGAGTACTCTGCCAGGGGGCAAAATGTGCACTTCTATTTAAGGTCCTCCTTCAAAAAAACTTAAAGTTACTGTTTTTAGCGACAACATAATGTAGTGAAATTTTAGAAAGTTCCTCAAAATCTCTAAATTCTGTCATAGTAAAAATCATCATTTCCCCCTGAAAATTGCTAAACTAAGTAGCCTCTAGATCTCCCACTAGAGAAATCACTCAATTTAGAAGTCACCAAAAATATAGTCACCTTAAGGTACATGTACATCATATGCAGCTACAGTAAGTTGAATACATTTTACAGCGTTATGGGGAATATAGAGTGCGTAATCATTGACCAGGACCAATGTTACCACAATCAATCAGTTTCTTGCTTTCTGATTGGTTGAGAACTGTGGTCAATAAAGTCCACACCAATGATTTGCGCCATCATTTTCATGTTATGAGCACACTTGTATTCAGCAAGAAATGACTTCTCCAATTTGTGGTAAAAAGAACAAATTGACAATGGATTTCTGTGATATGGAGTCCTATTATTTACCAACATTTTACATCAACACATAGTTAAAATTAGTTATGACCCACTTCACTATGCACCTTATGAGTCCACAACATTTTGACCATTTGTGACGTAAAATGTTCAGTTGGTAGACAAGAGTCCATATCAAGGAAAGCCACCATAAATTTGTTAGATGTCTTTGCTTCTTCAAGTGTAAATATTTACTTGGAAAAAATCTAAGCCCTCAGCATGATTTGAACCCATGACCTTCAGATTTTGGTTTGACACTCAAATTGGAAGGTCATGGGTTCAAACCATGCTGAGGGCTTAGATTTTTTTCCAAGCAAATCTTTACACTTGAAGAAGCAATCACATCTAACTAACACATTTCCGAGAGACAATCCATTAATTTATAAACTTACATTGTCAATTTGTTAACTTACTTGCAAGGCTAATAATTTCAGTGACTAACTAATGTCTTTAATTACAGTTGGTTTTTATGGGGTATAAGAAACAGTGACATTGTAACTTACTTTCTTGTTTTCAGGATCAGATATTTCCTCTGCATATTCAACAAGCAGTTTACGAAACTCTTCATTCTGCATTGCTTTCTGGAACCTCTCAAGCTCCTATCAATTCAAATTTGCATTAAAAATTAAGCCTGATCCCATTGCTTCCATAATCAATTTTATTCAATGATGATATAAATCATAAAAAGCTCTTTAAATAAGTAAGTAAGCGAGTTTACAAGAATTAATTAATACCACAGATACATTTCAAAATCACAAATGTTTGTTATCATGATTTGGAGTGAAAGCTACAACTGTATATATGATACAGCTGTCGCAGTATGACATCACGCAAAAGAAGACAATACCTGTTCATGTTTCTGCATAACAATAAAACCTTTTGTGTTGTTTTCAAAGAGCACTACCCTAGAATTTCTAGAGTTCATGGAAATTGATACAGTAGTTGTGTTTGAGGTCATATCAAACTATCATTTCTCTCATGGAATTTGTTGCACAAACTACAACTGTACCACTCTAAAACATATGGTTTTCCAATTGATTAATTTACACTTTGCAACATTCTTACAAAGTTCTAATTTCCCAGAGTCAATTTTGTAAGTGATCTCTGATTTTAACTTGACTTCACGCCAATAGCAATAAATTCTTAAAAGAAAGGTTGTATTCGTGTTTTGTCTGTATTACAACGTGTTTGTAAGATGCTGATTATTCAATCGGGTGATGCAAGCCATGAAATGGATTTCATTTGATACTGTTATCAAAAATCAATACATAAAGCATTAAAAATATGAGAAACAGATGAGAAACAGCAGACAGGATAACTACAATCAATTCACAACAAGTAAAAGGAAACCTGCGATCGTCCCCTAACAACAACCGAGTCACGAGGTTCAACAACCACACCTTGAAGTACCACAAATACAGCTCCAGCAAAACTTACCTCGTGAGTGATTTGAAAATCTTCATCTTTCTTATCTGCAGACATGTTTTAGGGTGTTAAAAATGAAGAAAGTGGAAGAAAAAAGGTGTTTTTACACAGATGTTTAGCAAACACGTTTGTTTGTTGCTTTTTCAAGAAGTCCCCCTTGGTAACCAGGCATTGATTGGCTACCAGTCTCCTCGCCGCCACTCCGCCTGGGAAAATGGCTGGAATATAAAATTCCGGGAAGAAATGTAAAAAAAAAATTGTGATTGAAGATAACGGGAAAACTTGGCTATTTGACCCTGCAATTTAACTATTTCGTCTTATCAACGACATATATATACATAATATGTTAATTTTTTGTATTGAAACTGGAAGTAGAAAGTGATCTTTTTAGTTCAACACCCGCGCGCGGGACAAAAATTTTCACATTGCAAATCAAAAATAATTCCTTTTTCTTTTCTTGGTTGATTTTTTTAATGAAGACAAAGCATACTTCTCAAAAGCACGCACCAATCAGCTGCGTTACGAAGCCTTGCAAAAGAACAGTGACGCTAGCCATGACGCATTGCTTTGTACCATCACCTTTTTATAATTTCGCAGTAACATACAGTTCCGATCCCAAACGACAACCTGACCTCATTTTTAGAGTCAAAAATCAAGCGTCAATCACTATGCCTTTAACTCCCCCTACAGAACGGCCAGAAGGATTGTTTTATCAAGGATTTTCGGGATTTACAGGTAAAACCTCTAGAAATCTAAATTTAAGAAAAAATATATTTCACATGTACAAGCGTATGTGACCGACCGTTTGGTTTGGATGTCAATAACTCTTTTTGTATAGTTAGGCTTAAATGTTTAGACCAGTTTGGTGGTATTAGATGGAAAGGGATTAAACATTAAGAAGTAGCACAATATATTTTCGATTTTTATGCCCTGATACTAGTTAAAACGCACAAGCAGTATAAGGGTGATTGCGTCGGTACATGTTATGCAATCTCATGTTATTCCGAATGTTATGAACTAATACGGAGCTCCTTTTGGTTAAACTGAAGATCATATTCTAACATTTTGCTGACATTAACGAAGGAAAGTAATCTAGTTTTCGTGTGTAATTTATATTTTCTCAACCTCAGGAACCAAAGGTGCCTCTTTTTATCGGTCACCCTATTTCAAATGTTCAAAACTAAGAAACAAGTAACGAAATAGTTCCTATACCTTAAAAAGGTATACCTCTTTCATATGTACCTCCAGTCTGAAAGAAGGGTATTCCTTTCTTACATCTCAAGCCTGAAAAAAAGTGCCCTCTTGTTGTAGTTTAATTTTTTCCATTGGTTAAAATTCTTTTTTAGTGGTTAATGTTTTTTTCTGGTTATTTTTAAGTCATCTTAAGGTGAGGTTTAGGGTGTTATGGTGGGTAAGTTATGTATTTAGGTTAGTTTTAGAGGTTTGAACTATAAGGAAGTGGATTAAGAAAGTAAAACAACGCCTCCTAAAAATCTAAGCTAGTGGAAAATTCAGTCAAACCACAACTGAGATATGTTTCCCTTTTTCTGAGCCTCCCTCGCTGAGGAAAAAAATGTCAAATGAAAAATGTAAATTTTCGCAAAATGTCTTTTTTGTACCAACTCTTATCTCACTTATACTGTCAGGTCGTTGGTTTAGTGATGGCCAAAAAGCACAGCGCGGTCAACAAAGAAGCAATGATGCGAAGCAGAACAGTCCGCTGGATGTCCCAACAGTTACTACAGGACCAGCCCAGACACTGGAAACGACGACCCTAAATGCCCCTGCGAATAATAATCAGTACGCTAATGTGGACGACAAGGAGGACTACAAAGATGAATCTGTTTACACATTCTGTGGATCCTGCAAGAACCACGTCATGACCGTGGTACGTTTTAGGGTTGGCATGACAACGGTACTATCTGCCGGGGTAATGTGTCTGTTTGGCTGTGTGGCTGGTTGTTGTCTTATTCCTTTCATGATGCCAAGGTTTAGCGATGTTGTGCACTCGTGCCCTAATTGTCAGATCAAGTTGGGCAAGTATCGAAGGAAATTCAACAACATATTTGTAAGTGAATAAGATTTGATCATGAACAAGACTTCACCATTCTGATGATATCAAATAGTGATTATATGTTTTTGGAAATTTGCAATGTATAATAGGGTTACATTTGAATGAACGCATAGTTTGTTTTAAGCAAGTCTGCCTACAGGCTCTCAGGGGAGGGGTGGGGGTGGGGGGAGGGGGAGGTAAGAAGGGTTCCTTCCTCCCCTTCCCAATTTCCCCAGAAAGCCTGTACGCAAGCTAGTTCCAATTGAACTCAAACTGCAATGTCGGCATATTGTATTTGTACAGCTTACAGCTCAACGTATTAACTAGTCGTTTTCGTATGAGTGAGAACACTGTACGGTTACGATACGATACGGTTACGGCATGAATTTCGAATGTTTTTATAGACATTACGGCACTGACACGGTCACGGTACGGCGCGGTAAGTTTCCCACTCATACGAAAATGACTCTATTTCTTACTGCAATGCTAAGTTAATATGAATTGCGTATTGAAATTTAATTGCACAGTGTTAAATCCTTTATCGAGTGGCCATCGGATGAAGGTTCTATTAAGTAAACGGTTAGCACAACTCAGTCTCAGAAGAAAAGACCGACCATGCAGTTGAAAAAAAGTACTTTTTTCTGAATTCGGCCCGAGAGGTTTTATTCCCATTGTGATAATAGACCATTTTACAGCTATATCTTGGTCAACCACAACCTCGACTGCGAGGAATATATTCTTTAGAGTTTGGTAACAGCCTGTGAAAAGGCAAAATATGCGGCACACAAATGAACCAGGGAGGTCAGTGTAAGGGCCCGGTCACATGAGAGAGGGTGCCCCTATGTAGTAGGGATAACTCTTTTTTGTGTGTGTCCCCCAGGGAAGTTTTCCCTACTACATAGGGGCACCCTCTCTCATGTGAACGGGGCCCTAAATGTCTTGAACAAGCCAAATAATCCTTTCGATTTCGACAGGTTTGTGCTTTGTTCATTTACACCTCCCTGGTTTATTTGTATGCATTTCTTGCCTTTTCACGGGCTTTTACCGAACTGAAAAGAACATACTTCACGCAGTCCACGGCTTTGGTTGACCAAAATATAACCGACTGTAAAATGAGCATATCATTAAGTGAATTCAGCTTGGAGCCAGTGTCTTAAAAAGCAGTTGTTTATTTCATATACAAATGCTTATGTACATCGAGATGTTTTATGTTAAATAAAGTACGACACATTATATACACGACGTTCTACTATGTATTTGACGAATTTAGAATAAACTAGCCTGAGTTGCTGGCACCAGCAACGCAGGTGATAAACGAAATTTCTCATTAAAAATTTAGCCAAACTATACCCCTTTCGGCAATATCCTAAACAGAAGGCCAGTAATTGAGTAGGACTTTTTACGTGTTGATTACTATCCATACGTTTACCGTCAAAACACCTGCTTCACTACTACAGAATGAGAAAATAAAAACTACATGTTTAACTGTGGCCAATAAAAAATTATATTTTCCTCTCAAGAGGAATTCTGAACAGATGTATCATAACCGATATTTAGTTGAGATGAAAACCTTGTGGTGTTTACCTATAGATGATTTGCAAAAGTCTTGGTAGACATTTCGAACTTAATTGCAACATTTATCACCACTCCGCGTTACACTGATACACGTACGTTTTCGTAAGTTCATCAGGGACGTGCGAAAGAACTGCGTTTTCAAACGTTTTCAACTGAACTAGAGACAATTCCTTTAAAGTCGATGTTACACGGATTGATTCGCAACAACGATTTTCCGCGCAACAAATGTTACCCGTAAAGTTTAGGCTGTGGAAAATACAAAACGCAAATATTTTTGCTTAGTAAACAAGTTGCAAATGTTTGATATGAATTCTAAAAACTTGTAACGCAAAATTAAGAATTTGACCAAGTGCTGCGCGGAAAATCGTTGTTGCGAATCGATCCGACGCGTGTAACATCACCTTAAAACCTTTTAGTCTGGAGACACACTAAGGTGATTTTTAGTCGTTCTGAATTAAAAATTAACCTTAAAATACTTAGGACAAATATATTAGTCAAATTTATGTCTCAGTTCTTAGTAAATGTCACTGAATTAAATTGGTGAAGGTATAAAAAGTTAAAAAGACATTTGATATACGTGAACATGTTCTACCACGCTTTACTGTCTATCTTCTCTACTTTCACAAAGCCCAAAATGCCATCTGTTTTTTGGGGGTAGGTAAAACAAATTGTCATTCAAATCAAACAAATTTGAATTACAATATTAACTACCCCCAAAAAACTGAAGGCATTATGTATGTATGTGCGAAAGGCAGAGAATATTTACTAATATGCAGTCACATATATAGCTATTTGAACAAACGTTAGCCCTTTCAAAATCATCGAACCTAGAAGCTGACCGAAATGGCTCCTGGGTCCACCAATGAGACATTGATTTCCATATGTTTTATTTATGAATTCGTTACATAATCAGTGTTTTGAATACCAAAAAATATATGTCTCAGTCGTTGTTTGAGACGTCCTCGTCCACGCGCTTCTTTAAAATCATCTAATCAACAGATTTCCCAGTGTTCATTTCGGTCTCAGCTTCTATGCTTTGAAGGGTCAATGTTTGTGCAAATAGCTATATAGTGCTTTCAAACCGCACATCTGCATGGATGGACCAAAAGACAGAGGATCCCCGTAAACTTGATCTTCCGATGGAATGGACCAGATCCGGGTTGCAAGCTGAGGGTGGACTTTGCTATCCGTTGGGTAAATCCTTATCCGGCAGATAAAATCATGGCTTTTTCTCTAACAGATAAGAATTTATTCTAAGCGGCTAGCACAATCCACCCTTCGGAGGCTGTAGTTCAAAATGGCGGGCGCTTATGACAGCTTATTATGGACTTATAGGCAAAAAAAGTTAAAGGAATGCAATTTTATGTATGACGTACCGATGCTGGAGGTGTACTTCAACAAAACTAACGATAGAGATATGTAGAATTTTGTTCGAGTGAGACCTATAACTACTGTGTTTTACCTTGGAAAGATACATCCGAGCTTTCGACGATCTACGCCATCAGTGGGGACTGAAGAAAATATTCAGCCAGTGTAAATCATAGCCTTTGGTGGGTGATGGAGTGTTAAGTAGATCACGTGTCACCCTCTTGAAATAAAGTTTATTGTATTGTTGTATTGTATTGTATCCCTCAGTCGAACACAATTCTACATATCTCTATCCGCTCAATATGCTACTGAAGGACAACAACGTAACAAACGTCTACAAAACTAACGACATTTCCCTTTTTTTCTTTTTTACACGTGCAAAAAGTAAAAATAAAACATCACATGCCTTTAGACCTCTTGCAGCAATTCCCAGTCATTGAGGGCAAAATAGTAATCGTTCTCTTGATGATAAAACCCTGACATTTCTTATGCCAAGTACTTTTGGCTTTGTCCCCATTCTGGAAACTTAGGCTCCTTTATATGAGTGAAAATAAGACCCGTCTTATCTAAGGCGCGACTTAAAGTACCTTTATACGGAGAGGTTCGCGTCTTATGTAAGGCGCGTTCTATTTTGTCTCGTATAAATGGCGCTACTGTCAACTGTCTTTGAACTAGTTTGAATTTTAGCCGTCCCCTTAGTCAATACCATGGGCACCAGAGGCCTTCGTATATACTTACTCTTAGGCCTTTGTTGTGCGAGGCCAGGTATTGAGAGCCTCTGCATGCTGGTACCCAAGGCACTTAGCCAAACGAGGCAAATCAAATTCATCTCTAACCACGTGCCACTACAATGAACAACACATTACATTAATTATATATACAAACGCTATACTGGTATTTCTTGAATATAGTTCACCGAGTTATTACTGTTCTTGGCCTGCTGTACAACATTTTGAGGTTTCCGTCGCCGTCTTTGGTTAACTACAGCTTTGTGAACCCATACAGGACTACCTGGAGTTCGTAAAGCATACTGTGAAGAACTTGTTCCCAGTCTCTTGACCTTTTCTCGGTGTGCGTTATTTATTCTATTTGCGCCAAAAGCGAATGTGTGACGCTTATTGAGTTCAGGCGGATTTTTGTCTGTTTCTGAAAGTAGAAAAGTTTCAAATATGGACGAACCGCTACTAACAAGAGATGGATCAAAAGACATGGTTGTCTTGGATCTTTACTCGAATCTGAGCCCGCGATGGATTCTGTGCTCACATTTCGTTGTAATGGTAATTCTGTCAAAGATGATGGTGATACCAAGTCTGGGGTTTTGTTGCTGTCTCTCACCTCGTTTAAATCATCATCATAACTACTGCCCAGATCGTCTAAATCATCAAAGTCTTCACAATAAGCCAAAGGCACACTCTCATGAGATCGTCTTACTGTTGAAAACCTTGATGGAGTCAGGTCGTCGATTATCATGAGTTCTTGCGAAGATAACTCATCCACGGATTTAACACGATCTGAGTCACTGCTTTCATCGATTTCTCCAGTTCAAATTTATGTGATTTTCCTGGACGTTGTTTGGTACAGGACTCATTTTTTCGTCTTCTTTCCCGTTTACCGATTAAGACATCATCCAGTGGATTGCTATTTTGCATGTTGGGAAGAATGTTCCGTTCAACACTCGGCCTGCTGAGTCAAATTTGAGCCGACATTATCGCTGTCTGAATTCTCGTTATTCTCCAGGATTTCACTATCAAACAAATTAGTGTCGAAATTGTTGTGATCTGTTGCTAAGGAAACGTCATTGAAACGAGGCTCTTTGTTATTCTGAGGCTCGTTACTAAGCACCAACTCATCACTGACATGAGGCTCTGGGCTATTTTTTATTGATTCGTTGCTAAGCAGCCCCGATTCTTCTGTATCTTCTTGTATCTTGGACAGCCGCTCAAAGGACTTTCTCAGCGAGCCAAATTTACCTGGTTTTAAGGCACTTGCGACAAAGTTGTCGAATATGATAATCTTATTAAGACGTCGCTTATTCTTCCCTTTTTTCTTAAGACGATTATAGTTAGTGGAAAGATCAGCAATATCGAATGAGTGCCTTTTTGTTGTTTCCTCATTCCGTGGTGATCCTGTCGAGTGTGTTGGAGAGAAATCGGTGAAATCCTCACACGAATATCGTCTTTCTCTATCGTCACTACTTGCATCTGTCGACTCACTCTCACTCTCATCTTTGTCTTCCCTTTTTTCTTTCTTTCTTTTCCTGACGAAGGCGGGAGATGATGCATCCATCATAGATTCCAGATACTTCACATCATCTTTACGAGGGGATGACTTGGGCGTCAGCGGGTCATCAGTAGTGTCATCAGAAGCCCCATTGACCAACTTTGTATTTTCTTGAGTTCGAGAAGGAGAAGGTTCGCCGGATTTAGTTGGCGAATCTCGTTCGTCGGAGAAAATTCCTTCGTCCGGGCCTGTCGATGCTTTCTGATCGGCATCCTCCTCGGGTTGTTCAATCTTAGTTGCTATACCCATTCGATCCAATAAATCATTTAGACTATTTGTAAAAGAACTTAGGCTGCTTTCCGACGATATGGAAATACAATCCGAAGACACGAGGCTGTATCGATTACCAAAACTCACTGTACCGTAATTTATCTTTGGTATATCATCTTCCTCTTGGCCAAGATCGTCTTCCTTCGGGCTTTCGTTCGATTTGTTTAGCTTAGAGGCAAGAATTTCTCTTGCTTTATCGAGTGATGTTTGTCCAGGAGAGAGTGGAGGATCTTCTTCGCGGGTAATTGCCTCATCTTCATTTGAAGTCGTTATTTTGTCTTCGGTCAACAAACTAACTGATTCTTTTGGACTAAGTATCAAGGGAGAAGCCGCAGTTACAACAATATCAGGTACGTCATCAGGGTCTTCATTTGTACTGGAACCTCGAAGAGGTGGTTGTATAAGGACTGTCTTATCAGGGTCATCTTCATGTCCTCTAACGCAGGAGCCATTCAAAGGTCTCATCCGTATGTCATCAGAATCCCAGTGTAAATTGACGTCATAGGGACTGTCTCGTGCATCAGTATTCAGTGCCTCGGGATCTTGTGGCCCTTGATCCAGCCCCTGGCCCATTATGAGAGAAGACTCATTCTCTCTACAGTCATAAATTGCAACATCCAACCTCTTTACTCGGCAACAGAAGCAGAAATACAGCCCATACATTTTTCGTCCATGAAGCTTAAATGCTCGCGTACGTAGAAAAAGGCCTTTGAAGGCATGACTGTGATGGTACAATCGATAGTATAAGATCATGAAAATCACACCTAAGACGAATCCACCCCATACAACAGCCATAGCCGCATAGGTCATAGTGGTCGAATTCAGTGTTCGATTAGGATACCACATTGATATTAGTAAGGAATTCTCTACCAACATGACAGAATAAAATAGTACGATACGTTTCCGTGTCATGCCTTCCTTTGTGTTGAAGAAACAGAAGATGTAAATAAACGCAATGACCGCATTGAAGAACTTTTCTTTGCATGGATGTTCGCGTCCATTTTCATCCACGCAAAACTGTGTTCTCTGACACGTTAACCAAAGCGCCATAATAAACCAGTGACCGGCCGCAGCTAAAAGCATCCATTGTTGAAAATGCGACGCAAAAAGTACTAAAGCAACTACCCTGGATGTCACCATGCAAGTACGCCAGGACAGTTGAAAAGTAAACCCCAGCCAAGGCAAGTCTTGAGCGTTTTCTCTCAAGTCCCTCAACGCTTTGCTGTAGCAAACTAAAGACCAGACTACAGTTACTAATGACGTTATTGCTGCAATGAGAATAATCAAATCATCCTCCAAAACAAACGTAGCTTTGCGACAAAGTACATAAAGCTGAAACACAGCTTGAGGGGCGGAATGTATAAATGCTTGAAGAAGTCTTAACATACAAAGATCCCGCCACTTTGGTATTAAACGTTCATGAGCCCCCTCCATTCTACCATGGCGTGACATCCAGCATAGTTTAATCGCAGACCAATATCTGAAATAGAGAATAAGAGATTGAATCAGTGTTAGACCTTAATTGTTTAGAACAGCTTTCGTATGACTGTGAAAACGGCACCACACGGTCACGACACGGTTACGGCAGGAATTTGGAATGTTTTTATAGAGATCATGGCACTGACACAGTCACGGCACGGCGCGGTCCGTTTCACACTTATACGAAAACTGCTCTATATGAAGGCAAGTGGGCCCTGGTAGTCAGGACAACACTTTTGTTTTCTTTTCTCTGGGAAAACTAAAAACAAAAGAATTAAGCCACATGCCTTGACAATGAAAACTTGCTCGTACCGATGACAAACACATTCGAGAGATTCACGTAAACGGGAAACGGCAGACGGCAGAGAGGATATGCACGCGACCTACATTTTCCGTGCCTGGTGTTGTGTGTTTAGCACTAAAAAGAGAGTGACTTTTCACTTTTACGCCACGAAATGACTCGCCCTCGCGTTAAAGCGGCAACGCCAGACGAGAAGAAAACAGGCCATACACGTGATCCTCTCTGCGGTCCACCGTTTCGTGAATCTTAACCTATTGCCATTTTTCCTGGTCGAGGAAGACTGGTGCAGATGCGGCTCTATTCCGGTTACCAAGTCGTGAAAGGTGAATAGTTGTCTCATGCAAACTTGCGCGCGACGGCTCGGTTACCAATGTGGAAACTTAGCAACCGAGCCTTTGTAAGTGAAAACGTTTGATTATTTGTATTAAAAAATTATTTTTCGAGCTAAAAAAAGAAACGTATACCCCTGCTGTGAAAGTTTTCATATACAAAAGCGCAAGTCGTTGCCTCACACCAATGTGTGGGGAAAATGCACTCTTTACACACACACACACACAAAAAAAAAGCGTTATTTATAAGCTTCAAGTTCAAAAAACATAATTCTGCGACATCTTATTTAATACTTAAGATTGTCTGCACAGTTTTTCTTCTCGGTCGATTGTTGTTAAGAATCAGTCATAGCAAACAACAAGCCCTTAGTGGCGGGATATCTATAGTGATGACATTTTAAAACATATTTTATATTTAAACGACTTTTAGAGTACAAATATAAATAAAAATCTTTAATTATCCAATCATCTTTCAACCAATTAGGACGCAAGTTAGCACTGTGCGCACGTCAGATTTCGTGACTGATACAAGGGATTTCACAGCTATATATCTAGCCAGCCGACTTCCTACCGTTATTTAATAGATAAACATAGCTGGTGGTCCTTAAAAATCTTTCAAAACTAATCTACAAATTGCTGTTGGCAAAGTACCCCTAAAATGTAATCTGTGCTAGCGATTGCATGTCAGGCATGAACCGGTCGTTTATCACTGACTCACTGCCTATTCGACACACGTGTGGACAGAATTCTATCTCTTTGACCATTTTGTCATTTTTCTTTCCATTTTTACGTCAACCACCATGTATTCATCAAAAGTCGGCCAAAGCGATGTTTTTTCACACATGGTTGAATCCAGTCGCTCGGCATTTATTAACTCAACCTCTTGGATATAAGAAATAAGGTTATTGTTATAAGGGGCGTACATCGCTTCAAGGATCTTCAATGTAAACAACTGTCTATTCAGCCTATCTGTCTATAAAACTGGCGCCGTGAGCAGGAAAATAACTGAAACCATGCTTGCTTATCAACTGAACTGTGTTTTTATGGTTATTACAATGTTGTGTGTATAATGTGGACACCAGGGAAACTGTACAAGCAGCCGCTGAAGATTTTTTGATAACCGAATGGTTTTATGTTGGTTTACTCGTTTTAAGGGCACTTTATTTTAGTCTAGTTTGACCATAATCTCTAACACCCGTCAGCTTAACATGTATATCGCTTATTCAACGAGATAGTGAATCTTAAAACGCTTGGTCGGGTTGGGCTGTTTAGGCTAAAACATATCCCGACCTATTATGAGATGTACAGTGAAGATATCGGCTGGTCGTGTTTACACTGAAAAACTCTTTTTCCCTCTTTTTCCATTCGTTTTTTTACTTCAACTAGTTAACCTTCTCCGTGGGCAAGTCGATACCTGGACCACATAAACCAAATTTCAAGTAAAATTATTAACGAAATTATTCTAATTTAGTTGTAAGATCATTGTAGTTATTATCTTTCCACAATCTTTATTTCCACGACCTTGCCTACGGCTAATTTTCGTGTACATTTTCTTTTAATTTACTTTTCAATCAAATTAATTCAAAAAATTGGTACAAAATGTACAAAGAATGTCGACCACAAAGCATTGAACAATGAGCTGTCCTCGATGCTTCATTGGTTCTAGGAGTGTATTTTTGACCAACATTTTCACACTTCACGATGCTAATTACTGCCAACAATGGAACTCTGGATTTTTCATTAGTCTGGATCAGCTTTTAGTAGTACGCTAAATGCCATTTTCTCGTTTGATTTACTTAAAATGTTTATCATCTGGGAACATTTTTGTTTCGAAATCACAGATAGCACATTTTTTCCGACCAGCAACATTGAATGTAATTAAAAGTCTACTGAAGGAGATAGTAGGGTAAAAATAAAACACACTACGAAAGAGAGAGCATATTTACAGTATAGGTCTGAGCTAAACAAATAAAGGCTGGATGAAGGAAAAAATTCATCGTCAATATTTGCTTTTTAACCTCAGATGATTTGCATTTTGTAATCAAATTCGGATCCCCCTAGTGTGCTATAGCTATTAAAATAAACGTTCAATAGGATTATTAAAGAAAAAATTCAAACATGTTTTTAATTTTAGAAATGTGAAATACTGTTGTCGCAAACTTGAATAACGTGGGAACTGTTTAATTATTCGCAGAAATTGTGTTCAATTTTTTATTGAGGTCTGTCACCACTCACACTGATGGCGATTCGGTGGTTGGTTGGGTAAACGGTAACGACTGATGACAAAGTCACAATGTTACACCAACTAAATCGAAAAAAGAAGACATAAAAACAAGACTTTTAGTGTTTTGATCATAAAAACAACAAAAAGGAGGTACCCCTTAATCTTGTGAAAAGCAAAGAATAATCTACGAATCATTTTTTTCGCATTGTTTTGATATCCTGATTTCCTGTTGAAGAATAAATATTTGTCAACTGGTTTGAGAAAAGTAGCTTACAGTGGTCAAGTTTTCTAGTTTTACAATGAAATCGTACTTTGTATTCGCGGCTTTAAAATTGGCCCTTATAAACAATTTAGCCAATGTACAATTTTAAATGTATAAATTACCATATAACTACCTCATAAACCATAAATCATGAGCCATCATGCTCAGTCAAGCATCTTGCGGCCTCAAAAGTTGTCAATCGATCGTAAATCAACCAAAACTATAAGCAAGCGAGCCGCCATTTACCTCTAATTTGTAGAGTCAAATAAAGCCGTAATTGAATAAGATGCTTGTGTTTTTGAATTCCAGTAAGAAAGGAGGGATTGTGGAAATTATACGTGGTGTTTTCGGACAGTCCGAATAGACGCGGGTAGCCACTGCTAAAACCACTCCACAGAACAGCTCTTGCAGAATAATACTAGCACTTGTTCAAACCATCCTCGGCAGCTTCACTGAAATATCATTTATTGCTGTATAAGTGGTTGCCTATCATGAAGTACTTGAACAGATGAAACATTATATGCTTGTGTCATTAAGAACCAAAATACTATTAAATCGAGTTTTTCAAGGAAAAATACCCCAAAACAGGCTAAAAACATCAGTATTTTACTATATTTTTAAATTGCGTTATTGATAAGTCATTTTACTCCTTCTGGATTTCATTCTGAGTTGTCATTGTTACAAATAGGCAAACGAAATGATAATTGCAGGCAGCTGCAAGTCTTCAGTCATATCGATGGCAATCTACCCGGACTACCAACCTACTGTCAATATGATTTCCAACCAAATTATTCGCCACAACTCACTAAACACTTATAATAAATATTCGCTTTTCGTAACAACGTAAATGTTGAATTTCAGACAAGTGTTTCGTATTTAAAAAGGCGGGCTTGAGTAGTTGACAATCATTTCCGAAGCTCTTTATACTCTTGTGATCGATATAGAAATGCGAAAATTAAATATCATAGCTTTGGTTGAGCAATGATTTTGACAGAATCTAGATTGGATTTTAAGATGAAAAATAAATATCAAAAATAATGCTAATAAAATGTACAGAGTTCAAGTTCGTACGTACTTGCTTGTTGGTTTTCTGCCTGTATTTCAGGAAGTTTTTGATGTGTCAGATATGTGTTAATTGCTAGTTGCTTGAGTCGATCGAAAACTCGAAATCTCGGCTCTGAAATACATTGTAAGGCTTAAGCGATATGCCAACTCCCCCAACCTGAATTTCGCGTCTCCTCTGATTCAAAATTCATTTAATAATCCATATATCTGGAGATCTTTAACGTTAGAAAGCGGTTATACGTACCGTAATAGTGGTCCGATTTGTACTAAATGCAACATATACAGTCCACAGGTACTCTTGCCGTCATCATAAAACCACTTGGCGGAGAAAATTTGTAGCACGAGAGAAGCAGATACAACAAGTCCTAGAGTAATCCCAAAATACCAGATATGATTCTGGTTGTAGTACAGTGCAGAAGCCAAAAGATCCGACCCAACATCGACTATAAATGTTATAATAGAAACGATAATCCACAGATCTGATACAAGCGAGATGGGTTGTTGGTCGGCGGACGAAATAACGGGAACCTTACAAGTAGAAGGGTGAATTGGAAACCTTTCAGGGTCACAGTTATTTGATTCTGTCACTTCTGAATCTTCCATGTTGTTGTTTCTTGGCTGTTTATCAAACGGCGTCTTTCCTGCAACCTTCGAACCAGTCGAGCTTCGCTTGATGAGACCGCGAATATACATAATACCATTCAGCGGTAAATCGCTGAAGGGTAAAATTATCAAAGCGGTTGTCATGGCTGTTGGTGGTTGCGGAGATAACAATAAATCAATTATATTGGCGTGCTTTTGATGAAATGTTCTATCTTTACATGATATTCGGATGTATTTCAAGTAAATTAACCCTGCAGTCAGAGTTCATCTACATTTCAAAAACCTGTCGGCACCAGTAGTTGTCATGCTATAATATTCTATAAATTGACCAATCGATGCATCACTGTACTCGTTTTAATGGTAAATAGTCCCTCCCAAAACACCTAGTCAGACATATTTTATAAAATTGTCGCGTTGTGTTATTATTTATTCGACAGTTTCACTAAAAAAAGGTGATAAATTTGTAGGTCAGGGGTTACCAGCCAATACAAATTATTGTTTTCTTTTTTCTTCCTCTCAACTCACACATATTTCTATCACTATATTAAATTCAGCCAGTCCCAGAATCCACAATACCTAAAGTTTCTATTTTTAGCGACAAAATAATTAGTGAGCTTTAGCAAGTTCCTCAAAATCGCTTATTTTTGTACTTGCTAAAATTTATATTCTTGGGTGTCAGTTGGTCAATCGTAGTAAAAATCATTATTTCCCCCCTTGAATCGCTAAACTAAGGGACTGTTTACATGATACCGGAATAAGTTTAATTTCGTTCCAGTATGAAATTCAGTTTCATACCACGTTTACACGCACGAAAATCTAGCCTGTAAAAGCAAGTATTCATGTCCTTTAATTTTCTGTCTTTAATTTTTTTACGTGCTTCCCTCCCTCCTAAAGAAGTAAAGAGGTTTTCCTACCGATATGAGTGTCGTACCGCGTTTACATCATATTGGTACGAAATCAGTCGTTCCAGAATGAGCGTTTCGTTCCGAAATGAAAACCCGAATGAATTCACTCCGGAATGACTCGTTTCCGGAAAGAAATTTTACTCTGGTATCATGTAAACACATACAAAGAAATATATGGCAACCGGGATGAACTCGTTCCGGAATGAAACTCATCAGTCCGAAATCATGTAAACGGCCCTTAGCTTCCCCTAAGTAGCCACTACCGCAGATTTCGTATGAGTGTGAAAAGGACCGCGCCGTGCCGTGACCGTGTCAGTGTCGTGTTTCCTATCAAAACATTCGCAGATTCTGCCCTAACCGCAACGCGACCGTGCCGCGGCCTTTTCGGCAAATCTGCACTAAATCTCCTACTAGAGAATTCGCTAAATTTAGTAATTTCTAAAAATTGTAATTTAAGGAATACAGGGTAGTTTTGTGATAAGTTTGAAACGGACCTTCGCAATTGCTGCGATTGTGTCAACAGCTGATTGGAAGTTCATGCCGTGAACGTGAGGTACCGTGAATGTACTGTGAACGTGAGGTACCGTGAATGCCCGTGTTTGCAGTCACACAGCTTCAAACGATCGAAACCTATAGCGTATCCCTTACTTATTTCGACTCCAGGAATACATCGTGGGCGTCCATTAGTTTTCTGTTTTAATTTACATGTGCGAAACGACGACGAAGGACATTAGTGAAAGACGTATCAGTATTAAATTGACCCTATTGAATACCAAATGGCCAGAAGTGAAATGCGCGGTAAAACCGTTTTGCATGATTCCTCCGACCAAAAGGGAAACATGAAAACATGTGATCTGACACTCATACGGTGGTCCGGTCACTACTGGTATCTACGTTTATAAGCCTTATAAGTGTATGCAAAATCATGGTGAAGAAATGGTATCAAAATGTATGAGGATTGATGAGAATTTTTGCAAAGGGGAAAATAACGTCTAATCGGGGAGCGCGGTCAGCGAGTCAGAGTCGTGTCTTGACATATTGGGCACTCAATCGTTATCAGGAGTTAGAGCCAGCTGTCTATCAATCAGGCTAGCTGTAAAAAATGGTCGAAAAAAATTATTCAAGCCTATCGTAAGTGAAGATTTTATATTAAACTATTCGCGGCAAAACTTAGTCTCCTTCGCAGCCGTTATTAGTCTAGCTAGGACCGCAGGGGAATGGGAGCTAGACTAATAACGGCTGCGAAGGAGACTAGGCAAAACTTAACATGGAACAGATTTCGTATGACGGAGTGTGAAACGGACCACGCCGTGCCTTGGCCGTGTCAGTGCCGTGATGTCTATTAGAACATTCGAAATTCTGTCGTAACCGTGCCGTGACCGTGCGGTGCTGTTTTCACAGTCATACGAAATCTGCTCTAAGTTCTCTCGCGGACACCACAGGAAACCCATCTTGGATACATCGACATCTGATTTTATGGAACATGGAAGGCGATTGATTTTTATGGTATTCATTTAACCAGATGACCGATACCGGCCTTAATTTGCCCAAACTAGTTCTGATTGATTTTATCAGACGTCAAGATCGATAAATAAATTATTTATCAAGTTGATGAGTACTAGCGCGCGCTGAGCGTTCTATCTCTTATCATCTCCTTGAAATGCTTTTCATTTTAAAACACGTGGGAAGAACTAAATGTCAACAAGCAACATTACACTGATTACAGAAGTGTGGTGACTTGAAAAACAATTATTTTGGTAAACTGTTGCTATATATGTTGACATATTTGATAACGTCCATTGGTGCACAAAAAAAATAAAAAATAAAATAAAATATATAAAATTTGTGATCATATTAAGTGCTTGGTCGTGAATAAAGGTGGTCACTCATGGAGGTTCCACTGTAATGGTAAATTACAAAGTGGTTGTTTAATAGGGGGGAGGTTCCACGCACTATAATGGTAAATCGTGATTTTAGGTTTGATATAGAGAGTACATGATCGCATAATAGACGTGACGTGACGTGACGTGCATGACGTGACGTGAGGTTTGACTGTGATCAAGAGACCATAATACTATGTATTATGGTCTCTTGCTGTGATTTAGTTCCGTTACGATTTGCACAAAAAAATAATAAAAATATTAACATAAATGGCATTATATTATTAACTTGTTTGACTCTCTGGTCGGGTCTTACAACAACAATTTTGTAACCTTGCAACTGCCAATTTAGGGGGTGTTCCTAGCATCCTAGCAGGCGAATCATCCTACCTGTTATACATTTACTGCATTCTGTTTACATGGACATTTGTGTCTTCACTTCGGGCACTAGGATCATCCTACTAAACAGAATACAGTAAATGTATAGCAGGTGGGATGATTCGTCTGCTAGGATGATCCTAGTGTTAAACACCCCCTTAAACCAATGTTTCATGGCCTAATCCGGCCATCGTGTGACAACGTTTTCCCAATCCAGCGTGACAAACTTCCCAAGAATGATCTGTTTTTGTTTTGAAACTCGGCGGATTATCGTCCATTATACCTGTGGGATGCTCACAAATCTTTGAAGAGTAACAACAAAAGAAAGAGGTTTGTCACGCATGAGTTGGAAAAACATTGTGAGGCGTGGATTAGGACTATTCTTGTATAATTAATTGATTAATTAATTATGTTTTTGTATCTTGTAACAAGTCTATCTTTTTTCTCCCTTGTTCTTCACTTTCCGCGCCTTGGCCAAAAGAAAACGTTGACGTATTAAAGTGAAGGAATGCCTTCTTTTCCCAGACGGATTCAAAACAAGAGTTATCCCGACAACTAGGGGCACCTCCGTTGCATATAAACAGTGGAACTATCCACAGTGGCCTGTATGTCGGTTTTATACTAATACTCAGCGACATTGTAATAGCATTGCTACGATTTTATTCTTTAATCAGCCAGTTACTGAACTACTTTCCAGCAATTCTGGACGGAATATGACAAAAAATTCCGTTATTTTATTTTAGTGCAAACTACGTTCGTATTCTTGCTTTTCGTCTTTGCTCAGAAGCTCTCAGCGGAAGTTTAGCTTCATGAATCTGAAGATAACACACGTGCCATCTTTAGGCTTCAAGTTATCGATTCCCGTCGATGCTGGAGTTTTAGGATCGATGTAGATCAACCAGTATTTCTTATTGGCCGGCTCTCGATGCACTCCACAAATAGACGTCACACTACGCCCAAAGGCCGTCAATTTATAGGTGAATTTGTAGCAATCGTTTATCTTGCTGGCTTCTTTAAGCATTGTGTAGGCATTGGTGCCAGAAACGACTCTCAGATGAACTTCACTTGGATTAGGGGGCGCTGTCCCATTGGTTGGTGCAGTTAAGAATTCCACACGAACACAAACTCTGATTTTCTGCAATCAAGTCAATGTCGATCAGTAGATAAACTCAGGCAGGCCGGCTATGTGCCCGGGCGGGGCAAGGGGTGCTCCCTATGATTAACCACAGTGAAGGCGTAACCCGAAATTCAGGTGGTACCTTTCTACGTTTGATGGATAAGACTAAAAATGGTACGCTGGAAATATATAAACCGGTTGAGATTTCACAAATCAATTGAAAAGAACTAGGATAGAGATTTTACCAGTTGAGTATCGAACTTGTGAGAGTTTTCTAAGGAAAACTCTCATTTGGGTGTCTGAAAACACCTGGGGGAAACTGTTTAATAAGGGGTTGTCATACTCTTCCAAAGGTATATAGATGAGATACCTTTAGAGTTAAAAGTTGTATAGGGTAAGATTTTCGACCTCTGGGCGGGGCCTCCCAGCATAATTGGTTGGGAACCCTCCCGGAAGGGGGGGGGGGGGGGGGAGAGGTGTTAAAACAATACTGGTATTCCATATTGCTATCTTATTGTTACGCCACTAATTTGGACTTTCACAATACTATCTGCTAGTACGGCTGCAAAGGACTATATGTAGATCTGTACATGAATTCTGGCAGTTGTATAGAATTAAGCACGAAATGTCAACAGGTTTAGGCTTATTTTAGAATTTTGAAAATGGTTACAAAAAACGCTGCATTTTATAACGAGCATGCTCGTATATATGACGCCTTACCGTGTTGTTGGATGGAGAAGTCTTAGGGCACTTGATGCTAGTAATGTCTTCAGGTATTGCACCAATCAGAATCGGAGTAACTTGCATTGTTGTTGCTACCAATGGACTGGAGAACGAACCGTCATCTGCTTGCTTCTTAAGAATGAACTTCGTGGCTTTGGCACAACGATATTTTGAGAAATAATAAACGCATGATGCAGATGTTAAAGCCTGGTGAATGGAAGGTAGTAGTTTTTATATGATAATTGGTATATTACGCGCGCTCTGATTGGTCGAGAACCGTGTATGATTACAGTACACTTGCAAAGATGACGTCGTTGAATCTTACGCGCCCTCTGATTGGTTGAAATGTTTCGATGAATATTATCTAAAACAAATAGATTCCATTTTTCCATGGGTCTGTATACTCTAATAGAGATGATCAGAAGACGTCAAGATGTGGTGAGAACAACAGTCGACTTCGACTCCTGGCGTACTTTTTTTGTCATCACATTTTGACGTCACCACTGTCCATCTATTAGAGTACTGAGCGCAGCTCAAGATCAAAACTTGAATGATGGACTGAGGGAGAAAAACTGGAGTACCCGGAGAAAAGCCCTCGTCGCAAGGGAGAGACCAACTAATTCAGCTCACATGTGTTCCAGTGTCCAATCCGAGACTCAAACCCGGACCACAGCGGTGATCGAGAAGCGAGAGGTGAACCACTATGCTACCCCCAAGGGTGTCAAAAATTGTAGGTAAGAATATTATATAATATTGAATCGATGCAATACGAAACAGTACAGATACCTGGGTAACAAGAGCAGTGGTGATACTATTACCAAAACTGCCATCGCGCTTCTGTTGTCTCTTCAGCCACCTTGCAGCGTTCCTGATTATAATCCTCAACAAGTAACGCAGACTTCTTCTCTTCCTGTAATAGCACATCCACCGGTGCCAGCTCCAAGAGCACGGTCTTTGCTTTGGCGTTTTGTTGTACATACACGTCAAAGCCATAGTTGCCATGGAAATCGTGTCTCCACTGTGAAGAGGATTGTTCTTGATGCTGTCTCTTATCATTTTACTTATCATGACAGTATAGTTACGGAAGGAGTCGTTTCCATGGCCACTGTTGCACAACGCCAGTACTGCCAGACTGTATTGGAAGGGGTGATTGAATCCAACTATAGGGTACTTCTTGATTCCATCTTTAAGTCGCTTAATCAAGTCAAAGCCCCGAAAAGCCTGTGGATTCTCGCAGATCGCTTGCACACCTTGAACATAGTATGCAATACGTCCAGTGGTGATGTTGTTAATGCCAAGTTTCGAGAGGTCTTGCCCAAATTCGTTAAACCCAAGGTCTTTAAGCATTTTGATCGTGAAGCCACCCAGACGGAGAGAGTTGAAGGCTGCGCCACGGATGTAGTCGAAGGTTTTGGTATTTTTATCAGCAAGTTTTGAGCGCATGAATTCATTTCCTCTTACAGCGGCTCGTGCAAGGTCCCCATTCTGCTTTCTTCCTCCTATAAACAAACATGATTTGTGTTATTACAAGTACAATCGCCGCCACGTACACACTTTTGAAAAAACGGAGGAAATTGTAAGGTTATGAAACGTGCAGATCTTAAGAATGGGACAGCAGCTGTGTAAACAGACAGACATTTTTTAATTTTTAATTTGGGTTTTTATGTGTATCCCACTGCTGTCAAACAAAAATGGACTCCACCCCTCCCTTGAACGAAAACAAGTTGTGTAAACTCCTCTTGTTTGTGTGTATCCCTATCCAAATAACCAAATGACACCCAAATAAAAGGTTCTCGAAATCCTCTCTAAATCGGCTCAGTATATTGTTAACATCAGCCAGTAGTAGATTTTCTACTTCAAAAAACAGAGAGAATGCGGATATCCAGTGAATAAAATGTTATATTGCTTCTAAACGCCTCTAATTGGTCGGTTATTTTTGTTCTAAAAGTCTTCAATCATTCTTTTCTATTTAACTGTGATGCATTAATCAGTTTTTGCCCACCGTTGATCAATAATGTGGCATATTCTCTAATTGTCTTGTTTTGCAAGTTTCTTAGCGAAAATGAAATGTTTTATTGTTCTGTATAGTCATATAGGTCTAGCCGGAGCTGTGACAATGTAAGCCTTTCGCTATTAGTATCATCCAGTCTTTATTCAGCTGAACGTCTGTAGCGATCGAACGCTTGCAAATCACGACAGTGAGCATTTGCGATCGTGATTTTGAGTGTCGATCAGAAAGTAGAACAGAGTAGCACTTAATCGCATGCTCTAGTGGCTTCGAAGAAAACAAAATTCCATTAATTCATAGACTACTTGGAAAAAAAATGAGAAAAGAAACCAGACAATTCTACAAAACTTAGAAACAAACTTTGACTAGACTATGGGTAAAAAAGATATATGAAAAAAATTGAAAGCGAAACAGAAAATTATGTCAGTAAAGTCAAAATAAATGTGCATTCTTGACAGAAGGTGAAAACAGGAATATTGTGCGTCAGCGCAAATAAAACAGGTAAAAAAGGTAATACTGACTATATTTAACACCGGAAGTTCCTTCAGCTAGAAGGAAAGCTAGAAGCCTGTCTCCCAAGAAGCCGACGTACTCAGGTGAAAAAACCCGGAAAATGATAAAATTTGCATGCGTTTTGTATTATTTTCAAAGCAATTTAAATCAGTTGAGAAGAAAATTAAGAATGATTAATTTGATGTAGTTGGCAAGATAAAAAAGTTCTCTTAACATGTCTGCACGTACTTTGAATCACATGACTGAGTATGCGGTTTTTTCGTCAAAATCTAATTTACAATTTGTTATAAACTTTCAAGCTGCAAAAAAATGGCAGTGAGTACTCTTTGATTTGTATTTATGTTTTATCGATACAAGTATTATGTTCACTTTCACAAATTTTCCAAAATCTTAAATTTACTCTCTTTGTTTGTGCATGCATTACATAATTAAGCCAAATAAATTGAAGTTGATCGTTTCAGAAATAACTGTTGTCGCGCGTTTCGCGCGGGTACGGAACGAAAAGGCCACAACTCGTAGAATTGTACTTTTATGAACACTAGGAGACCAAAGCAATCTCTGATAACTTCTTGAGGAATTTCCACCCCATACTAATATAAAAAAGAACAATTAAGGTCTACACAATTTATTTGGCTACATAGACATCATAAAGACTTACCACAAAAACTGAGGCTTGGCGACGCAAAGATGCCCACCACCAAAACGAAAACTGCAAAGAACTTCATGTTGACAATTGATGAGGTACAACGTGAAAGTGAAGCCTCTTCCTGCGAGCAAATTAACTTATACGCCAATCATGATCTTGTTAATTCGCTGAAGGCAACCAATCAGGTGCCTTGAGTGGAGGTTCTGAGAATATTGGTCGCCCAGACAGCAAAATGAAGCACAAAGACTCTCCATCAATGCATTCTACCTTTCTGTTGATCTACTTGAATTATACATCAAGTTTTAAACATGTTTTTTCGCATTACAAAACGTTTTGTTTAGCTTTGGCTATTGCATTGACGTATGTGTGCTAGTATTTTTAGTCGAATTACGAATTACAAAGCTGAGTAATTAAAACCGAAATCAAGCAGAAATAAACATGCAACAGGAAACTGAGGTTAGAGCTTTGGGACACGTCATGAATCCTGTAAATTAAGCTAACCCATATTATCATAATTGAATTTTAGAGACTAGTTGTAAAAAACTGGCTTATCGATTGTAGCGTCTCATATACGTAAGCGAACTCGGTATATCTTAGATACGCTAGTTTACTCGATAGGTCTTAAGATAACAATAACAACAACAAAAACAACAACAACAACAACAATAATAATAATAATAATAACAACTGAACAACAACAACAACAACAACAAAACAAAAACAAAACAATACAAAAAAACAAGGAAAATACAATCACTAAGTGGGTCGGTGTGACACAGGTAATCCAAAAGTTGAAAAGCGCACAAAGTCAGAATCAGTGTTTGTGGGTCAGTAGATTAGCACGAGTTCCCAATATCTTTACACTGGGTAGAAATGAAAATGGACTTCCTGTGGCAATCGGAACTCTGACACTCCAATACAAAAAGCACAAATTTTGTTTTTCTTTCTACGTCAACGACGTGCCATTTGTGCCAAATGCTGTGACGGTTGAGAATCATGACGCGCGTGAATTGCTAACATGGATAATATTTATAGTTCCCTTGATACCAATAGGTGTAGCGTCAAAATTAATTTGTAATAATCGTTATACTTTGTATATAATGCCAAACGCACTTTGTAGTAACCTTGACACACTTCCTTGACACACTTTGTAGCAACAAAGCTCCTTCACTGTCGCACTTTGTAATAATCCGCTTTCGAAAAAGTAGCTGGTCGTCAATAATGATCCTTAATTAAAGATGATTCAGTGCCTATATGAATCAATATGCTCTTATATCAACCAGTCAAGTGACAAAAACCTCCTAAACGGTTCACATTGAAGCTTCCAAACATCTCTATAGTAAGACGCTATCGAAAGTGACCGCTCATTTGACCTTAATAATAAATTTACGGAAAATTTTGTCGATATAAATCAGCTATTAAAGGGTTAGATTTGTAGGTATGACAACAGATACGAAATAAAACAAAGATTGCGCTTCGAATTTTCAAAAACCAAACGCGGCCGCATCGAAATCCAAAATTTAATTCATTAGCAATCCAAAATGGTGATCTCAAGGGAATCTTTGTATAGGCGCAAAAAAATGATCCTTTATCAAATCATGGAATTTGATTGGTTCTGATAGGTCCCCAAGGATATTGAACAAACAAATTACCATTACAATGAAACTTCGCCGAATAGACTACCCCGATTAGACATTAAAATTATTAAGTGTATAGGTAGCGCAGCGGTCTAAGGTGATATCTAAAGGTATGGATTAGGGTCCGGATATCGTCTCCCTCCCTGGCCTTCGGGCCAAGACAACTGTTTTATGTAGCACCGGGATAGCGTGGATGTGGCCGAAATCTTCATCCGTAACGTAAGTCGATTCGATGTCTCAGCTTCTATGAATGTCTCGGGAGAATCGTCCCAAAATTTAATTTTCACTTTTTATTTTTCATTAATTAATTCATATTTTGACTTTGTGTCCGGGGGGACCAATTTAGGTGGCACAGGTTCGAGCCTCACTGACGCCAGATTTTTTTTCAAAGATTCTTTTTTTTTTCTTTTTCTCTTCTTTCTTTCCTTTGTTCATTTTCAATACTCAGAATACATGTTTTATTTTAATAAATATTAATATATTTTTTTAAATAAATAAATATTGTACAACCTCGTTTCCATGCCCTTTCCCTTCGCTTTCCCCCCTGAACAAAGCGAAAGGGCTTGGGAACGAGGTTCAATATAATAAATAAATGAATAAATGAATGAATAAATAAATATTTGGAGATAAATAGAAAATAAAAAATAAACAAAATTAATACTTTAACTACTAAATAATTCTTGTAACTACAGAAAGTAACAATGAAGTTTCATAGCTTAAATTTAGGGCCCAGAAGGAAGAGTCTTTGCAAATTCCAGTTTAAATTCCAGTTTTCAAACTTTTTTCCTTGTACTTCCGGGCCCGCTGTTGTTCAAAGGGCGAATTTTCTTTAGATTTAATCCTGGGTCAATGCTAATCGTCTTTCGAACAACCGAGCCCTGATAAATAAGAAGCGTTTTGTAAATTTTGCCACAGGAAGCCCAAATTGTCTGCGGAGGACGCTAGTGCTAAAGATAGAGAAAATTGCCCAGTTGTAAACCTAGAAGCTCAGGAAAAGCCATCTGTTGGCATGTCTTAACGAAGATAAAACAGTTTGATACCACTTGAGTACTTTTAAGTGGTTTGATTTTGTTTTAATCTTTGGTGACTGCTGGGCGTTTATTCACATATCGATATACCCGACATGTAATGAAAATGTGGATTGGCGACACTTTTCAGATTGAGTGCATATGGTTTCATTGTTCAGTGAGCGTTGTTTTGGTTATAATGGTTATTGAATTCAGTGGAGCTACAATTTCGTTTGAGATCAATGCTGTAGCGTGGACCAACCAGTCAGAGTGCGCATGCTCACCATTTACCCAGAAAAACCGAAAATTTCGGTTGGATAAACAAATGTCAGTGTCATTCAAATCGGAAAGTTCCGGAAAACAAGGTATTCCGATTGAGATAATCCACTTTAATTTCCCGCTCTTTTCTCCAGATTTCAGAAATCTCCGGTGATTTCAAATGGACTCTTGATTTAATGACGAGAAAAATCCACACATATACTTATTTGCACAAACATTGACCCTTTCAAATTGTCGAACCTGGAAGCTGAGCTAGACCGAAATGGCTCCTGGTAATATACGGATTTTCATATGTTTAATTATCTATGAATTCATTTTTGGAATACCAAACATTTCTCTCAGTCGCTGTTTAAAATGTCCACGTTTACACGCTTCTTCAAAAATCAACTAAATCAACAAATTTCCCAATGTTCATTTCGGTCTCAGCTTCCTAGTTTTCAAGGGTCAATGTTTGTACAAATAGGTATATACAAATTGTACTGATGCTCTCATCAACGACGATCAGCTGGCACAATACTGAAAACAATCCCTTTTGCCAATAAGTCTGATTATATCTTTGCTTGACATATCAAAATAGACGCACGCGACAGGAAGCCCCAGTAAATAGCTTATGAAAACCTAAAGGGCCACGAGTTCATTAGTATTTATACTATTAAGTGTTTAACCTCATTGAATAAAGTTTCTATCTATCTATAAAATTAACAACAGCAGGGGTTTTGGTGACTCTGCATGCCATAACTCGTATAAGCTGTATTTTCGGCCTAATGCCAAAGTTAATTAAATGCTATAAGCAAATATAAAGCTGCCAAGCTAACAGCCACTCAAAGCCTAGGCACATGCCAAAACAGGCTTTATAAGATCAAGGATGTAAGTTTAGCAAAACACTTTCCCGGAAGAGACTGACACCGTACAGAACTGACATGATGGCCAAAACGATGTCCATTGTTTTTATCATTTCTTTCTTGTCAATTTTCGTTACCCAAAACGATGCATTCTGTGGTAAGAATATAAAACATTAATACCTTGACTTTTTGTTTTGTTGACTAAGGATCAAAGCTTGAAATTTTTATTCTCAAAATGGACTCTGCTCAATCAACAAAGAAGTATCAGCTAAAAACTGAAAGATTGAACAATTATAGTTCTATTTTGTATTTTTGTTCAAGTAATTTTGAAAGAAATAACCATGGGACCATTTTACAATATCTAAGCATTAGTTAGTTATGTTCTTTGTCATATAGATTTTGTTAATTTATACTCATTAGATAAAACATCACGATTGCACTTTGGTCGACTGGCTCGTTCATCCATGAGAGCTGCCGAGTTTGTGCGTGGAAAACTGATGAACAAGAAGACGTCCATTCAAGGACATCATCTTGGAGTCACACTGCATTCGCTGAGACTTGCTGGTTACTCTCTCGACATGCTTTCCAGGCTAACACTAGGTAAGCAGCGATTTGAGGAGATAGTTCGTCAGCTCAACACGTCTGAAATTACCCCAGCTGAAGCAGGCTACTACCTCTATGGCTCGCTGGCCATTTGTCAAGATCCAAAACATTACTCGCACTTGGTCCAAAGAATCAAAGATGGAATTCCAAGTTATCCGACCATTATCAATAACAGGCCTTTTAACCATCCATTTCAGTACGGCTTAGCTGTGTTGGCGCTTTGCATGAGTGGTAATGGCCAAGAATTGTTTTCAGGGTATGCTGTCAAGCTCAAAAGCCTAATCAGCAGGTCGGGAAACCTGATTCATGCAGGAGATACCACGGGACTATTATCCATGGCTTTGGCCTGCATCTACAAAGACGGTAAACTGAAAAACGATCAAACCATTCAACAGACTCTTGAGCTTTCCGCCAATTTCTTTATTAGTGCCCAGAGAAACGGAAGCTTTGGAAATAGTATCACAACAGCCATCGCAGTTCAGGTAAAAATTGCTAACCCTTTTTTGAAACTGCTGGAAGGATCAGTTTTGGATACATTCTAGTGCGCGCAATTGTCGTCAGTTTCACTAAAACAAGTTCTCTACCTAAATCCCTTTCTAAGATTGTAAATAACTCGAGAACTACTCGCATTTTGGTTACGCGCTTAATAAGATTGACCTAGTCTCAGTATCCACCTCAGCAGGTTGATTTATCGACAATTATATAATAATTGGTAGATTACGCGCGCTCTGATTGGTCGATAACCGTGTGTGACTACAGTAAACACGCATAGACTGACGTCAAAGTATCTTATGCGCGCTCTGATTGGTTGTACTGTTTCGATAAATATGATATAAAACAACTAGATTTCCTATTTCCGTAAGTCTGTACTCTAATAGATGGACAGAAGACGTCAAAATGTGGTGAGAACAATAGTCACGCCACTCGACTTCATCTCGTGACGTACTTTTTTTCTCACCACATTTTGACGTCATCTGTGCATCTATTAGAGTACAGACGCACGGAAAATGGAATATCTATTTAATTGTTAAATAATAACCAGCAGTATCCATAGTAGTTTGTAATTCTATAACATGTTGTTTGTTTTGTAAGAAGCATTTGTAGATTATTGGCTGAATTTCTGAATTATTTAGACACTTTTAACGTTCAAAGAAACTGCAGGCCTCAACATTGATATGACAAAGTGGAATTGCACGGATACAGTGGACTTTCTTCTTTCCAAACAAGCTAAGGATGGATCCTTTCAAACCTATTTAATGTCCGTTACCCAAGTTTTACCAGCCTTGACCGGTGCCATCCCAGGAGATGCATCACACATCACGTGCCCTGTTAAGACGATTCCACAGGAACCTAAGGTAAGTCGAGTTTATAAAGTTTGTTTGCAAAACCGCCTATTATAGTTGCTGAATGAATAAGGAAGGATGGATAGTCGGATGGATTGATGCATTGGATATGATCTGATTGAAGTATATGGACAGGAACCAAAGGATAAATGCATATCTATGCGTATTGAAATGAGTATTTTAGAGATATTTTGGTATGTATACAAAGTATGTAAGTATACAGTCGATTACAGGAAGGTTGTAGTATACATTTATACAAATATCTAATTTTCAACAAATAGATTCAATTTTTGCGTGCGTCTGTTCTCTAATAGATGCACATATGACGTCAAAATGTGGTGAGAACGAAATTGTACGCCACGAGACGAAGTCGAGTAGCGTGACTGTTGTTGTTCATTATATAAATCCAAAATATCTAATGGCATGGAATTTGCAAATGTAGTTTTTTGATACCTGCGAGAGTTTAGAAGGACTAAAAATATTTTGGCAATCATGTATAAGCAAAGTCCGATTTTAAGCATTTTTGGGGGTTTTGTATCTCATTAGCTCTTTGTATATTTGTACAAATATAGCAATGTAATCGACTATATAAGTACATAGAGTAGTTTTCGTATGAGTGGGAACACTGTACGGTTACGATACGATACGGTTACAGCAAGAATTGTTTTATAGAAACTATGATACTGGTACAGTTACGATACGGTACGGTAGGTTTCCCACTCATACGAAAACGACTCTAAGTACGTAAGTATATTTGAATTGTATATTTGTAAGCTCCAACAGACTGAATTCTACCCTAACATTGATTTAGGGGTGCGGGAAGGAGCGAGAATCCTTTGGTCATTAATTACGCACGGATCAAAATACCAATCGTGCCAACAATTTTAGCAATGATTGTAGGGCTAACAAACATTTTCTCTTGGTGACAATCAATCTTGCGTTAACCTACAGAAAATCGAAGTATGTGTTCGTCTTGAGTTTCATACCTCAGTAAAGAATGGCACCACACCCACCTCACCAGTCCCTGTCTACCTCACAGTTGACAATGGTACAAACGCGCACACTATTCTACTCCTTGCTGCCAAAATCAACCCATGCTACAAACTTATCGCAACCCTTGGAGCCTACGGCCACAGCGTTGTTTCAATCTGTGGGGTTTCTAAAGATAGGCCCAACAAAAAGTATTGGATGATTTATACAGGTCCCATGGCAGCGAATGGGCAAGATAAATCGGCAAGGACTGGGATCGACTCTTTCCGTCCCAAGCACAAGACATGCGTTATTTTCAAGTATAAAAAGTTGAATTTTTGAATTTCGGCATTTTTGTGACATTGCGTTGAATCGTTGGATTTTGAATTCTTTGAATTTTATTCATCTTTAAACAAAAGTCCAACAATGAAGAAATTGTTTATTTTTTAAAACACTTTAGTATTAAAGAAAAGGCATTACAAATAAAGTACGTTAATATTTTATCTACTTTATTTTGTCTCTTGTCTTTGATAGAAAGCCTCAATTTTCTTTAAGCAGGTTAAATTCTTATAAAGTCGAGTTGCCTGCGTAGCCGGCCGTCGAAGATGGGAAGGGAGGGGCGACCACGAAGTTCCAGTCAATACAATGGTGGCATGGTTGGCCGAGTAGTGAGAGCACTGGCCATTCACCGCTGTGATCCGGGTTCGAGTCCCATGCAGCTCGGGTGCAGGGTCATAAGTGAACTGAGCTTTTTGTGTTGTTCTCAACCTTGCCACGAGGGTTTTCTCCGGTTTTTCCTCCCTCAGCCGCAAAAAAATCAACATGTTAGTTGAGCGTTGTATACAAAATGTTTAGTGTAGAGGTAGTGAGTGTGAGATCGAAGACGGCTCAATGCAAGATTAGCCAAAGATAAATTGGCTTCGTCCATAAACAAAGAGTTTATAGTTTATTGTTACATCCACTAAACTTTTCAATATCCACAATATGCGCAGGTCGTAAATGACAGAGGTCCTAAAGTGTGAATCTATTATATACTCATGTGATAAAAATACCTTTTATATTCAAACACATTTGTGATCGAATCTACTAAAGCTCACATCGAGGAATTAACACAATATCACAATCAAAACAAAACATTAAGATCTCGTACTATTTATTTCATGGCTGATTCAGTACCTCCTAGCTAAGTCAACGCAAACTTAGTTTCTCGTATTTAAAGATTACACAAGTGTTGTGTTTGGGTTGATATGTGTCAATGCCTGTTTTTGTGCGATTGTTGGGGTCGGAGTACACCATCCAGTACTTGCTGTTCTTCACGTCTTGCTTCACACCAGATATTGATGTGACCATGTGACCAAATGAGTAAGACTTGGTTTCGAACACGTAGCCTTTGTCCATCTTAGCGGCCTTCTTAAGTATGTCATGCGCAGTAGAGCCACTTGGTACACTTAGTTTAAGGGCGGCTGGAGCTGTAGGGATCTCATTGTTTGAGTTCGTAGTCAGAAATTCAAGACGAATACAAACGCTGATTTTCTGCAAAAATGTTGAAAAATAAGTCTTAAAATTGTAAATACAGACACACTGATTCTAATACGTTTTGAAGTCAGATTTGACAATGCAAAATTCAGTAAATGTGTAGGCGTATTTTAAGCAAGTTGTATGAAAAGCTGGACAAATAGTTGCCAGGCAACAAAAGTTGTTATGAAAGAATTCGCGACAATAGTAGAAGACAACACCTAGCTGGATATATAGAATGCTGTTTAGAGAGATGAGAGAATAGAGATGGCTCTCAGAGAAAAATATAAAGAAATTAAAGAAGAGCAGAAAGGAACGCTGGACCAGTAAAACTGTAGCAACAGAAAACAAAAGAACAAGAGAGTGGAGAGAGAACAAAAGGTCAGAAAAAAAGGTTATAAGAGAGATGAAAAAAAAAAAAAAAAAGGAAAGAAAGAAAGAAAGAAAGAAAGAAAGAAAGAAGAAGAAGAAGAAGAAAAAAAACCAACAACAATAAGGAAAAAAGCTAGTTCCAAAAGGAAATGCAATAAAAATTAGAAACAGAAAATCAAAAAAGGAAAAGAAGTCAAGGAAGGGAAATGAAGTGAAACAAAGTATCGGCTGAAAGACATGAAAATAAAACAATAATATAGCAATGAAAGGTCGCGGAGTAAATTACAATTCCAGAAAAATAATAAAAGTTTTTGACTTATTTTAAAAAATTAATTAATATTATGTTTAAAAAAAGCGCAATTACATACTGCAGCTGTTTCTGCAATAGTCTCGGATTCCCGTTGTAAAACAAGCTGCAAGAGCCATAGCAGCGTTAACATGTCTTGCAACGCGCAAAATTATTGCAAGACAGGGTCCAGTTGTACGAAGGGTGAATAGCGCTATCCAGCGGATAAATCCTTATCCAGCGGATAAAATCTATACAAAATCTATACAGTGGATAACTCTTATCCGGTGGATAACTTTATCCAACCTTCGTACAACCGGGCCCAGCTGGTTAAGAATGGACTATATATTGTGCAACAATTACAGAAACTTGTAATTATCCCGCAATGGTTTCGCATGACTCGGTTCTCTTTTCGCAACGTTTTCAGCGACATAACCAAAAAGCGCTTTCAGGATCAGATCAAGCTGGAGAAAAATTTGCGGCGAGTAAACTGAGATATCGACGCTAAAATTTTGCACAAATTATAAATTTTTGTTCCAATGTCTTGGTGTCACCATAACAGCAAATAAAAGTAATAATACCAAGAAATAGAGTGAAGTAAAGAAAATTCAATTTCATCACTCGTTTTCTCCTGATTTCATTTGTTGTAAGAAGAACTGACGGAAACAAGGTACTAATACTTACCTGTGGAACTTGTTGTACCAAACAAATCGTCGCACAGAACACCAGTAATACTACGATTGAAATCGCTGTCTTCATCTTGGACGGGATGGCAAGGAATGGCTTTTCTTTGTTCATGAGGCCTACATGAGACCCTTTGAATAGCCTATCAGAGCTTTGCATACAATTTATACATGTCAGACAATTTGATGGTATTGTTAAACTGTACAAAACGTCGAACATTTGTGTTTGTATAATACAAATGAAAATCTTGTGTATTTAACAGTGATATATAACAGATCTAATATCACCAGAGTAGATTTCGTATGCCTGTGAAAGCGGCACCGCACGGTCACGGCACGGTTACGTAGGGATTTCGAATGCCTTTATAGACAACACGGCACTGACACGGACACGGCACGGCGCGGTCCGTTTCACACTCATACGAAATCTGCTCTAACATAATACGTAGAGCGTAATTTTCGTAAAGACTTTGCTATTTCAATGGCGTTTGCTGATGGGTGGCATGGGTGGCCGAGCGATTAGAGCGCTGGCCTTTCACTGCTGTGGTCCGGGTTCTAGTTCCACTTCGAACGCCTGGATCATATGTGAACTGAGTTTGTTTGATGTGTTGTTCTCTACCTTGCCACGGAGGGTTTTTCTCCGGGTTCTCCGGTTTTTCCTCCCTCAGCAAAAATCAACATGTGAGTTGAGTGATTATTTGCAAAATATTTCATGTAGAGGTAGTAAGTGTGAGAGTACAGTGTCCCCCAATTATTAGTGCGCGAGCGCTAGAAGACATGGACACTTAAATAAACAGTTATTACTAGCCATTTCTAATAGAAAGTGAAGTGCTGCGAGCAGAAAACAGCTGGTGTATCCACGTTAGCAGAACTGTTCCCCTAAAACTCACGAAAGTACACCGCTTTCTCTGATATATGAAATGTTTCTTGTCTATCTCTTGTGCGTTGTGTGACGAACACTGCTAGTTGACCTTCAATGTTGAACTACAAAACATAATTCTCCAGGATCAGTGTCGGACACACACAGTTCAAAATATTTAGCACTGAGTAAAAGCAATTTTTCAAACAATCACAAACGGCTAGCGTTGGCAATGATTATAAAACTAACTGATTTTAAAAAGCTAGTTGTACGTTGCATCACGGTCAAAGATACCGCATTGTCTACTGTACTATTTGACGCTTTAGATCAAACGAATGATAAATACAATTCCATCACATACAAAGTATAAAATTTTCTTTCATGGGGTAACCAAATATATTGCAGAGATTCTCAGCGCGACCTCACTTCATACTTATTATCTTGGCTTGAATTGATTCGGCCCGTAGACGAGCTTCGATTCGAACAGTAATACGCAAAATGACCCGTTACAGAACATTGCCCTCTCGAAAAAATATCACTTAGCATTTTGTGATTTTCATTTATACTTCGAGAAACATAAAACCTCTCGAATGGAATCGCACAGGAATCCCAATTTATCCCTGTGACGTCAAGGCTCGCCATGAACATACCACCGTACATAAAAATCGAGTTCGCGGATCAATATTAAGGTGACGTCATAAATCGCACAGGAATCCCACATCAAGAATAGTATTGCTGCTCGCTTCGCTCCCAGCAATTATTACTACAAATCTGTGTTCCATAGTAGACCACGAGTTTTCGATCTTTACATCAGTCACCGCCTTGATCACTCCGCCAAAACAATCCGCAAAAACTATAGTGATTCCCAAGTCGCCCAAGTTCCCAAGATCCCCCAAAACGCTTGCGACTGTGGACTGCGAGTTGAATATTTGCGTACTAGAGCGATTTTTGTATGAGTGGGAAACTAACCGTACCGTACCGTGACCATGTCAGTACCGTAATGTCTATAAAATCATTTGAAATTCCTGCCGTAACCGTACCGTGCATTAAACGTATCTGCATGGTACGGTCAGTTTCCCACTCATACGAAAACCGCTCTATGCACAATTGCACGTGGCACTACACTAGTATATAAAGCACACTCTGTAATTAGCCGGCCACACTGACGATGACGTAAGCCACGTCGAAACATGTATTTCCAAATAAACCGACAAAGTTAAAATTATCAAATGTTGTGCTGATTATAAAATTACTAGCTTCGTTTGCATTCAGATTGCAAATTTAATGATTAAGATTTCTTGACATTGGACCCGGCATTAACATGCATGTTTTCCAGGAAGAAGGCTAGTGACTCAATTAATCTTTAATAGAGACTCTATTATTCTCTGAGTGATTTTCTATATACCTACAGATTGTTTCAGGGTCATCACATACGTCCTTGATTTATTACCTATTGCATGGAAACCTCCTTCTCCCCTCCGAGGGGACTCCGGCCTATATATATAGAAGGGCGAGGATGTTCGTCGGAACTAGTTTGAAAGTACCAGATGGGCGTGGCAACACGATTTTTACCCCTAAAAAAATACAAACTCAAAAACAATCAACGTAATTTTTTCATGCAGTTTTAATGGTATTAAAGACAGAATCTTCGAACACCTTATCTTATTTACTTAATTAGGAACACCCTAATAAAAAGTACAGCTTAGTCTTCGTTAGTTCAATAAAATTTGAGACGCTCTAAAATGTAGATCGACGCAGATTTGGACTCCTAAACGAGCATCTCCGCCTTAAATATATATGGGATTTGCCCCCCGTCCCCACTCCTCTGGACTGGAGACCAACAAGGCAAATCAGTTCTGAGGACCACTTTTGTGGCGACTTGGAGATAAAGCAGATTTCGTATGACTGGGAAAACGGCACGGTCACCACACGGTACGGTTACGGCAGGAATTTCGAATGTTTTTATAGACATCACGGCACTAACACGGTCACGGCACGGCGCGGTCCGTTTCACACTCATACGAAAACCACTTTACAGCGAAAATCGTTGCATCGCGACCTCCAACGTCGGTAAGATTTTGGTCTTTTCTGATCCGTCCATCATTCTTGGGGGCGGAGCTTTCACGAACTCGTTCAATAGCATGGTTTGTAGTGATATTTGGCATAAATACCACGAGTGATATTTCAAAATTGTTAAACAATTGGGACAATTTTGAAATATCACTCGTGGTATTTATGCCAAATATCACGTACAAAACACGCTAATTTGCTAATAAATCAAATTTTGAAATATCACTCGTGGTATTTATGCCAAATATCACGTACTAAACATCCTATTATTTGTTACAATACCATGATCACCCCTGGATCCATTGTTTCAAGAGGGGCGTATGACAATCATCGGGACAATCGGAACAAAAGTGCAGGGTGTTCCGAAACTCTGTAACATCATAATGCACCGATACCTCTTACCACTGCACACTCTTACGCGTGTGGGATCTATTCATTCTACTTTGCGCATGTGCATAACGCGCGAAGCAAAGAAAGCATGAACCTATAAATACTTGTTCATTGTAAGTATATAACAAAGAAAGTATTGTAAGTATATAACAAAGAAATCTATTTTCAAAAGTCCCCAGAACAGGGTTACGCATAATTGGTAAAAGAATTGTATAATATTTTCAAGTTTTGGATGAACAAACAGCGAAGTATATTTTCGTTTATTTCCTCAGCCTCGGGAGGTTTAGTAAAAGTCCCTCGGCCATCACTAATATCCCTCAGGATCATGGTATTACTTAAAAATGATATAACCTAAGAAATTTCTGAAAATTTGATGAAAAACAACCGCGAGTCGAGGTTGAATCAGCTTTACACTCAACTACTTGGAAAAGTGAAAACATAGCTTTCAAGTCTGTGCAGATAAAAGAAAAGCTAACAACATTCAAGACAAGTAGTAAAAAGAAATCATTCAAAGTCAAAACTACATTGAGAAGGTAAAACCAGTAATTTTGTTTTCGATTTTAATTTGGTCTGAATGACTTCACTGAAATCAATCAGTGAAAAACAGACTCGCGAACAAATTGTCATTTGTGACTAAAAACGGCATAGTTTGAAAAAAAGATGACAAAAAAACTTTCTAGATAAGATAGACAATAAATGCATAAGTGTAGAAAAAACTTTTTATTACCTTTCATGAACTTTTCCGCCATGTCAATCCTTCAAAAACTGTAAAAGATGGAGGGAAGGGCTGTGGCTGTCGCGTAGGAGCTGAATTACCCAGAATGCATTTAGGTCGTAAAAGTCCCAAAACACGTGCTTGCAAAATGGCCACAATGAATCAGCCGCAGCTGTGTCCGTGAAAGGAAAAGAAGGCCAAAAAGTCCATGAGAACACAAGACTAGGACTGAATTTGGTTGTTAATGCTGTTTCGTGTGCAGGAAAAGATAATTTGTTGAGAAAAATTGAGGTCCAAAATGTGTGATTTTTTCCTTTCCTTGCCTTGAAATGACGAATTTCTGCAGAAATCGCCAGTTGTTTCACAATGTTTGATTTTCAAAACTTGACTCATTTACTAGAGTTTACTTTCCAGGTTGGTACCAAAGTTGAGTTTGAGTTGTCCTTTTTTAGGAAGAAGTAGAATTTTTACGGCCGGTTTCGGGCGCTGTAGGAGCGAAAGGGTTAACAAATAATAGCATGTTTTGTACGTGATATTTGGCATAAATACCGCTCATGATATTTCAAAATTGTCCCAAATTTCACTCGCCCACGGCTCGTGAAATTTTGTTTAACAATTTTGAAATATCACTCGTGGTATTTATGCCAAATATCACGTACAAAACATGCTATTGCCTATACTAATAATATAACCTAAGAAATTTGTGCAATTCGATTGGCTGAGAGCACTGGTATTTCAGCTTAATTTTGTAAGTAAAATCGAAAACAAAATTACTGTTTTTACCTTCTCAATGTAGTTTTGACTTTGAATGATTTCTTTTTACTATTTGTCTTGAATACTGTTAGCTTTTCTTTTATCTGTGACAGGCTTGAAAGCTATGTTTTCACTTTTCGAAGTAGTTGAGTGTAAAGAAAGCGATTCAACCTCGCGGTTGTTTTTCATCAAATTTTCAGAAATTTCTTAGGTTATATTATTAACAAATAATAGCATGTTTTGTACGTGATATTTGGCATAAATACCGCTCATGATATTTCAAAATTGTCCCAAATTTCACTCGCCTACGGCTCGTGAAATTTTGTTTAACAATTTTGAAATATCACTCGTGGTATTTATGCCAAATATCACTACAAACCATGCTATTACCTATACTAATACGACTATTCCACAGAAGACAAAAAATAGAAAATGTCGGTAACTAACATGAACAGTTTCTTTCTTTGAAAGTTTTTTCTTTACTTAAATAGCATCTACAAGAAATATTTTTTAGTTACTTATACAAAATTCACCGTGACTTTTCCCTGACTTCAAGTGAAAATCTCAATTTCCCTGACCAAGTAAAGAATTCCCTGACTTTTCACTGACTTTTCCCTGACTGTGTTTTTCCCTGACTTTTCCCTGACCCCTGGGAACCTTGTTTTAGCGGGAGAAAGCTTCCCCATCTGGCCGCCATTTTCTCTTAGTCTTAGCCTGAAAGCAGTTGCCATGGAAACTGTGTCATTTTCACATGTGAAATTACACTCAGCCAATCGAATTGCACAAATTTCTTAGGTTATATTATTATGGCTGTAATTATTGAGGTATAGTGATGGACACCTGTCTCGGTATAATTTGCGAACTCGTATTCTAATGGCAGTTACCGCCCCTCTAAAGACGTCACTGGGGGTGGAGGACTGATAGCCCTTTAATTAACTTGATAACCTCTTAATTTCTCGCTCTCATTGGGAAACCAAACAGAGATGTCTTGAAAAACGATCAAACTCTTCGAAAAAAATTCAAACTTAAGCCCGTTTCTGAAAAGTTAAAGAAAAAACATAGGTTATAGTACTGGCTTCGATTTTATACTTTGTACCTTTTTTCTATTAATTGCTTCTTGAAAATATTTGGAGCTCGTACGTTTTTGTGCCTTGTTTGGTAGACCTGTGTTAAAATTTTAGACCACCACAGGAAGCCCATCATCCTTAGCCTGTTTTGACTGCAAGTGTTTTTTTACAAGAGTAGTCGAGGGGAAAAGTCGAAAAGAAATTTATAGATTTAAGAGTCAGGTACACAATCACTTTACTGCGTAGGAGGTTAAGTGCAATAAATGATATCTGGTTTCATTAACGCAGGCTAAAGGCTCAGTTGGTCTGGTGAAAGCAAGGTCAGTACGTATGGAGATTAATTAAATACCGCACCCTGGCCAAGCTCGTGACTTCAATTTTCTATATGCTGCTGCATGTTTTCACAGCGAAAAAAAACCCCGACCCCATGCATTTATCACCACACTTTGTATTTCTTTTGTCTACGTTTATTGTGGTTACTTTTTCAGCTCAGTTTAATTAAGATACCATACAAACATGACCTCCATATAAGTTTCTTTTTCTCTTTTGTTTTTATTTGTCCTCTAACGTGATAAACACTGTGTTTCACTGTGTTGGGCTATATCATTGTGAAACAGCTGTTTATGAAACTCTGCAACTTTCGTTACTTATAAAAAAGTATATATATATATATAAAGTATATATGTTTATCTTTAGCTATGTATAAAAGTGCCGCAAATAGAGATTGAGATCCATGAAAGCATCAATCTCTCTTTGATCGACGGTTCAAGGACGATGTTTTACTCCGCAATGGGATCACGTACATGTTTTTCTCTTGGCATATGAGAAACATCTGCAGAAACTAAGAGTAGAATTTCATTTTCTCTTCTCTTCTTTTCTCTTCTTTTCTCTTCTCTTCGTTCTCTTCCGTTCTCGTCTCTTCCCTTCCCATTCTCATCGTATTTTCTTTTTTTCGATTCCATTTAGGAATCGAAAAAAAGAAAATACGATGGGAATGAGAATGGGAAGGGAAGAGAAAAGAAGAGAAGAGAACGAAGAGAAGAGAAAATGAAATTGCTGTTTCAGATCATGATGTGATTACTAAACATTTTATCCTGTTCTAAACGTTTCCTGTTGGTCAACCTTAGTTCCGCTTCTCGAGGCGAGCGAGCATAAATGCAAGACTATTAAAAGAGTCATGTGACAGGACCTCTTTTAGAAGAAATAGTACAATACAAACTGATTATGTGCTGGATGATCTTGACATTGTCGTTCAATATTCAACATATAATTACATTTCACAAAGTTGATCTAATAAACTAAACAAACAAATGAAAAATGCCCCGGCAAATAGAAAATAAAAAATATCACATTTCAGAATCTCAAAAAACACATTATCACCATTTAGTGGTAACAGGATCTATTGGGTACCAAAATAGAAGCATTGAGAGAAGACTGCAACACATTGGCACTAACCTCGTTCCGGTGCAGCGGTAAAAGCACAGTGCATCTACCATCCACGCTTCAAAGCGCTGTTTACTTGTTTGATCACGAATACTACAATGGCTGTTTGTGCAAGATTTGCTCTCGCAGTAGCCTTTATACTCTTTCCAGGGGTTTGCGAAGCATACAGACCTTTTTACATTCCCAAAACCCTATTTACTGCTGCCACGAAGGATGCCAGCTTACCTGAAGGGATACGTCAAATTAGGTGGTATGGCGATTCTGAAGATCCACAAAACTTAGATGAAGACAAGCAGTCAAGTAATTTGTGGTCTAACGATGGAAAATATCGTAGCAGAAGTCGCCGAGCTGCTTCTCCTTCTCCTTCTCCTGACATCATCGAGGTATGATAGCTAAGTGAGAATTATCTGGACAGTAAGAACTCTTTAATTGTCTACAAAGTGATCTTCAATTTTATGTCTTTTATAGTCTGATCTGCCACCAATACCACATGACAGTACAATGTACAAGTACTGGCCAGGAGATAGAGTCATTCTTCTTGCGAAGTCTAAAATAAGCGATCATTTTTCTAGTCTATTCTTGTCCTCGAATTTTGGAAAAAATTGGAGCAAGATTAACTCGAAGTTGGATGGTGGGAATGCTGTTATTGATCAAATCTACGTCAGTAAAGCGAAGCCAACTTTGGTGAGTAACGTATTTATTTAGCTCTTACAGCTAACTAACTTTTTGAGCTTATGATCTTTTATCATCAAAGTTCAACCATGATTCGGCTTTGTGTTGATTTTGATCAGTTGTTCGAATGGCGTAGTTTGTTGTTATGATCGATTTCTCGTTACCACGTGTTGTGAAAGTGAAATTTACAAACACTGCAAGTTGTAAACACAGCGAAATCTGTCTTTTAGAATTTGCTAAATAGGAGTCAAAAACTTGTTAAATGATTTATATACTTGCAGGATATTTTGGCGGTCTGACAATCTAATTAAACATATCGAATTCGTGTTTGGATTTTATCCATGGATTTAAAAGTTAATTCATTTCTTTTCTAAAGTAAAGGAAGTTATAATCACGCCGTGTTGCTGAGACTAACAACAAAGAGTCAGGTCATGCTGACTCCCAGTTGCCTACTTGACATGTTATATTGTGGCTCAAATCGGAAACTACGTGTTTTTCGAATCATATTACTTCTCAATACCCTTTATGTGGCTTTACGGTTGAAGAGAGTTCTACTTATTGGTCACGTCCTATCAGAAATGAATTTAGTTCTGCGGCTTGTTATTTTGACTGGTTTTGACGCACTTGAATATGCGATTGTTACTGAAGCTTTTATGTTTGTAAATGAGATTTGCTTTCCTCTTCTCTTATCTATGGCCCTCTTTGAAAATGTGTTTATTTACTGTCTGACATTAGATTTTGAGCGCGATGTTACTGACGCATAACGTGTGAACAATCTTGAATGAGTTGACCTTGATGTCGCCATGATGCAAAAACGTTATTGTCACCCAAGAACAATAGATTAATGTAGGCAGCGAGGCAAAATGCCTTATCGAAACACGTGGTGCTATCAAGACTATCTTAAGATCTTTCATAAGAAATGTATCAAATATTAAAATGATTTTTAAATTGTAGCAAGGGTTTATTTATAATTTATTGTGAAATTGAATTATTTTTTATAATTAATTGATTTTATATAAAAGAGCAATTAATCTATTAGATGTGCATTATTTCAGTACAGCTGGTTACTGTATTGTAATGCAGCTTAATTAATGCAGTACTTCCATTTATTTATGAGTTTGCCCACTCTTGAAATTGTCCAGCCATTTTGTCTATTCGTGTCAATGTTCCATTCATTAAACAATCACCCCATTTATCGACGGCTCAAAGTTTTGCATTATCCCTTCTTTTTCTAGTGTGCATTGTAGTGCAGCTAAAAATAACATCCATCTTATATGGAATAATTAAAGGTGCCATTATTGTGTTTAACAAAATGAGACTGGCACAGCACGAGGCAATTTTAATGGGAGCCCCAAAAGACTTGAAACAGATTTTGAATCTTTGAGACCCTGAAATATTTCAAGGCATTTTTAAAGATTTGTACATTAGCAAGAAAATTAAGTTGAGTTTTTGAGGACTATTCAGTCCTTGAAGATTGTATTTTCCTTAGCATCTATAATTAATCTAAAATATGTGTAATTGAAGGTATCAAGTTAATTATTTGACTCGTTCTGCAGTTATGTAACCTGGTCTTCTTGTACTAATAAATTAACCTGAAGTTCAACCATGCAAAAACCAAAGCAGTTGAAATTTGGAAGTTGCTCAGGCCAGCTAGCAAACAAATTTTATTTTCATTGGGGATGATAATTTCATCAATTGATACTTTTTATAGCTGATTTTTGTAGGATGATCAAATTAAGTCATCATTACCCTGGAGGGAACCTAGCCAAATCAGGCAATGCTCTATTAACTCTTCACACTAATGCACTAAAACTTTGGAAATATGTCGGAAAAGCAATATAAAAATTAATGATCAATTATGTCTCGATCTGTTCTTGCTGGAAAATGTCAATAATTAGCACTCAAAAAGCAAGAGAAATACTTGGCTATAACTGATGTCCCTATAAGCTTACCTTTCTTGTGCGCTACATCTCCCAGCGTGTTTCTATCATATAGTACAGAAACATGTGCTTGCATTTGTATTGCTTAAATATTTAAGTTTGTACACGCTGTGCAGCATTTTACAGCTCCTACATAGCGGGTAATTATGATACATGTATTTCCATGTTGTCAAGTCATTTATATGGTTATTAATCTAAATATGTGTTCTAATGATGTATATTCTTTGCAGTGCATCTTATCTGATATCAAAAACAAGAATATTTTTCTCACCAATGATTATAATACCTTCACGAAGTATGGCCCCTTTACTTGGAGACCTTCTTACATTGCTTTTCATCCAAAGAAAACAGTCAGGGTTATGGGTTATGATAAAATCCAAAAACTGGTATGAAAATTGTTCATCCATCCATCCATTATTATTATTCATTCATTCATTCATTGATCATTCATTCACTCACTCATTCATCCATCCTTCCTTCCATCCATGCATTCATCCATCCTTCCTTCCATCTATCCATCCATCCATCCAGGGTGGCAAGAGTGGTGTAGCAGTTCACCACTTGCCTTTCACACTGTTGTGGTCTAGGTTCGATTCCTGGCTCGGACCATGTGTGAATTGAGGTTGTTTGATAAGTTGTATTTGTCTCTCCCTTGCCACAAGGGTTTTTTCTCCGGGTTCTCCAGTTTTTCCTCCCAAGCAAAAATCAACATGTGAGTTGAGTGATGTATGTAGAGTGTATTGAATGTAGTGGTTGTGAGTGCATGTGGAGTGACTGACACTGAAAAGCCCCTTCAGGGGAGTGTCAATTAAAATATTTCTTTATTTATCTATCTGTCTATCCATCCCTCCATTCATTCATTCATCTATCCATCCAATCATACCCATTTTTATTTGACTATTTGTTTATGTCTTTATCTAATATCTAATAGGTGTTCTTGTCTTTCTAGCTATATCTCTCAACTGATGGAGGAAAAACCTTCAAGCAACTTAGCCAAAATGTCAGATCATTTTGGTGGTATGTAAAATTGTTTAAACAATTTACATAACTTAAATGGCTCCAAAACTCTGCAGTTAACACTGCTTTGAGAATAACTTTTAATTTTTAACTAGCAAATAATTTGATACTTTGATGACTAAAATACAGCAGTTTATTAGTATAACATAAGATGATAAAAATCTTGGAAAATTTTCAAAGCTTATCAGCCAATCAGACACCCTCAGGCTAATTTAAATTTTGTGGATACTGCAAGTAGCTATTTCATGGACGAATTGTTGTATAATATTCAGTGGATAAAGCAGTTCTGGGAGCAATTGCGCATGCAGAATACCACTAAAAAACTGAATGGGTTTGAAGCAGCTGTGTGTGCTACGTGTCAAATCTAAGTAATGAGATGCCTGTGTGTAAATATAGCCTGGCTATGCATCAGTGCACTCATGCTTTGTGCATACCAATGGGAATAAAATTTTTCCTGTATTATAAATTATAATACAATGATTGGATGGATATTTGTTGACATTTTTTGTAGTATGCAGGATTTTCCTTTTCTGCCTGCAACTGGTGTTTTCATCACCACCTGTGAATGTCTCAATCCATATTGCTGGCAACTGAAAGAATCATTGTAGTGAAGATTCTTGATGTTTGAAGTAAATGTTTCACATTTGACTTCATTTGAAAAGGAAAACCCTGAAGTATTGAACTTTGATATTTTATACAAGATAATTAACATTCAAATTTTGTCTTCGCTATTTTCAGGGGTGTACCAGGTGTTGATGCTGACAATGTGGTTTATGTGGAAAAGATTAAAACAAGTGGTAGGTTTACCAGGAATGTCTTGTACAAAAAAATGCTATACCAGTGCAAGCTGGTATGGTATTGTGTAGATCATCCCTGGAATCTTACAGGAATTACTAATTTTTAGCATATGTCCCAAAATCAGGAATTTTTATAATTGTTAACATGTATCTATTTTCTCCTCTCTTTTTCTGTAAAAATGGCACTAATTAAAATAAAAAGTTCAAAAGTTCAAAAAAAAGTTCAAGCTTAAATTGTTAATAAAAGTAATAAGAATTAAGGAAACTCTGGATGTAAAATTTATAATCTTTTGAAGGTTATATGTTTGCCAAAACCTCATGCACATGTGCTTTATATATCACTAAATGCCTCAGGAAATTTCATTGCTTAAATCTGATGGCCGGAATCAAATAGTCAAGGCAAGACTTTTGCGAGATCGCAAGACAAGGCATATTTTTGCAAGCCCGAGATGCCCTAAATCTGAACAAGATGCTACTGTAGCTGTTAGAGTGCTTGTTTTCTTTCATGCATCTTATGCAGACCTTAATTGATCATACCTGAACTATAAGAAATAACAATTATAGTAACTGTTTATTTAAGTGTCTATGTCGTCTAACGCTTGCGCACTTATTTGGGGTCCACACTATTACTCTCATACTCACTACTCTACATTAAATTAATTGTCATTTGAATGTATTATTTTGTTTTTCCTGTTAAGGTGCCAACCCAAAATATACAGCAATGAAAATTGTTGATTTTAAACCTGGTACTACACTTTTGGATGATATTGATGAGTTTGATGTGATGAAGAACTACATGTTTGCGACCCAGACTTTAGTAAGTACAAGATATTCCATTCCCAGACTGTCATTAGCATATCTAAAACATCAAGCTACTCAAATTTGAAAATCATACTTCCTGATTGCTGATTGTTATCATCAGCTTTGTCTGAAAGTCTGCCAAACTTAGGGAATTAGAAATTAGGGAGATTAAGCATCCCATACATAGCAAACAGCAGATTATATATTTTTAGTATTTTAGAAATTTTGTTATCATTTATTTATCAATTAGACAACAGAAAGCTGTGTGCCCATGGAGTTATAGACACACACAAGAGAAAATATAAAGAACAATTAACAAACTAAGAGTGGCATGAGGCGCGTGCATCTATAATGCAATGGGCAAGTGGCTTTCTGTTGTCTAATTGATTTATAACAGAGCCTAGAATGTTAAAAATGGAAAAATGATTTGAAAAAGACAATGACGAAGACAGTGCACGCACAGCACAGCCCATGGGCAAATAGTTCTAGCTTTCTGGCCAATAATAATAATATTAGAGTGTGTGTAAGATTGTAGCTATGTTATAATAATATTTATATGTCTTTATTTATAGTAGTTAGTTTAAGATACACGACCCCATAAGCACTGAGCTTTAATTCTTATCATGTTATAATAAAGTTGATGTATGTATGTATGTATGGAAGAGAGGATCATGCGGCTTGATTTTTTTGCATCTGATATAATTGCTATTTTGTGAGTTGCTCTCTTAATTGTTTGAGTGCCAAATGCACAACACCAGGTATAAATAAAGTCGGTCACGTGCTCCTCGACCCCTGTCTGCCATTTCCCACATACTCAATGCTTATAAACTCTCTATCGTCACTCCATTTGTATGCAAGGCCATGAGTCATGTCACTGCTTCTAATGCAGTCGTTACACTTTGTCTGCTTTCTATTAGCTTGCTAATATTGATGCTGAATCATTGACTTAATTGTTGCAATGTTCAGCAGAAAACAACAGCTCAAATCAGAATGTGCATAAGGGGTACCAGTAGTCAAGTGCAACTCCAAATCAAGTGTTTTTCTTGCATTTCACTGACTTCCTTTGTTTTCAGTACTTCAAGATTCTTAGATGTTTTCAATTGCAAAAATAAACATGACTTCACGATCTCTGAATTTGTCTGAAATTCTTGGATTCTCTAATTAATTTTTTTGGAGGGTGAATAACAGGGAATGGGCCTTAGCATACACTAACAATGATACTCTTTACACACAGGCAAATGGAAAGACAAACCTGAAGGTTTCCTACAATAGAAAGGCATTTGTTGACACCAAATTTCCAGTTACAGAAAGTAACAGAGTAAGTGCATTTCTGGCTCAAAACCAAGAAATATAGATAAATAAGAATTAATAATTATTAGTAATTGATATGTATGTGCTAAGCTTGTTTGCATTAGGATGCAAAATCAATGTACACTTTAGCTATTCTTCATGTGTTCAGTTTGCTATATATATCTCTCCAAGACCATGTCAAGAACATCCAAATCAATTTTGCTCTATCTGCTAATTTCTTGTAGGATTATTTTGTGTTTGATGTCGTCGATGATCAAGTATTTATTGTCATAAATCACATGAAGAATGAATCAAACATGTATCTTTCTGACATTGGAGGAGTAAAGTACACTTTATCGCTACCAAGAGTTCTGTACCATAATCCATACACAGATGTATCATCACCCTGGCTCAGGTAGATAGAATCATTATTTAAATGGGGCTACATTTAATTTAGGCAAGGTTAAACCCAAGTACATTGCTGGCTATTAGTATTTCCCACTCCTTAGGTTGATGTGGGAGGCTCTCAGGGTTTGTTCAGGGACTAAAATTATGTATTTATGCCAAATCTATCTGTGTCTTCTTTGCTGATCATTGCACATCAGCTGTTTGAACTCTAGCTGGTTTGTTTGTGTTATGCACTGATCATTGTGGATCATTTGCCTTTGCCATGCCCAGTCCCTGCCTTAATCAGGGGAGGCCAAGTAGGTAGGTATACTTCCACTGTTTGCTCAGTGTGATGAAGTGAAAGGTGGTAACTGTGAGGGTTGCCATGGTGACCTCCTTGAGGGGACTGGTTAGTGCAACACAAGCCCCTCTGTTCCAGTAGCCAACCCCATGCTCTTGTTATGTTGATGAGTCTAACTGTTGTTAGCAAGACCTGCAGATTGATCTGTCTTTTCTACTGTAGTTGCTTTGCTGACTGGTAACTGGTAATACCTTGGAGCACATCTGCCAGATTTCATATGACTTAATGAAACTGTTCAGTGCTAGTGACCAGTGTTGCATAATGCCAACATACCATGAGCACAAATACCAACATGCAATTGGCACACACCCATATAACACACCATGTGTCAGCATTTTGATGCCATGTCCAATCAAATTGCTGAGACATGGTACTGCACCATACAGCATGGCACAGAGTTACCATACTCATACATCTGCTCTTATATAATGTATAATAAAATATAGACATAGCAAACTTACAGATGTATCTTTGCAGGACTGTGGTACCATATGCATTTGTCGATGTCCATCGAGTTAAATCTATGCGAGGATGTATATATTGCCACACAGCTTACTCCAGGGCCAGTAGGTCGTCGACATCTGCTATCTATGATAACCTACAACAAAGGTGGTTCATGGAAGAGAATACGGTCACCAACACGTGATGTCAGTGGCATGTCAATCTATTGTTACTTGGTAATGAATACCATGTTTTTTAAAGCAAGATCTCTTGTCAAAGAATCCATGCAAGGACTAATGCACATTTAAGAAAGTTTATATATTCAAAATGTATCAGTTTCTCACCAGTGTCTTTTGTTTCTCTAGCCATCATGTTCACTTCACTTTAACCTAAAGTATGGCAGTGTTTATCGTATTTCACCATCTGAAAACTTGTTGTCTAGTGAGTCGGCACCTGGACTTGTTATGGCTCTAGGTAAGGTAGATATTTCTACAGTACTATTAAATAATATCACTGGAATTTTCCAGGGGAATGTCCATTTTAGTGATGGGTTGTTGTTTACAGGAACAGCTTGCTAAAGCCTGGTTTTCTCAAGCAAAGAAAGCAGAAGCAGAAGCGACATATGCAGACTCAATGTTGCATTTCGCGAGAAGACAACAAGCAGTGCATCACTGAGTCTGCATACGTTGCTTGTTCACTTCTATCACTCACTGAGAAACCATGCAGGCTTGTAACACCTTGCTAACAGAGTTTCAGTAATTTTTCCAAGAAGACTTGATCTGTTAGCAGCTGAGGGACATCTGCTATAAAATGATTTAATGGCCAGTAATAGCATAAAAATGTTGGTTTTTTTTGTTACCAGGTGTTGCAAGTACAAACCTTAAAATCCATCCTGACATGTTCTTATCTACTGATGGTGGAGCCAATTGGAAAAGGGTACAAATCCTTATACGTTATAACTTAGAATGAACTAACTTCTATATGTATTACTAGGTGATAAAAATGGTAGAATTATGCTTGCAATCTTGATTGTAAAGTACTGACTCTCAGATGTTAATAAGTTGGTGGAACTCACTCTACAATGCTTTCTGGAATGAAGAATGCTGGGATCATGTGATACACTTTCTGTGTTAAAAAATATTCTCGGCTGAAAGCAGTGCAGTTCAAATGTAATACCAGTGCAAAAATCTGTAACACCAGTGCAAATTACATATGAATATACAGGTCCAAAAATGTGTTTGGTATTGGTATCTGTGAGCCACATGGCTCACTTGGGAATTTGAGAATTGGGAATGTGGAAATTTGGGAATTTGTTTGGTATTGGTATCTGTGAGCCACATGGCTCACTTGGGAATTTGAGCCACTTCCATGTGTGAGCCATATGGCTCACTTGGGGCATAAAGGGTTAAAAAACAAACCACCAAAAATGTGTGTTTTTCAGAGATCAAAATGCACTCGACCTATGGGCTCATGCAATTTTGATACTCTTTGAAAAACACACCGTGCAAACTCGAAACCATATGATTACCTATACTAATTTTGCTTTGTGTTATGTGCTTCAGGTTTTACGTGGTAAACATCAGTATGCCTTTGGTAACTTTGGTAGTGTTGTTGTTGCAACATATTTTAGACTGTATACAGATGCCCTCAAGTAAGTAGTATAACTACCCTTTTAGATGACATATATGTCACTAATATCTATATACGTCTACATGAAATAGGGATAGGTTTCAGCTATTAAGTGGCCATACACACCACAGGGGGAAGGGGGCAATTGCGCCCCTTTGCCCAACCCCAACCCCAAACTAGCTAGGAAAACCAATACCCTGCTCTCTTATCATCTAAATATTTCTTATAAAGAAAATATTACTGTCTGCTCCCCCAAGGAATTTAGGGTTATGCATGGCCCTGATAAGCATTTCCCTTGTGTGACAGTAAGCGTGTGGGATATCCTTCAAACAGTTCCTACAAAACAGCCTCTTTTTTGACCTATTGCCTAAAATAGTGTATTGAAACCTTGAGACAGCATTGCAAATGTCAAGTGGTATAAGGATTTCAACAATCAAAAGGATGATTTAACCAGTTAATGCTTGTTTTTTTTTCAGGTACAGTACAGATGGTGGAGAAAGTTGGCAAAGTAAAGTATTTGCACAAACCAAAATGTTGGTTCATGATATTGTTACACAAAGTGGTGAAAAGTATCCTGTATTCTTGGTGTATGGAACTCCTACTGCTAATAGACCCTGGAAAGTTTATCATGTCAACATGACAAATGTCTTAGGTAAGAAATGAAAATAAAGCTAGTTACTAAGAACAAGTGGTTGCTAAGAACAAGTGGTTGCTATGGCCAAGTGGTTGCTAAGGACAAGTGGTTGCCAAGGACAGGTTTTACTAAAAACAAGTGGTTGCTTACAGTTGACACTAAAACATGTGGTTGCTAAGAACAAGTGGTTGCTAAGATCAAGTGGTTGCTAAGGGCAAGTGGTCACTAAGGACAAGGTTTTGCTAAGGACAAGTTGTTGCTAAGGGCAAGAGGTTATTAAGGAAAAGTGGCTGCTAACAACAAGTGGTTGCTAAGGATAGGTGGTTGCTAAGGACAAGTGCTTGATAAGTAGTCAAGAATAGTTGTTAGAATGCAGAGATGATTTATACATGTAAACAGTTCTTGCTTTGAGATATGGCCTCTTATACGGAGATTGGTGACTTGAAGAGGTAGCATATGTGGCAAGACACTATTATAAGTGCAGTCTCCCATCTAGATAGCAACACATTCCAAAACTACAATTTGTTACCATTTTAGGCCGCCCCTGCCAGAAGTCTGATTTCATGTACTGGGTCCCTTCAGACCTTCGTGCTGGGCTTAATCGATGTATGCTCGGTAGAGCAGATAATTACACGATTCGTAATTGGACCAGAACATGTATACTTGACAAGGACAGTATAATTACTAAGAGATCAACTAATTGTCCGTGTACCATTGAAGATTTTGAATGGTAAGTCATTGTTCCTGACCGAGTATTGTACCCAACCGATTGAGCTCCTTTACAGACTGCTAAAGATATCAGCAAAATGTTTTGTGTGCGGCTGTCAGCCTGCGTAACTACACTCAAACATCAGAGAAAAACATTTGGATGAAGTGTAAACAGTGGCGTTTTTGATCCCGCCTAAGGCGAAAAGGTGGCGAAAACTCATATTAGAATAACAGGCCTAGTTCAAACGTCGCATCTCACATGTGTCGAATTCAATGCAAATTAGTCAAATCTTTTGTTTCTACTCATTATCATCTCATTTGCATTGAATTCAGCACATGTGAGAATGCGACGTTTGAACTAGGCCTTAATTAAGCTTACCTTAGTTTGAATAGCTACGTTTAGCTAGCTGGCTGTTACAGCCCTTCGACGGTGTTCAAACTGCATTATACGGTGCTTATGAGGATGACCACAAAGAAGCCATTATACAATATTTCAACATTTTTCACAAAATACCTGTAAATTCGCTTGTAAAGTCGCACAAAACCTCCTAGTCCAGTCCCAGACTCTCTTTCTTGCCGCTCCAGGACTCGCGGAGAAAGAGAGTCCAGTATAACTTGCATGCGCATGTCAGCTTAGTGACCACGCGATCACCACATTCATGTGGTGATCGCGTGGTTACAAATCCTAAATAAAGTCGTCTAATGATTCAAGGTGGCTGAAGAAGAAAGTGTTTTGTATACACGATATCAGTCTCATTTCGGAAAGCCATTTGTTGATTCAGTGAGCTATGCACTTGGAAAAACCAACCATAATCTTTTACCAAAGTTTGAGCAGTTACAGGCCATTTACGGACGGACAGTTGTGAAAGACGTATTTGTGAATTTTTCGATACGCATCACTACCACTACCAAACACTTACATTTGCATATTGCAAGCTCTCAAAACAAAACTTTTTATCTGATTGGCTCATTTTGCACATGCGCATGCAAGTTATACTGGACTCTCTTTCTCCGCGAGTCCTGGAGCTGCAAGAAAGAGAGTCTGGGACTGGACTAAAAACCTCCCAAAACCGATAGGGCAGAAACACCGATTTGCCATGCGCGAAAAGTGGCTGCGCGGTTACCATGCAGTTTTCAAAATTCTTGCATTTTTGCAGAAACTCAAATGTTGGATGAAGGATTGAAGGTGCTCATCCAAAGAAAAAGCAAAAAAGTGGCTATTTGAATCGTGAATTTTTTTAAAATCCCCGTGCTGGCGCCTGCAGTAAACTGGCGCGTGGATTGACATACGCAACAGGTTTTTCTGACCTGTTCCCAAAACCGAGAAAATTGTCAAAATTGATAACCACGTACCCATTTTTTTTTTCGCGCTAGACAAATACATTTTTAATTTCGTGTATTGACCGTGTTGGCCAGCCTATTATATTCTGAATACATACAGTCCAATAAGGATACAATGTTGTAACTAGGCCTCGTTATGTTTTACTAAACATTACGTTATTACTACTCTATCAGTGATTTTGGTTTTCAACGCAATGTATCTCATCGTATTTGCCGACCAGTTCCTGGAGAAGACTTGGATTCAGATCTCATCCCTAATAAATGTCCAGAAGGCACAACTTACATGCGTTCCAGCGGGTAAGGACTTACACGCAGTTCAGGGGTGCTTTCCATTTACACAGAAAAACTGGAAATTCCTGTTGGGAAACAAATGATGTTTCATTCCGATCGGAGCACCGGAAAACTCGATCTTCCGATTGAGGTAATCCGCTTTTCCCGCCCTTTTCGGTTCTTCCGGTCGACTCGCCTGTACTATTTGTCGGAAGTCGTTTCCCACTCTTTTTTTAACCATTACGAATTTCCAACCGGATAGATTGGTTTAAATGGAAAGAACCCCAGATTTACACCTACTAGTCAGTTCAAAAAACGTTGACGGTCGGAGATCTGAAACTGACATCTGAGACCGAGTAAATAGCTGCAAATTTCGATACATACAAAGCTGAATGGTGTAGTTTTGTAATGTTGTAATATTATGAGTTTTGAGTTAGAGTTTTGTTGTTTCGTGTTTAGTCAGGAAACACAAAAGCATCAGCAACAACAACGAGAACAACAACAACAAATTTTCCGTCTCAGATTCAGATTAAAGGCGTTGTTACACGCTGAAACTTTTACCTGAAACTTGTGTCGATCGCCGATACGAGACGAGTTTCATAAGGGGTGTTACACGCTGAAATTTCGTCCTGAAACTTGTTCGCGACACAATTTTCTGTTGCAGGAGTAGAAAGTAGTTCTACTTTTCGTGAAACCATCTCGTGAAACTGACCCGGGAAAAGTTTCAGCTAAATGACCATGTTACACGGTGCAATGCGTTGTGAAACTTGTCTCGTAACGGCGATCGACACAAGTTCTAGAGAAAAGTTTCAGCTTGTAACAGCGCCTTAAGAAACGTCATTATTTTTCGAAACAGGTGAAAATTCATTTATCAATCCCCAATTAGCAGCGGTGACAGTGACTAACTACTACACAAAACCAGCCTAGCTTGGAACATCGCGGGCGCATGAAACCCGGCTGAAGCCCGAGCCCACAGGGAATTCGAATTACGACTCTTTTTACTCTTTCAAAAGAAATTTCACACCTTTCACTTAAACAGTTGGTACTAAAACTGATAAGACTAAATTGTTACGACATGGAAGTAATATTTTGTTATGTTTGCTTTCAGTTATAGAAAGATTCCAGGCGATACATGTGTAGGGGGTGAAGAAGCAAACTTTGGGCCTGTATCGACACCGTGTCCTATTAAAAGTAAGCATTTACTCTGGTACTAATCTACGTAACCGGCGCTTTTTATGGTTAGGGGGAGGCGAGGGGGAGGGGAGGGGAGGGGGAGGGAGAGGGAACTGCTTTCTTCCCCTCCCCTCCCCCTCCACGTTTCCTTAACTTGCCTCTCCCCAAAGCGCCAGGCTACTCTGGTTCACGATTCTTAACTCCTGCTCAAGATCTATGTTTACGACGGATATTAGTAATGGATAGTGTCATGGCTAAGTACTGAACTCCCTTTCATGTGGTCATTGTACAAGAGAACTGACCATTGTGTAGACGTCACTTCCTCAAAAAATAGACAGTCTTTCATAAAAACATCAGTGAAGGGTTCAAAAGTGTCGTCTGTAGTGTTCGTTCCACGGTGCCAGTTTCGAATTAAAAGGTGTTAATCATTTGTAGGTAATTTTAGATATGCAGAAATTACCTTTATACTTCCATATTTACATCTCCATAGCAGCTAGATGGGTCCTTAATTGAAAGGTTTCTTTAATTCCGTATTTAAAGTAGTAATTAGTATAGTAGTAATAATTAATAATATCCAGTGATTTTTCAAAAACCCGACTTCTGGCAGTTGATACTGCAAAAGGCCCATTGTAGTCTATATTCAATGGACCAGGGGTGGAATGGAGACACTTATTCATGTCTTTATAATGGTATCTGTTATCAATAGAATTATCAGGTCTAAAGGTCACAACTACTCCAAATAAAATTCCCATTAGTTTGGCTATCAACTCGCCCGTTATACTAAAGGCTTCTCTTGGCAAGGGTTACCTTCCTCATGTTACATTTGGGTAAGTTTAACCTAGATACTCATTACATAATATATGATACGTTGTTACATTAGAGAGATTAAGCATCACACAGGCAGGAAATGGCAGACGAGAGAGAGGATCACTGGATCTGCTCCTTACGCGTCTTGCGTTGCCGTTTCAATGCGAGGGTGAGTCATTTTGCGTTTGCCGAAAAAGTAAAAAGTCAGTCTCTCGTTTGAGTGCCAAACGCGCAACTCCAGGCGCGAAAAATGTAGGTCACGTGATCTCTGCCGTCTGCCGTTTCCCTTCTGCGCTGTGCTTAAACTGTCTATTGTATATTATGCGCGCTCTGATTGGTCGAGAACCATGTGTTGTAAAATAAAGACGCACGGATTACGTCATGAAATATTTCGCGCATGCGTTCTGATGTTAGAACATTTTGGTAAATATGATATAAGACAACTATAATTTTTCCAGCATTATCGAACATTATTACGTTCGACATGATTGTCATCCAAATTAAGTGTTTCTGTGTAGGTTATACGTATATAACCGTTGAACGTCGCTCCAAACATTGTACCCTGATGGTGGGCGTTTAGCCCGGAAGCTCGGTAAATAAAAGAATTTCAAGGTTGTGGAAACACTTTAGTTATGATGATTGTCATCATCGTTGTTACCATGGTATCGTAATAATTATCAACAAATATATCCTCGTTGCTGTCAACTTAACTCATCTTCATCATAATCTACATGTTTTACTAACATGTGGTGTATATTTATGCTAGATGGGACTTTGGTGATGGTTCGGTTCAAAATGGTACTGGCAAATCCGCTGCAACTGCAGTCCATTCCTATAAAATGTAAGATACCACTACTCTGATTTTGATAATAATAACGTCACTAAGAATTTTCAACTTTGTTAGTGAATTTCTATTGCTTCTATAACTGGCTTACAGTCTATATTCCAACAACTGTCCTTTGAAGCTGTGTTTGTTAATATCGTTCACAGGCCTGGTCGATATGTAATAGTTCTTACTGTCACAAACACACGCAGTATTTTGATGAAGAGAATTGAAGTTAACGTGGAAGGTGCGTTTGACACATCGTTTGCTTTCTTATTCCTTCGTATTTCCATCCACCAGTCCTTCCCGTTGCTTACTTTTACGTTCCCCCCTCATCTCTCTTCTCTTTCTACTTCCTTATGTACATCTGTCTAATTACTCGTAGCTATTTTATTTACTTTGCCCTCACTACAGAGCGAGGACTCCATTAACAGTGAGGCCTAGGAGCTAGTTATAATATGCAGTTTTTCTGCCTTTCATAAAATGCATCACAAGTCTCTACAGCACTTGCTCAGCCGAGGATGGTCGAAAGCCCGCCGAGCGAACTCTCAAACAACGTCTTGTTTTAATTGAAATGCTACTTCAGTTATTAACTACCTCTTGTTTTTACTGTGTGATAATCATTTTCTTTCAGCAAGCCTTGTTGATGAAAATGTAGGCAGTATCACTCCATCCAAGTGATCCTACTGTCGCCCAAAAAGTAGCGTTCATGGCGAATATCATGGGCTTGACTAGAGTAAGTAGTACACCATCAACACACTATCATTAACTTACTCGTAGAAGCGTCACTGATCTCAGCAAAAGCTGTTTGCGTATTTCCTGTGCGATTTTAAACTGACAACTATGTCTCTTAGGCTGATAAACCTCGGTACTTATCAAGGAATGTGGAATGTTTTCATGCGCTTTCACCACAGCACGGGGTCTGTGCGCTGATCATGAAGTTTTTTACAGCTATAAAATCTAACCGTCGTATTGATTTTCGTACAGAAAGCCGCTGGTCGATTGACGTTTACTTGGAAAATTGATGGGAAAACAGTACAAACAGGCTGGCAAGCCCTCTATAAACAAGTGTTCAATGCATCGAGAGAGTAAGTGGGATTCGTCTGGCTGACTGTTAATGGTTGGTGTTCAAACGATGTTTTTAATGTAACCGCCTCCATTTGTTCCATCTGTTTGAGAGCGTGTCTGGCTGTCTATCCATATCAACTCTCTGTCTTTGTGTCTGACTTTTTGTCTGCTTGCTTGCCTGCCTGCCTGCCTGCCTGCCTGCCTGCCTGCCTGCCTGCCTGCCTGCTTGCCTGCCTGCCTGCCTGCCTGCTTGCCTGCCTGCCTGCCTACCTATCTGTCTCTGTCTGTCTGTCTGTCTGTCTGTCGGTAGGTAGGTCGGTCCGTCGGTCCGTCGGTCTCAATGGTAGTCGAAACGTGGTTCTCAGTGTAGCGGAATGTGTCCCTTTTAATAGTGCTAATTTTCAACCATTTACTCGAGAAAGAAAAGATAAAGAAGCAATAGCCATATTGGATGAACAAACAATAGACGCTAATCAGAAATCTTTTGTTGAAATGCATCCAAGATGGCTGCCGTGACGTCAATTACAACTGACCACATCGTAATGATTTCACATTTTACATTTCAGCTACAGCATTTCTTTAGTAGCATCGAACATGATATCCTCTATAACAAAGGCAGTAACATTGAGAGTATCAAAAGGTAAATACTTCTCTACTTTGAGTTCTCGAAGTCGTGATTAATAAAGAAAAAAAGTTCACCGTACATGGGTGGGAAACCGTGTCGTACCGTGATCTTGTCAGTGCCGTAATGTCTAGTACGAAAACATTCGAAAATTGCTGCCGTAACCATAGCGGTCACCATACGGTGACCGTCCCGTTTTCGAAATTGGCTCTGTCATTGAGAGAAGTTGTGCCACTGCCACAAGCATGTAAACCATAGCAATAGTGTCGTCTCGCACGTGTCTAAAACAACTGAGTGTATCAATTACGTGCTGAACATGAGTACTTACGCTATAGCGGGAAGGTCGGGGTGGAAATAGGGGTAATAGTGAGTAGAGAGGGGTGGGTGGGGACGATTTTAGTTGATACTGTATAACCTACTACTTTGGGGTTAGCAACCTTTAGGGGTCTCTAAGTTGGGGGGGGATTCATTCCTTTAGGAACTTTACAGTAAAACATTCTAATATAGCATTAAATTGTATTTACACGGCTGGTGATTTGTTACTTTTCTTTAAAAGGGCTGTTACACGGTGCATTTTGTTGCATTCGTCTGCAATGGCGCTGCGACACAAGTTGCACGAACCTTTGCAGCGTGTAACATAACCTGTATCGCTCAAAATTATTGCGAGAAAACGATTGCAGCAACGTTTTTTGTCGTTGTATCGTGTAACACCCCTGCAATGGTTCGTACGACTTAGAGCAGATTTCGTATGACTGTGAAAAGGGCACCGCACGGTCACGACACGGTTACGGCAGAAATTTCGAATGTTTTGGCCACGGACATGGCACGGCGCGGTCCGTTTCACACTCATACGAAATCTGCTCTATTTTGCAACGTCATTGTGAGACAAGTTTCAGAAAACATTGCACCATGTAACATCACCTTAAGTGATCGTGATACAATTTAACAAGCATGTATGTTGTATTTAGACATCAGACCCACCAATGTAAGGGCGAAAACTCTTGGACCCACCACGATAGATGTGAGGTGGAATCCACCACTGGAACCTTTAAAAATCATCAGTGGTTACAAAGTCTTTCAAAGGTGAGCTTTTTGTGAGATTCCACAATTATTTGCTTAAAACCTGGTTTTCTGTTATCGACGCAGCGGCAAAAAGTTCTACGCATGCGGAGGGAGCCCCCTTGAAAAACGTCCACTTTCTGGTGAATGGTGGCAATTGAATATCAATTACTTTTTGAAGCTAGTCTCACTGAAGGACAAGAGATACAGGGCAGTTATTGCACATACATATCGCGCATATTTGTAAGAATGTCCAACAGTCCAGCACCGTTCTTCGCTGCAGTGTGGTTCGTAATATGAGCGGTTTTTGTATGAGTTTGAAACAAACCGCGCCGTGCCGGAGACCGTGTCAGTGCTGTGTTGTCTATAAAAACATTCGGAATTCGTGCCGGTGACCGTGTTAGAGTAGATTTCGTATGACTGTGAAAACGGTACCAGCACGGTCACGACACGGTTACGGCAGGAATTTCGAATGTTTTTATAGACATCACGGCACTGACACGGTTACGGCACGGCGCAGGTCCGTTTCACACTCATACGAAATCTGCTCTAGTGCTGTGAAATTCCGGTCGTGGACGTGCCGCGCCGTGAGCGTGTTGTTTTCACAGTCATACGAAAAACTGCTCTGTCCACAGCAGATATATTGCACTACAATATAGTACTCATATATATGTGTTGATATGTGTTGAGTTTCGTTTATAACTGATGAGAAGTTGATTTGTTTTAGTACAAAGCGCAATTCAGGCTACAAAGAGTGTCCTGGTGCAGTCTCCAGTCCTATGACATCGTACCTCGTCCATTCACTGACTCCATCAACAACATACTACTTTAAGGTTCTCGCTTTCACTAGCGTTGGCGAAGGACCTTTCTCTGATGTAGTGTCTGCAGTCACTAATGCCACCGGTGAGCCTTAATGTATGCGTCCTGATTTTCTTTAAAATCTGACTGTGGTGAGGACACCGAGAATTGTTATGATCAGGTTTTGAAGGGGACTAGGCTAATACTAAATAAAATCAAGCTAAGGAACTTTTTTAGGGATGTTCATTGAATATTAGAGAGGTTAAAGAATCCTAGTCAGCCGTCATTTTGTCGGCAAGAAAAATACCGAGACATCTAAAGCATCCATTTCCATCGGCTGATTTCACCAAGTAAATACAGTATTCTTATCTAAATATTATCAACTAACTATCATACTTAATATGTGGATAATTATTTTGAAGTTTGTGCGGGGATATAAGTTTTAGTTTTCAAGCGTAAACAATACCAAAGGAGTGATTGACTAGGATTCTTCAAGTATCACGCGCGCGGGAAACCGCAAAAGCAGATGGAGTCACTTGACTTACGTTTTTTTGGCACTCAAACTAGAGAGCGACTTTTCACGGCAGCGGCAAACGCGAAGTGACTCACCCTCGCTTTGAAACAGCAATGCCAGACGCGAAAAAGCAGGTCACGTGATTCTCTCTCCCCTGCCGTCTGTCATTGGCTGTCTACGCGATGCTTAATTTCTGTAATAATGCTCCTTAGCTTCTCTTCATTCTTCCTAATAGGTCAAACAGGCCTTTGGCATCCACTGGTCATATGGTATAAAATCCACCACACTGGATGGCAAAATACGCACTGGGGCATCTGAAACAGTCAAGCTCGACTGGTTGAAACTCCTTTGTTTGGGAGGCTGTTTTATTCTCTTGCTATCCAGTATGGCGGATGTTTGTACCATACGATGGGTTGCAAAAAAGCTTATTTTTGGCAGCGAATTTGTTAGCAAGTTTCATATGTGGAAAATTCGCTGTAATTTTCAAGAGTTTAAATTCATTTTTATGCTGCTTACAATGAGCTTTTATCAGGTATTTTTAAATTCGTAAACATAAAAAGAATTACCATAGCTGGAAAGAGCATGTTAAAATTAGCAAGACAGTGAAGTTTGAAGGAATTAAATCCAAAACTCGCGAGAATATGAATTTTTGAAAACGTGAATTTGTACGAAAACCTTTGCTGGTAGGCATCTCTTGCCTACCAGCGAATGTTTTCATACAAAATTTCGATTTCAGAAAATTCATATCTTCGTGAGTTTGAAAGTTACTTCATTCAAACTTCACAGTTTTACTAATTTTGACGTGCTCTTTCCAGCTATATGGTAATTATATTTCTGTACTGTGTCTTTTGGAATTACATGATAAAAACTCATTATTCATTAGTTTAAAATTCTTTCTTTAAGATCCTGATCCACCAAGTGGTCTACGAGCCTATCCATTAAGTAGTACATCGATTAGAGTAGAATGGAATGCACCAGCGAACGACTATGGCAGGATAACGAAATATACCGTAAGTAAACTTTGCATTTAATGCTGTGATTTTTATACCAGTTTCTCAGTATCACTGAAAACGATTACGGCAGGAATTTCAAATGTTTTTATACACAACATGGCACTGACACGTTTACCGCACAGCGCGGTGCGTTACACACATATGAAGACTGCTATAGGACAAAGTTCCTTATCATCACTTCTTTAATTCTTAGTTATTTTGCCTTCTCCCCTTCTGTTCCCTCTCCTGGGTCGGCTGTCCCGCTGTACTTGAACACCATTTCTCTTTCGTTGCTGTACGTAATGGAATCAGGGTAGTCCTGCTTGATAAATGTCCAGGATGAGTGTAGGGCCAATGAGCTTTTATCATGTAATTCCAAAATTCACAGTATAGAAATATAATTACCACAGCTGGAAAGGGCACGTCAAAATTAGTAAAACTGTGAAGTTTGAATGAAGTAACTTTCAAACTCACGAAGATATAAATTTTCTGAAATCGAAATTTTGTTTGAAAACATTCGCTGGTAGGCAAGAGATGCCTACCAGCAAAGGTTTTCGTACAAATTCACACTTTTCAAAAATTCATATTCTCGCGAGTTTTGGATTTAATTCCTTCAAACTTCAATGTCTTGTTAATCTTAACATGCTCTTTCCAGCTATGGTAATTCTTTTTCTGGTTTACGATTTAAAAATACCTGATACAAAAGCTCATTATGTATCTACCTTACTACATAAGAATGGAATCAGGGTGGTCCTACTTGATAAATGTCCAGGATGAGTGTATCTACCTTACTACATAAGTGCCGTGCTCTTTAGGTACGTTGGTGGTATCAAGGAGGTAGTACTAAAGTGAAAAACCTTGATGCAAGCCAGCGTCGATTTGATGTCATCAAACTAATACAGGATACTGAATATTATTTTGAGGTAAGTTTACGTACCCCACAACCTTTAAACGTGGTTTGTCTTTGCTGTCATTCATAATGGAGACTGCTAGTGTTCTTTAAACGCGCGCGAATCGATAAGACATCTCTCAACGTAAACAACCTGTTTTGTTTTTTAGTTAACCGCTACGTTTGCCTCTGGTCAAAGCGTTGCAGGGCCAGTAACAGCTAAATCCAATACAAGCAGTAAGTGATCTTGTACTCATACCATTTCATTGCATTCTCTTGTGAAAACGTCTGTCGTTTGTTTCCAGGGCCCGCTTTCTCCCCCACGTGATGTTAAGGTAGTGACCAACAATGGAACCTGTGCCTACCTGAGGTGGAATGCACCACTATTGACGGCAGGCAGCAAAAGAGTATTTCCCGCAAAGGTAGAACACTTTAGTGTCATAGCATGGTATAGGTTATAAGGCCTGGTTTTCACAGCGACATATCAAAGAAGCAGCAGAATCTACGTTCGTAGTAGTGCATAGGTTATCAAATCAATCAATCGATCGGTTGCAACATTTTCTGCAACATCGCGCGCAACACAGTTACACCATGTGTTCACCCCTGTAATGTTGCGCGCAACGCAGTAACACCATGTGTTCACCCCTGCAATGTTGCGCGCAACACAGTTACACCATGTGTTCACCCCTGCGATGTTGCGCGCAATGTTGCAGAAGTAGAATTCAATCCTAAACCTGCAACCTTTGCGCGCAACATTGCAGGGGTGGACACACGATGTAACACTGTGTTGCGCGCGATGTTTCAGCAAATGTTACATCGTGTGTCTGGGCCTTCATTTACCCACGATAAACGGCTCCGTAAAAGTGTTGACTACTGACTTAGAAGTGGCTAACTGATTTGTTACTGGAAAAACACGGTTTAATACTGCTTATAAGCAGTGCATTACAGAGTCTGGCACCCAGGACATACTTCTGGGTGTGGCATTCTGGCATGCTCCATATAGGTATAATATAATATTGGTGAATGGTTTTAACAGTTCGACATCGATTTGTTTAGGGTTACAACGTGTATGTGTCTGACAAAATTAAAGCAAAAGTCAACACGCTGTACATAAAGTTGTGTGGTTTTACACCTGGCAATACCTATACGGTTAAAGTGTCTGCATTTTCAGTTGTTGGTGAAGGACCCAAAGCCTCGATTCGTGTAAAACTGGATTCTGTTAGTAAGTAGATGCATAGTTACGATAATTATGATGATGATAATAGTGATGATGTTGATTGTGATGATTGTGATGATAATGATTGATGATGATCATGATGGTAATGATAATCATGATCTTGTTATCGTGATTTCGACATGATAAATAACTGATGATTTTTATAGCCGTAATGTAACGTGATGATAATAATTGACATAGTGATGGTTGAAATGATTATTTCTTATGGATGGCGAAAGTAATGATGCCGATGAAAATGATTGGTGATAACCTGTAGATTTATTCTCAGGGGTAGTCGTGTTAGTGATGATGGTGATTATGATGATGATGAATTATGATGATGATTACAAGTGTTTGAAGTACTCATTGTTATCGATGGTGACAGTGATGATATTGATGAAGATAAAATGATTTTGATAGTGTTAGATCAACTGTAAAAATAGTGATGCAAATAAGCTTACCATGGTTACTACCGTGTGTCCACCCCTGCCATGATACGCGCAAATCTTACCATTGCTATTTGTTACAGAACCAACTCCACCTCTCAACGTCAAAGCCATTGCAATGACATCCCGTGAAATTAAACTGCAGTGGGATCCTCCATCGTCTATTAACGGTCAGCTAAAGGGTTACAAAGTTTTCCAGGTACTGTGCAAGCCATGTCTCAGTCTTAGAAAACTATGGTTGCTAGGATATTGTAGTCTTGACAACGCTACCAAAATTTTGTCACAGTAACACTTTTACTAAGTAGATTAGGCGAGCTGTTACTTGAAAGTACATTAGTGAGCTAGGGGTACACGATAGCTTGTAGGTTGCAAGATTATCCCGTAGTCAGAGCAGATTTCTATGACTGTGAAAACGGCACGGTCCCTTTACGGCACTGTTACGCTAGGAATTTCAATGTTTTTATATACATCACGGCACCCATACGGTCACGGCACGGCGCAGTCCGTTTCACACACATACCAAAACTGTTCTGGCAACTTTGGCAGTATACAACAGTATTCATAAAACTTATTAAAAGTAATTTTCTTGTTATAGCGCAAGCCCATCCTATCGGAGAAAGGTCTCAGTATTGTGGGTAAAACATCTACGGTAATAACAGGTCTGCAGCCTTACACACGATATGAATTTGTGGTGTACGCAACCAATCAAGCCGGAGATAGTTCACCGAGTCAGAAGGCTACTGTGATAACACACGAAGAAAGTAAGTAGTTCAGAAATTGTTTGAACAATTCTTACACAAGAACGGGGAACCGATGACAGGTGTTTCGGCCCAAAGGTGGGCCGTATTGATAGAGGTATACCGACTATCAACAAGCATAAAAATTACTGAAAAGATACACCAACAAGGTAGCGTTCCTCTGACCGCTTACTTCCGTGAATAGTGAATTTTATTTGTTATCTCATTACTTTAGTCCCAAGCGCTCCAAAGTATGTTAAAGCTGAGGTTATTGAACCCGAATCATCTACGATATTTCTATCCTGGTCACAACCGGTCCATCCTAACGGAAGAATTACTGGATACGAGGTAAGCCTCATCGCCGGCGCTTACTACATCACCGGGTGGGTTACTACAGTTGAACCTCCCGCGGGACACCCTTGGGACCAGAATTGGTATCAGCTGACAAAAGGTTATGAGAGGTTAAAAATGTAGAGTCTGGAGAAGGGATCCGTTAGTGGAGTACCCTGCTAAATTTGTGGGAACCCTTCAGTTTTCTTTTCTCTTTTATTAGTTGGCATTTTGTTTTGTTTTGTTTTTTGAATTTGTTCCTTTGCTTGTTTGTTTGTTTGCTTGCATGCTTGTTCAATTGTTTGTTTGTTTGTTCAATTGTTCGTTTGTTCGTTCGTTCGTTCGTTCGTTCGTTCGTTTGTTTGTTTGTTTGTTTGTTTGTTTGTTTGTTCGTTTGTTCGTTTGTTTGCTTGTTTTCATAAGTTGGCTGATTCCTTTGCACTAAACGCTTATGTTTATTTCCTTTTTTCTCTTGTGAATGAATTCCCTGTATCGATTCCTCAGTGCTTATAGATTCCGTGTTATTCTTTCAGATTGTCTGGGGCAAGACCAGTGTCACAGATGGACAGTATGCTGAAAACAAACAAGAAATTGTCGGCAACAAGATGACCTTCGTATTTGGTCATTTGTATAGTAATACCGAATACACTTTTCAAGTGGCAGCAAGAAACGGAGCAGGAAGAAGTATATCGTACAGTAACCACACCCAACAGTTTACTCAAACCGGTAGGTGTTGTCACTCATTATTTATTATCAATTCGTGCTTTATAATCCTCAGTTGTGAGAAATAAGCCATTTTTCAATCGAGCGGGAAACTGGGTTCGAGCCGGATCCACAAAGCATGCCGGGATGGTTTGAAGGAACAAAATCAAAATGGCATGATAAATGAAGCAAAATAATCTTTTTGATTTTCCAAAATAGCTATTGATGGCACGAAGCGAATGAGGATTAAATTCCAAGGAGAGAAGGACACCGCAGGAAAATACTTTAACGAAAACTTTATTAAAGCGGTTGCTCAACAGGCCAAAATAAATCCGTAAGTCAAAACGTAACGTAGAAACGTCGCATTTTAATTCCGTATGAAGACGTAACGTAACTAATATTTTACGAGCGTATCCATAACTACATTTACGTATACATAGCCTACGCCTGGAATGTAGTATACATTTTCAGTATATTTGCGGTCGACTTTTCATACTTATTTCTTTTCCATTTCAGAGTTCGCATTGCCGCTCTCGATGTGAAAGCCATGGTTGTCGATTTTGACATTGCCCCTAGATTGAAATCGAATGGTAAAAAGAAACTTCAGTACTTATTTAACACTCAACTCTCAGTTCACCATATGAGTTTCCAGTAGCTCACCCGCCCGGACGAGTAGGGAAGGTCGTGGTCAGAATTCCCATCTGGAGCTCAGATTTTCTTCTGTTTCTTTAGTGTGTTTCTAAGTGGAGTAATTGGTATTTCACCTGTTCACTGTAAATCATATATTTGCTGTTCTATTCTAACATCATATGGGAGTCGCACTTATGAAACACTCTTCGATATTTCGTTACTGTTAGTTTCAGCACATGTTATTCACTGCTGTATTTACTACATGTGTCACGTTACTGGTATTCGCTGTACATCACACTCACACAACCCACTGATCACCAGATGAGTTTCCAGTAGCTCAATGATAGGAGCTGATCCCCCAGGAGTTCGGGAGATTGTGTGTTCAATTCCCATCTGGAACTCAGATTTTTTTCTGAGTTTCTTTAGTATGTTCCTAAGTGTGGTAATCAACTTTTTTACTGTAAACTATGTATATTTATGCCTGCAATGACCGAGCATACTCAGTATACTCATAAAACAGGACGTTCGAAATTTCGATCAATTGGCAAGGCACGAAAACATTGAGCAAGGAACAGGGGTGGCATCAAAGAAAGTGGCGGGAAGTATGTCATATTGCCATGCGAAAGAACGTTATAATTAATACAGACAGCGGTAGAATTCTAACAGCTAATTATATCAGTTTGTTTGGAGATTGATTGTTCGCGCACTTGTGTTAATTACCCGCGCTCATTGTGACTCGTATTTTGTAATTGTAACGCGCGCTTTCATTGTAGTTTTCTAACGTATGATTTATTTCTTGTAATTGCCAAGGTGAAGTAATACGGACAGCAAATATCGCGTAACACTGTTGCGTTGCAGAGTAGATGTTACTCGTATTACCACATCGCGCGCGCAACAAAATTTGTTTGTTGCACGAAGTAAAAAGCAGTTTCAACTTTTTGCAACAAGAAAATTTGGTGCGCGCGGGATGTCAATACGAGCAATATCTGCTCTGTAACTTGCAACGCAACAATGTTGCGCGAAATGGTACACAATTTTGTTGCCCATATTACTGCATCTTAACAAGCGTTCCACTCTTACTCTGAGGATGACCGCGTAGTTCGGAACTTGGTAAAAATAAAAAAATCTTTACAAATAGGGTTGTGAAACAATTGCTGTATATATAATTGAGTGCAAACATTCTAAGTAATTCATTGATTACTCATTTCAGACACTTCAGTGGACCAAGCCGCAGCGTCTCTCAATGTGTCTTTCTCCGCGGGATCAGCAAAAACCGTCAAAGGATCAGCCAGGTTAGTCCTTTCTTCTCTTCTCTTTTCCTCTGTCCCTTCGTTCCTTGCTTTATCTTATCATTTATTCTTCAGTCCGTATCAACGTAGCATCTTTATGTTTGCAGAGTGCTCTTCACATACAGCAAGTCCGGTACTCCTCCTACTGCACCTAACAAGGGCGTTGTGGGTGCGCAGACTGGTGGACAAAAAACTGATAAGAAGAAACTTGCTTTAATAGTTGTCTTGACTTGTGTCGGTAATAAAACTAATTTGTCGGTCTGTCCGTTTGTTGTTGTTGTTGTTGTTGTTGTTATTGTTTTGTTTATTTGTTTGTTTGTCTGTCCGTTTGCTTTTGTTTGTTTGTTTGTTTGCTGGCCTGTTAATATTTTTCCCATGATTTCCAAGGTCTATTGTTGTTTGCTGGTTTAATATTTGGAATGGTGTTTTACTATCGTAAATACAAGTCCCTGGAGAAGCACTACAGCAACATGTCGAGTATATACCGCACACATGACGACGAAGTGAACGTTGTTTATCCAGGAGACATTGTTGATGGTAGGTGAAAGTAGTATAGAACGAACAGAATGAGCCTTACTTCGATAGAATATTGGGTACCAATGATAAATATACATGATTTACAATGAAATAGGTGATTACTACACAATGAAACATACTAAAGGAACTCAGGGATGGGATTTGAACCCACTCAACCATCAGTTCACCACATGAGTTTCCAGTAGCTCAGTGGTAGAGCATGCGCCTAGAGTTTGGAAAGCAGTATGCTCAATTCCCATCTGGAACTGAGGCATTATTTCTGAGTTTCTTTAGCGTATTCCTAAGTGTAGTAATCATCTTTTTAATTGATCAGAATATCAACTCACCCAAAGCACAGGGCATTATATCTCTTAGAGTAGCTTTCACGAAATTTTGGTGGCATATGACATTGCTCTTTAAAACTAAAGGATTGTGTACAAAATATAGAGCCGTGAATAACCTATAGTTGTTCATATTATGAGGCTGTAGAACGTTTGTCTCTCCCGTCGACTTTACTTCGTACCCTATATTTCCCCACCTCCTTCAGTCGATGTACATGTGTTTGTTTTCTATAATGAAGGAATAAGAGTGTCCTCCTCCGAAACGTCTGGAAAACACAATTTTTGACTCTGTACCAAGGTACCAACTTTATTCAAAGATATGAATTTGTTTATTCTTTCTCCAGAACAAAATGACAAGGAACTTTTAGAACGAGAACCGAAGTCAAAGAAAAACAAGAAAGCGCACAAAAACGAGGAAAAAATGCCACTTGGTGAGCATGATGAGCTTGCCATGGTGTGACCCTACAGACGAGTTAGGCATTGAGAAAATAGCTTTGTGTTCTAACGTATTATGGGATGGCAAGTGGTTATAAAACATGCAAAACATAATAATACGCGAATACGCTGAGGATAATGTGCGTTCTGTTAAGAAAATCCGCATTAAATAGTTCGTATCTGTCAGTCAAAATCTAAATCCGGATTTCCAACTCTTTCCCCTAAGACAACAATCGTGATAACGTTCTCCTTAACTACGGCAGTGTTTTTTCCAAAATCCTTTCATTTTCAAATTTTAAGATTCCCTTTGTGAATAGGCACCTTATTTTCCAATCTGGGAGGCAAAACAATAGTTCTTCTTTCTATTGAGTATTGAAAACGTTTCTTATGCAAACCGTTTTCTTTGTTTTGTTCTCGACTGTGGAAATAACTGCAAGGGGCTTATGCCAAGACAATAGTTTGAATTTGCGTTACAACAAATCTATTTGAAAAGGCGGATTTTAAAAAGGATCTGTAACGTCATCACGCCTGGGGTCTACCAAGTAAAGTGTGACGCAAATGTTTTCAAATTACCAGCTTGATGAATGTTAATTCTTCTAGATTTGAGGTATTAGTGTGGAACTCAAAGTTCTGCCAATAACTAGGTAGCTGTATACATCCTTTAATTATATATAGTTGAGTTTGGTCTGTTAGCAGAACATTTTAAAACTTATTTCCTCGTTCCATAATCATAGGTTGTGTACTACCATTTGGCTTGATGAACGCTCCAGATACGTTATTTTGTTCGGTGTGTTGATGTAAGGTGAAAAATGCATACGCTATCCAGAACAATAGCATTTGAAATCTAGGCGACTCTACTACTCGCTTATACAAGGCTTTTTCCGTGCGGATAGTCAGTTTTAACAAGGGCCAATATACAAACATATAGCAAGTAAACTTTGATAAAACCATCAATTCTCCTATTAGGAAATGAAAGACTTTAAAGAGAACTTACAATTTGGTCAGTCATTATTTGCTCTGTTTTTTGTGGGTGCCCCTTCAATTGAGAGACGTTTCTCTTGGATGGGAGCTAAAGGATGCCCAGGTGCTATTTTTAGGTTATTTCATTGCGGTTAATGCATTTTAGTAAATAAAGACGGTTGATAATGAGATCCACACCAACTATTACATAATGCGACCGCTTTATAAAGTAGCTGCAGACTTAGTTTTGAAATAATATTGAATACAATAAGGTGTACACTTCAGTCCAACGAAGGTATATTATAATTTTGTAGGTCTATGTTTAATGGTATTTATATTGTTTATTAATATCGTCTGCTTCTAAAGCTATTATATACTTATCGTGGTACATAGTGCTTTAATAACATGATAGTTTTGGAATAAAATCATTAAATGGTATGCGTTGTTTGTTTTTGTTTTTGGTTTTTGTTTGTTTGTTTTTGTTGTTTTTGGTTTTTAGTTTTGTTTTTGTTTGTCTTAAACCTTTTTTCTTCGTAGGGATATATATAAACATGGTTTTCTAGTTTTCGGGTACCCTGCGAGCAGAGGCAATTTCTACGAAAAAATGCCTTTGCTTGCAGGGTAGTTTTCAGGGGTTTTCACTGCGAAAGGTTACTTTGTTTTCGACGTTTCGATCGGATCTAGTCCATCTTCATCAGGATCTTCGTTCTGTTATATTTGAATATTTTAAAAACATATTTAATATATTTTATTCAATTCATATTCATAATCGGATATATCCGATCGAAACATCGAAAACAAACCTTTCGTAGTGAAAACTCTCGAAAACAAGAAAACCATGTTTATGGGTTGTTTTTGTTGCTGTTGTTGTTTTTTCATCTTCTTGGGGACCCGTGCACACTAAACTTTCTCTTTGCAGCCGTGTTTTGTCTCGTAACACAAACGCTTCTTTTACCACATCCACACCAAGACAAAATTTGTCTTTGCGTTCCTGGCAGTGATCGAGATATGCCAGGCGTTTGTAAATATATTTAGGAGGAAAGACAACTGTAGAACCAGTCTACGAAGTTGAGTATACGACAAAGTTGGAAGAGGACTAGAAAAAAGGTGAGTGAAACAGAAGTTTTCTTATCCGCTACATGCATGTAGCAGGTTGCTAGGTACCTGTCGTAGCTAAGCCGCCAAAGACAACCGACGGCGGCAAAGCATACAAAGTGATCCTTTGAAAAGTTGAATAAATGCATTTTATCATCAAACTATACTCGGTCAAGAGAGCATAAATATGCTCTCTTGACTCGGTAGAATCCAAAATGCGAGCACAATACTGACCATATTTTGTATTTTCAGTAAGAAACTGCGGTTTAGTTTTTTTTTTCAGAAAAGTTTTAGTTCCAAAGCAAATCCCTAAAAAAACTGGTTTTCCTCAAATGTTTTTAATTTTGGAAAGTAACAGTTGTTTTTCCTTGATGTAATCAAATCGTCAGTAACACTACGTATTTTATCTTTACTAATTTGAGTTATGCGATCAAACGAAAAAAACGAGGGATTTTGATGAACTCAATTTCGCCTGGAACTCGCACGCTATGGCATTTTATTAATTGATTCGAGAGAAAAAAATCAACACACAAAGTCTAAAATAAATTTGAAAAAACACAGTAAAATGTGTGGAATTAAAAACCGCCGCCTCGACTCGTATCTATTTGTTACTTTCTAACTTCTCCCGTCTATGCGAAGGCCTACGAATGAGTGTGGTTTCCCTGTGTCTCAGTTGGACGAGTAGTCCTAAACCATTTCAAAATGGCGGACGAACTGAGAGTAGTTGCTGTTCTGTTGCTTTGTTTTCAACTCGTATCTTGTGAAGACAGCAGTACTAATGTTGGTATACCAAAGCTAGGTAAGGCTTATGACTCTTAATTTAACCCCAACTTAAGCATGAATATGGCGAGTGTCAAAGGTTGGAAATAGATGTGCACTTCATCAGGGCACATCACAGTTCTTATCCCCAGGTTTAATAATACTGTTTATATTACAGTCAAACTAAGAAAACCGTGAACACCTTACGCCAGGGAATGTTTAAAGTGTTCCTGTGAATCCAATTTCTGATAAAATGATAAAAAAATCAAGAAAGAAATTCAAACAGTAAGAAAAGTTGAAGCAAGACTGATCCCTAATTATATTTACTGTAAAATTATTAAAGTAAGTAAAGTAAGTTAAAACAGCTTTCATGAGATTGTTTACACCACTATAAACATTCCAGATATATTTTATTTGTTGTTTGACTGTAAAATATTTTATTCATACACAACAAAAATCATACTCACAGAAGTAAATTATGTTTGAGATCAAGCCTTCCATGGCATTTGGGATATTTCCTGTGCATGAACTCAAACTAGAGATCAAGATATAAGATATAAGCTTTCTTGCATAGAATCTTGAATCATCAGGCCCATGTCATATACTGTGATCTGCTCAATTGGGGTGGCAGTTAAAAAATAAATAAAATAAATAATAATGTTTAATGAGATTAATAGCAATTAGTTTTGCTTGCACAAGCAAAACTGCTTGTTCATGCATGGATGTATATTAACCTTCTTTTGCCATACAGGTTTAAAAGAATATGGACTCTTTGAAGAACACACTTGACAGGGCCGTAGCCACCAGTACGGTTAGTCAGGTTTCAACCGGACCGACTTTTACCTGTTGGAACCATTGTTATTACATTTTTTTATTAGCATGAATTCGTGTAGAAAAGCAAAAAAAACCGGACCAACTTTTAAAAACCATACTAATGTTGAAATGGTGGCTACAGCCCTGCTTGAAATTTTGAAAATTTAAAATTGAATTCAAAACCATATGATGTAAACTTATTATCATCATTATCATCAAATCATTTTGTTGTTGTTTTCTGTTAGCCATGTTAACTGTTCATCATACACTGTCATGTAATATTATAAATAACTAATTTTTGCCATCTACCAGGTTTAACCATCGGCATCAGTGGTACACTCCTAGTTCTGTTCATTGGTTTAGCCTTTTATGTGTATAAACCCAATCGACGTTCAAGACAAAACAGAACTGATGATTCACCCAATAATGTACCTATCTAGTAGTAACCATGGTAACATCAAGATTTGTATTTGTGAAACATGGCAACAAGAACTATCCAATATGTCCTATATTGCCATGACAACTAGCAAGATTCAAGGAATAATATTAATGATGTATCCAAGTCTGCTTGATGAATTTACAATATAGCTGCGACAATAAGCTTTGTATAAGTAGCTAATGCAGTAGCAAAAATATTTTTGTAAGTAGCTATGACAACAAAATTTGTATAGGTAGCTATGAAAACAAGATTTGTATCAGTAGCTATGGCAACAAGATTTGTATAAGTAACTATGGCAAGCAAAAGGATTTGTATAAGTAGCTATGGCAACAAAAAGATTTGTATAAGTAAATATGGCAACTACATGATTATTTTAAGTCACAGTGGCAAGTATTAGTGTTTATACCATGATAAAAAGAATTTTTACAATAATTATTACACTATCCTTATACAAATAGGATTTAAAATACACCTTAAAATTGATACGTCAGCATGTATATGACTTACATCTTATAAATATAGAATATTATACACCATAAAGTAAAATAAAACGAATTCCAGTGGATTTTACATTTTTGTAAAAGGAATATAATCTAATAAATGTAGAGTATATATAATTATATTGGATGTTATGTCAGTAATTGAAATACGTTAGTAGTACACACCACAGGCATTGAATTTACCCCATAAAAATTAGTTCGATATACGCCACTTCTTAAACTATATAGTGGACTATAGCTAATATTGGAAAATGTTTGAATGTGTTGTTAGAGGAAAGGTGGTTTTACCCTCATTAGTGTTAAACGAGTTGAATCGAGAAGAGGCCAATCGTGACAAAAAACTGATGCCCTTTGTTTGCCGACATAACAATAAATCAAAGGTCCCAGACACGTAGCAAATTCATACTTTGTTCTCAGTTCCATCTTTTTCTGTATTTGTGGTTTATGATTCTCTGATTTAAAATAACATATTCAAAGAAACGACTGGTTGTTTTAATTTTAATGTTTTCTTTTTTTTTTCTTTCTTTTTTCTTTCCATTTTTCTCGTTTAATGCTTTTCTTTTTTTAGAAATAAAAATGACTAGTTCCGTGAAGACTGGTATCTAGGTGACCATTGACTTGATAGCAACCATTACTGCCATCAACCTTTCCCATGTTTGTGACGATTGTTCTAGTTATTTCTCTAGGTAATACTCTTATCACTGGCATATGGTTCACTACTTTATCCACTACGAATAAAAATAAGTTTTAGCTCACGTCTTTCGACAGTATAAAGCATCTACTGTTGATATTATTGATAAAAAGATTTGAAAATCGTTAAGTAGTATCATATGACGGATCTCGTTGATATTTCAAGTGTTTGACAAGTGGGTTATGTTAGTTTGTAGCCTGAAGGCAAAAAGTTGGGGTTTAGAAAGACTAGATAGTCTTGCGGCGCCCTTGTGATCATTTTAGCCATTATTTCAAGAACCGATTCAAATGCTTGGCCACTACAGACATAAAAACATATAAATAAGTAAAATCACCATAATAAATGAAGAGGTATCTCTTGCGAAATCGCAAAGAAAATCGAGGAAAACTGCAGTTAAAACAGCCAAAATCCAGAAAACCGAAAAATCTCGGACGGTCAATTAGCCCTAGAAACCATATATCGAAGTAAAAAGTGAAATTGCCAAAATAAAGTACGGCTCAAAACCGCATCATCAAGTTCCATTTATTACCCCCTTTATTATATAGATCATCAAGACGTGCTTGCTAGTCTAATGACAAAAAAGTCAATTTTTCAGATGTACGCTTCTTTGCTACGAAGAACTACAAAACGGCACAAGGTGCAGTGTTTAAAAATAGGAATGTTCAAAACCGGCTTATATCACATGTGTTTTTACTATCATTGCAAGGTCATCGCTGGCCATTCTGAAAATTAGCATAACTATGCTATCAAAAATACAACTGTTTTCATCGCTGTCGCCACATTACACTTTCTGTTCTGTACAAACACCACTCTCTTTAGATTCACGTATGCTTTAAGTTCATTTCGTTGTGGAATTACACTCCACCTTCAAATTTCCTTAATTCAATGTTATGGGGAAAGCCATTTCTCTGCATACTTCCATTACTACCCTTACATTCAAAGATGGCCATCATTATCTATTCATCTTTACGATGTTTTCTCCGACAATACCTTTGTTGCTTTTACATACGAAAGGATTTACGAAGATAAAGTTGAGCTGCTATTGGGACACCTCTGCCACGCCCCTTCCCTAAGGGGACGGTTATGAGAGTGTATAAATATGAAATTTACTTCTTACCGAAGTTACAAACAAAACCAATATGTAATCTACGATTTTAAAGATACCATATCAAGGACGTACAATACCATATAGAGGACCAGTTCTCGTGCGATTTACCCTTGATAACATTGTCTAACCATTCACCATTTTAGGAACAATGTTTTGGGTCAGTGAGTTCCTTCTTGAAGGAATCCCCTAATGAGTTTTTGAATAGTTAGAAGAAATGCTTCAATAATCACCTATTGTCAGGTGTTGTTTCCAGATTTCCACTCAGTAGGTCTAACATTTACTAATTATTCAGTACAACAGACTTTATTGCTATAAAATGTTCAGGAGGTATGGTCTACACAGAGAGCCCAAGCAAGATCATGTTCCAAGATATGCAAACCGACGAGAGAAAACAGCATTTGTAGTTTTAAATCCCTATAATGTTTGTCTCTATTTTTCCCTACCATTTGTCTTTCTCTCTTATTTCCAGTTTTATTTTGATTCCTTCCTTTTGCCTTCCTATTGTTTCTTGTTCTTTTCTCAGTTTCTATTTCTCCTTCCCTACTGTTTTACAAATTCATAACCTTCAGATTTCGCTCTATCCATTCATCTCTTACATTGCATGCTTACTTTGCTACACTCTTCCTGCATAAATTAACTTTTAACTGATCTAAATAACTTTTCCAGCATGATCATGCCTCTTTCCAGGATTATATACTTAAGTTTTTCCATGATGATCTACCTAGCTTTTTCATCATAATGTTTCTAGCTTTTCCAAACTTTTGCAGCATGATCTACCTATATGTTTTCCAAGGTGATCTACCTGGCTTTTCTATTATAATGTCCCTAGCTTTTCCAATATGATCAACCCTAGTTGTCCAGCAAGATCTTCCTACATTTTCCAAAATGATCTACCTTAGATGTTCAGCATGATCTACCTGCTTTTCTATTATAATGTCCCTAGCTTTTCCAATATGATCAACCCTAGTTGTCCAGCAAGGAAGCAAGATCTTCCTACATTTTCCAAAATGATCTACCTTAGATGTTCAGCATGATCTACCTGCTTTTCCATCATAATGCTCCTAGCTTTTCCAATATGATCAACCCTAGTTAATTTTGTCCAGCAAGATCTTCCTACATTTTCCAACATGATCTACCTTAGATGTTTAGCATGATCTACCTGCTTTTCCATCATAATTAATGTCCCTAGCTTTTCCAATATGATCAACCCTAGTTTTCCAGCAAGATCTTCCGACATTTTCCAACATGATCTACCTAAGATCTTCAGCATGATCTACCTGCTTTTTCAGCATTATGTTCCTAGCTTTTCCACCATAATGTACGGAGGTTTTCCAAAATGATTTTTCCACCATGATCTAAGATTTCCAGTATGATCTACCTAGCTTTCCAAAATGTTCCTAGCTTTTCCAGCATGATCTACCTAAGATTTCCACCACGATCTAAGTTTTCCAGATGATCTACATAAATTTCCCAAATGATCTACCTCATTTTTCCAGCATGATCTACTTCCTTTTTCCAACGTGCTATACCTAAGTTTTCCAGCATAATCTACCTAGTTTGCTGTGCGTTGATATGTCGTGTTTGCCTGACCTAACGTGACTTCGTCCTGGGAACAAGAAATTTAAGGCCAAGGTTTGCCAAGTTGTCTTTCATTAACAGACACGTCAAAAAACATCACTTCTCACGAAACGCAAATCTACAACGAAATAATCAACTCATCATTTGTGGAGAGTATGTATGTTTATTTTCATTGCTGAAGGACTATTGTTTTGTGAAGTAACTGTTAATAGCTATAGCGGTTGTTGTGATAAGTCTGCTTTAGTACTGTTCTTGACCGTCGGTCAAGGAGGTTGTTTTACGGTGTAGACAGATGTGTAAGCAAACATTTAACCACGGTCGTCATTCCAAGATAATCTTCTACGTCCAGAGACAATATCGTGCGTAGACAGCCAAACGCTTTCAACGAGCGCCAGCCATCAACGTAAGATGTATGTAAACTGCAAAATCATAACACAAGAAAGTACGGGGTGACTTTTGATCTTTGGTGTTTTGTATTATCAGCTAAAGAAGCCGTCAATTCCTGAGTCGTGACTGTTTTTTGGCAGCGTGATCACCGGCGTTCTTCAAGATTCAAAACTGCTTTTATATCAATTTTCGCTTACACGCGAATTAGTTCTAGTTCTCAGGAAAAACTAGATAATTGTTGGCCTCCGTTTCTCGACGCAAATGAGTAACAAAAAATTTAAAACTTTATACATATACAATAAAAAATATAATACATAAATAAATAAACATCTGTGTATCCTACAAAAAGATTCTCAACAATAAGCGAAAATTGTATGCAGGAAAATAAACTGATTCTTAAGAGACTCAAATTCTGACGAATTGAAGTTCACACATGCATATTTGGATTTGAAATTTTTGATTTTTTAATGATTTTTTTAAAGTTACCTAAAATAACTACCCACCGCAAAAAAAAAAAAAAAAACAGAAAGTGACCTTGAAAAAAGTCAAGGAAAAAATTAAACCAAGGAAAAATTCCCTTGGATATATATAAGAAACAAACGAAAAAAGCACAATTAAAATTAATACCTATTGTTTTTATTTTTTATTTGTTGTTTTTCTAGCAGATACTAAATATGAAATAAAGGTGATATTGACTCAGTGAGTGAAGTCAATTATTTAACGACCTCACATGATCTTGTCCTAATGTTCCCACAAACAAACCATTATGTTTGAAAGTGTTTTTCTTTCTTTTCATAATATTTAATGTTTATATTCTAGTTGTTTTGAGGTTGAGATCTTATAATAAAAGAACTTTAATTCCTAAAAATATCTTCAAAGGCATTTTGGGGCTCTATTGCCGACCCTGTCAAAATTTCATGAATTCAATAGTCTCGCCTACTTGTGGGGTCTCATTGATCAAGGATTTATTTTCAATGTATATCAGTAGAACCCATTCAAATACACGTTTAGATTGAATTTCCAGCACCAATGGGCGAGACTGATTTTCTGTTCATTTTCATGATTCATTAACTTGGTGCAGCTGCAGAATTTCTTTCATTTCCTACTGTTGCGTTCATTCCTCTGTGGCTCGGTGATGGACTGTCAAACTCAAGGTGAAAAATTAAAAGCAACACATTTTTTCCCCAACTACAAGAAGTTTTTGGAATGATTTTTTTAAATGTCGTTAACTGTTGAGCTGAAGTCATATCCTATAATTCCCGAGGCAGTATAAGTCAATATACACGCATAGCGTGCCTTGAACTCAATCAAAACCAAAAGAGCAATTACAGAGCCATAAATTGATTTTTTATTAACGACAAGGAATTACACGAGTTTGTAAATTAAAAGGTAAATGCTTTAAAATCATTCAAAGGCCTTTTTAGTGTGCAATGACAAGCACTATGAAGCTAGTCAACCCACAATCTAACCATCTAGAGATTCCCACAGGAAGGGTCATTTTCTGGGTACGCAAAGTGTTAGGGTTGTGATTATTTTAATCAAGACTTATTGAATTTAGTGGACATACAGTCGAGCATTGTGGTACTCACAATGCAAAATATTTGGTTTTGTCATTTATACAAAATCACGGGGTGGACCCAGAATTGAGTCTTGTGGTACTCCTTATCAAAAACATGCATTTTATCATTGCGAATTGAAAATCGTAAAAGACAAATTCATTGAGGTGGACTCATAATTAAGCCGTGCGGTACTCTCTAGAAAACCCGAGTAAGTAAGGCATTTAAAATAAAACTCGAGTTTTTAATAGCAAACTAAAAATACAAAGAAATCTTGGCAAAAGTTTTATTTGACAATGTTCCAGCCAGTTTAAACTATCATTAGTGGACGACTTGTTGACATTTTGATGACACTTTCTATTACAGCAAATAAATAATTTATTCGATTCTTTTTAAATGGAATTGTTTGATTCATCTATAAAACCCAAATCTAGGTTATGACAGATGCCTCAAATATTTGTCAAGTTAAAGAGACGACGGTTTCATTACATACTTCTCTGTCCTTCTAATTACCGAGCTGCGGTGTCTTTGAGTTTGTTACATTCCGCCAAAGCTTTGGCATATACCTAAATAAATTATTAGCAGTCTGTATGGGGTGACTTGGGTTAACAGTAGGAGAAATTGCTCAATCGCGGCTAGAGTGAAAGAACAGAAATAATCGAAATGGGAGTTTAATTCACAATGAAAGTCACCTTGTCCAGAAAGGTCCACATTAGTTTCTTTCTTCTCGCAATTGCCATTGACTTCATAAAAGGCGAAATCAAGAGCCCTTAATTTTTTTTTGAATAAGTCACGTTAGATCGTAGTCTTTATACTGAAAAAAGCAATTGTCACTGACCCCACACCAGCACCATCATTCTGCCTTTGGCCTCCTATGGATTCGTATATATCTTAATGTTCGATCATTTGCAAATTTTGTTTTCTTTACAGGTACGGTGCAGGTACTAAGCAGGGTCTTTCACGTCCACGCGGCGTCTAGCAGGTTTTTGAATATCACCATATTTTACCCTGCTTTAATTTAGTATTATAGCAATTTTGCAGTAATTTCTACTCCATAGATTTGCTCCCTATTAACTGTCAAACCGATTTGGATAATGATTCGAAGAGCGGTGAAAGTCTTAGACCCTGGCGGGGCATAATTGTGCCTAGAGGTTATATTTAGTGATCGCTATTGGCACTACTGTTCACTCTAGCCGAGTATTTGTATTAGAGCTATTAGCGGGTTTAATAAAGACAGTCTTAAAGTCATTACGGTTTTATTGACTATTTTATATGCAGGAGAAAACCACCTGCCACGGCCCTTTTTAAAAACTGAAGAAGCTCTTTGGATCTAAGTGCTTTACACCAAAAACCCTTAGAAAACTTTGAAATAGTCACCATGGCAGCTAATAGCCCCTTCAAAATATTCTGCACACCAAACACGTGTAATTTAGAATAAGAATGGAAATTGAAATAATAAAGGGAAAACAGGAAATGGGATGGGAAATAGAAGGAGATTATCAAAGGAAAACAGAATGTCTGTTATTCCAAGCGTTCTTAATCTTGGCAATAATGATATCAACATTGAATCACACATGTGTTCAATTTGGGTACCTTCTTGGCAGTCTTGAAAACTCACGAAAGAATAAAATACGGTCCAATATCGCTCCCTTTTGAAACCCTTTGATCAATCCAGTCTTTATAGTCGTCTATAGTCAACTAATAGGATCTATAGAATTAGCTTTAAACGTTTGTGTTTGTGAGTCCTCGTAGATGATATAGAATAAAGCTAGTGCGCCCTGGCCTATAACCAACAGACAACCTTACTAGACGCGTTGTTCCATCTGTTTGGGGTTACGACACAATCTCAGCAAATCCTGGTGATATTCATCTCGAGATAACAAATTGCAAGCAGTACTTGCCTTCTTTGTACAGAAAGGAGGCGTCATTTAGAAATCCAAAGACAAAAGAGAGTAAGTCTGTTATTTTTTGCAGTGCTTTCAGAACAAACCCAGCGCGTTCTTCAGTGTTGTAAATATTTGTATTTTCAGTTGTTTTGGCCCTGAAAGAGATATTATAATAATCTTGCGTTCATTAATGCTATTCCTTTTGTGTGTTTAACTAACAGTCAAATTCGTTGAATTTTTTTCATTTCTTAGTCTTTTTATTTAATCTTTCCCTTTCCCGTTTTCCGTTGAAAAGGGTAACGAAAGAGTTTTAAGATCCTCTTGAGTGTTGTCGATGTTCTAATCGCGCGTCTAATGTCTTCCGCTTCTTCGAGTTCTTGCTTTTAAGTCAGCACCAATTCTTCATGTGCCACTCTCTTATAGATCGAAATAATCTGAGCGTTTTCAAATATTGTCTCAGTAAATTGATTCTTTCATTCGAGCGTAAATAAAAACGATCGGTATAATGAATAAAATGGCTCTGTTTGCAAGGTAAATACTTATTCTCTTTCTAAGCACTTTTCAATTGTCTAGGAATTATCATTTTAATCCCTTCACAGCCTATTCACAACTTTTCAACCGTCTTTGTGCCATTGATTAGATGTTCTACAAGAGTACCAGTTTTACAAAAAACTGCGATTCAAATCAGGGAAAATATAACTAGAGAGTGTAAGGCCGTTGTAATTTTGTGCCATGTTGGCAAAGCTCTTAGGTCAGTGATATTGAAGTTGACGTCGTGGTAGAACGAGTGCTCAATCTTTGGAAATATAAGTCAAGAGCAGCACTTTGTATTGTGGTAGAGCACGGAGATGCGATGATTAAGTGATTAAAGACCTCTTGGTTTTGTTTCACGGTAAAATGTACGAACAGATCGAAGTCCCCATAATGTACTCGGGAAATTTAAGCAGGTTATTGCATCGCGTAGAGCCGCATAAAAGAGAAAACTCTTTAAAACTGCACTAAAAGTCCTCAAGACTAGATACAACATGACGATCGAACCTCGAGGCCAAAAACAAAACCGCGAACGAGAAACTAAGGAACTTCCGTTCAACATACTGAGAGAACAAAATTCTAAAAATAAATAATTGAAAACTTTTACAAGCATCTTAATAGTAAAATATCATTTAAGCGTTTCTTTTCAATTGATGAATCGGCGAACGCAGCCTACTTAGTTACACTTCGATGCGGTAAAACACAATATGTAGTAACAACAGTATAGCATAAGGATTGAACTGTCGTTGAATGACCGATGGACAGTCGTTTGCCGCAGGGCCTCATCGATTATCTTCACCGGGTAAGTGACAAATAAGACCGTTTTCCAAAATCTTATACTTCTAGCTTCAACCTTTTTTCCCAATAGGATTTAACATGTCGCAAAGCGCGTTAGTTCAATTAATATCTTAAATAGTCTGATGGTGTCTTAATCTTACAGCGTCTATTGGTAGTTATCTCGCTCTTGGCTGCCTACTCGAACGATCAGCGTCTTTGATGAGCACAATGTCAAACTTCATAGACTCAATACAAACACACAGTCAACACAGCAGTTGCTAATTGCCCTTAGCACAAGGTCCTCGCGAGCGGGAAAAAAAAAGAAAAAAAAAAAGAACTCAAACAACCAGCAAATTAACCACAATAATAATAATACACCACGAAATGACAACAACTATGCTAGGATATCGTAGCCGTCTAGATAAATTTTCTTTTTTCGAAGAGCGAAAAGTACCGAAACCTAACTTATCTCTAAGCGTTCTTTGACCGAGATCTCAGGTAACACAAATACTTAGAAAACTTCCGATCGTACACAGGATTTTCCCAAAAAATGATGATAATGGAGCGATTTTTCAACGTGCCGACAGCCCAAGACAATAAAATAACGTAACAAGCGTCTGGGTATCAAATATTATAGGCAGCTTAGGAGATATTGAATGGTAAATATTTGGTCATGAATGTATCTTAGAGTACGAGGTGCGAAACATTAGGCTTGTTAAACTTGAACGACCTGGTATTCTTCTCATCACAGAGTAGGAATATTTCTACAAAAACTACACTGGGTAAAAAAAAAACTACACTGGTAAAAAAAATGCTGTGGTGATGTGATTGTGTTAGGTGGAGATAAAAGGGCTCCTATATCCGTTTCATTGTTGACGCTGCTCGTGTTGATTGAACAAACAAAAAAGTACTAAAGCTAAAAACATTATTATTTCTTGTTCCATTCGAGTGAGGTGACAAACATGTCAAGAGTAAGTAAGGCAGTGCTAGAATAAGTACCAATTAGCACCAACAAGCGATCAGCGATCGCATAACTCATCCACTTTAAGCTGCCTTGGAGTTAGTGCGTTGTATTGACGTTACTGATTATGACGACTTACTCATATAATGCGACGGGCGACTCGTAGAAAATCCTTTCAACAATCAACAGTACATAAAAAAGCGATAAAAAAAATAAAGGACTTTCTCAAGTTTATTTCGTGAAAATCTGTATTTGATCCTTCAAAGTATAAAAAACGGATGCAAAAATATAAAAGTTAATGAATATCGCTCTCGTATTAAGCGACGTCTTTTAGTCCAAACACGCTGGCCTATTGTCTAAAGTGTCGGTCAAATATGCTAATACTGCTCTAGAAAAATCGCACCGCGGTTCTGTTTTTCTTTAGTTATCAAATAATAACTTGAAGATTGCTGTCTAATACCACTTGAGTACTCGAGGAACTAGCGGCTATTTTTAAAAGTGTAATATCCAACATTGAAGAGTTTTCGTGACTCTGGTGCTTGAGCGGACCGTTTGGTGGTTGCTTAAATTTCCATACCTTAACGTTGATGATTCATTCAATATGCGTTGAGTCGGTGAAAGACATATCTGAGTTGGGCATGAGTTCTCCTGACAACAAAAAGCACAGTATAGTATACTTCGATCAATAGCTACAGCGAAGTATGATATAACATAGGCTGTAAAAGGCCATTCGCAGCGGGCTACCGATGTATTAGATCTCTCTCTTCTGTCAATTGACGGCTCGATTCAGCATTGAACACGCAAGAGAACGCATTCTCCGTCTGCTTCATCCTCGCATTAGTACGGTTAACGACACCTACCTGTGACTGTTTAGAAAGACTTGAAAGGTCTTTACTTATGATATGATACGCTTACCTACGTATTTACTAAAGAAATCAGACTCAAACAAACATTGACATAACCCTAGCCCTAGCAATTCATCACGAATGGTTTATCGGGCGCTTGACTAATATTGATCTAGGTGCACCAATATATCCGGTTGATCTATTGGTATTAATTATTACGAGAGATTTTTCCCCTTTTTAAAATTTAAGCACCTGTAGAAGGCACCAATTTGTTTCAAGACAGCCCTTTGATAGAAATCACTCACTCCCAAACTCTTGTTTTAAAATGAGTCTTCTAAGCTTGACCCCCAAAACCCCTTCCGACAAGCAGATGTTCACAGTTCCACGAGACTGTCTTTCTCTCGGTTTCGTTGTGTGTTTTTGGTTTTCGCTCGACTGGCTCAAGGACTCAAAGTTTCATCGGATCGTGTTGTAAACTACAAGAGTCATTAAGAGAACTTGGTGACATAATAAAATACATAAGAACATATTCATTGAATAATTAAACGAATCCGAGTCGCAGACTGTCGGCCGCAGGCAAGGCTCGTTCTCTTGTGATTGTCCTTCTCCGTCCTGAGCTAAAGGACAAACACTTCTGATTAAACTAAAGTGAATAAAAGCGATGTTAGATTCGAATAATGCCATCCTGCGATAAGCACTTACGCCAGCTCTTTGTCAAAGAACAAGGACATTCGGGTGCTCTTTGGTCTTGAGAACACCTTCCTTTTTTAACTTAAGGAACTTTTCCCCCTAACGATGATAAACGTAGATTTGGATCGATCTCCTTTAAGAGGGGGGAAATAATTCTGGGCATCCAAATGGCTGGTGTGGGAGTGTTGGTGGCACTCTTTATCATGTTATGATATTCTAGGAAAGTTCAAAGTATGCCGCTATCTAATCGAGTGTAATTTAGAACATCCAGCCTGCACTAGACCCGTCACGACTCAGGAAGCATTTTGTCAGGATTCATTTAAGAAAGACCAATCAGCCAGTACGTTTACGATTTGCAAACAATGTAAGGTGGTGTGGGCTCTTGGCAGAAAGGATAGCGCTCGCAAAGTTTTGTATATCAGTAGAAAGTTTGAGCGCTCTCTGTCTGAGTTGTCTTGGTCGACCGGGCCATGCACTCAACGCGTAGCCATTACCTTACGCCTTCCTTTCCTTGCTCGAATACACGAGAGTAAACATACAAAGGTCTAGTGAAAATTGTGAGAAAGCTCCGCCTGCTTGTTTATATTCCAAAGATTATTGGGTGTTGGATAGCATTATGATACGATTTTCTTTCATAATCTGCCAATCACATATAAGGTGACGAGTTCACAAGTACTATAAACCATCGGGGGGTCTCAATTGATTTGCAAATAATTGGAAACTTTAATACGACAGAAAATAATTAAAATCTGTCTGGCTTGCCACTCAAGCCCTTGTCAATTCCCAAAAGCACCCTTTGAAAAGTGATCGGTAAACCATATGAAACACAAAGGCTTGCCGCTGCACGATATTTTAAACTGAGCCGAACGACCCGAGTGCGGCTTTCAATTGTCCCTTAGGCGCTAATTGGTTCAATCCCTGACATGTTCATTGCTGTAGAGCAGTGTTTAGGCATATAGAGGATTTTTGTAACAGTGCTGACGTTTAGCGCCGCCGACTGCTACAGCCTGAGGATACAAAACATTCTGCAGTGAGCGTGAATTAAGTGTAATTATGACAACTCGGTTGGATCCGCTGGGAACTAACAGTCCAAACCAGGCAACTTTGAGACAAGTAGTAGGCAAGAGAAAGCGCTCACACACTCGTGACTTATCCCCTCCGTTAACTCCGATATCTCCGAACTCATCTCATTCAAAGCGACTTGAGACTTCCACATCCGCCTTCGACTTGATCAACAGTGAGGTAAGAATATAAACCATTCTAAAAGTGTGAAAATCGCGAGTAATCAAACCCCTCTTTCCTCTGTTCGCACTTGTCTACAACACACTTGACCTGTTGTTCAACCGAAATAGAATTGGATCACAGCTAAGCCGGCCTACAGTATGTCGGTAAGGGTACTGTAAGCAAATAGGCTTCTCCAGAATAAGAGCTTTGTTTCTTAACTACAAGTTTGACAAAGCATGCTGCGGGCAAACACGGCAAGACACCGGTGGTCGTCCACTATCGCGCATGTTATGTTTATTTGATAATAGCCTTATTAAACCATCATGTTTGTCCACTTCTCAGGATCGTGGCTTAGGAATACACGGCGTGCCAAGCAGTGCTAGTGGCAATGGCATCGTAACTTCAGGGAATACAGCCACGAGCGGTGCCCTTGTAGCCTGTGTACCACGTCTTTCACACTCACCGCCAGCTCACGACTATCGTGAAGTTCTACCCCCTCCAATGCAATCTCAAACTCACCAGTACTATCCAACACAATACAATCCGTTGCATTACCAACAACAGCAGCCAAGGTTTGATTTTCAACATGGCCTTGAGCCCTTCCAGTCATCTCACTCTCAGCAGTATAGCCAAGGTCCACCAGGATTTCATACACAACATCAAGTTCTGCCAAATAGTCATTCACAAGTGGCAGTTCAACATCAAGGACGACACCTTGGATTGAGGCAAAGGCCCGACGATTTGGATCCGTTACAACCGGTACATATAAACCAGTTCTCTTCACTAGAACATGCAAGGCGAAGAGATGAAATTTTTAGCGCCACAAGAAGGCACGATATGCTGCGGTTTGGGCCTGAATCTCTTACTGGAGTTCCTTCAGCTGGACTGCCAATACCTCCGGATTCTCAGGTACTCAAAAAAAGTCGACATTATAAATACCTTTTTCACACCTTACTATTGTATAAAAGTGCTCGCGAGGTTTACCTATTTCACACTAAGGGCGATTAACTGAAGCGTATTTGCAATCGATACCATTGAACGGCTATTTGGAGATACGTTGTATAGCTACGATACCTTTGCGCCTTTTCATAGACTTTATCTATGGATTTGTTTATATGGTGTCGCTATAGTTTAGTTTGATGGTAGGGATTATCAAAACAAACTCGTATGAGGTTTCTTCCGTGCTGAGCTAAGGTATTCGAAGGCATAGTGTTGTTTTGTAGATACTTTGTCCTTTGTGTTTACTACATTAACAGATCCAAACAAACGATTTTAGCGTGACACAACTTCGCAGTTTTGCAGCGCCATTCATCAAAAGCTGCTTTTTTTGCCAGTATGTGAAGGAATCCTTTAGGATGCCGTCTTTTAATGCAGCATAAAAGCGGCAAAACAGTTAGTAAAGGATGTTCGATTGTGATAATGTGTTCACGGGCCATGACCGCAGACTCTAGTCATAGGTACAAGAAGCACATCCTTCACACTTCATTCAACACCGATTCATCTCTGTTGCCATTTCGAGATAGATTTATTTTTCTGTATTGAATTAAGTTGAACTGATAAGAATGAGAAAACGTAAAAATGTGTTTACAAATCTCAGACCTGCTAAAGTGTAAGGAATAAGCCACAGGAAAAAATTTCCACTTAAGATTCTAAGAGTTCTAGGAACGTGCACTTCGATGGTCTTGTGACTTCAATAGCTGGCTCACAAAGTTTTATTTTTGCCGGCACTGATAATTTCTTCTGTTTAAAGAAAGCTCTTGAATCTTTGATCTTTTGAGTTAAATCGCCAAAGCAAACAGTGGTTGAAATAATTCTACGCAACGTTGCTTTTTCGATGATAATATGACCTTAAGGAATATCGTTTAAAGTCGGTTCGCGAAACAAAAGACCACCAAGCAATTATCGTAAGCTTCCCTCTGGCAACTTAGCAACTTTGAATAGGAAACCACGAAATCATTCTTCAATCATTTCACTTTTAAGAGAAATAAGATGCAAAACTGAAACAAAACAACACGGATTATCAGAAAATCCTTTTTTAAGAGTAGTAGTTTAATGTTTATAAAGAAAGAAAGAGTTAAACCAAAAATGTCTTCCTCAGTGGATTAGAGTGAAAGACACTCCAGTTGGAAGACTCCTTCGAGTACACACTTCGATTCTTTAGAACAGAATAGTTTTTGTACAACGGTTCATAAGAAATCGTATTAAACATCCTCAAGCTTAGAAGTCAGCCTCAAATATTCGTAGAGCAGGTCGAAACCTATTCTTTCCTTTTGTGAAGCCTAAGCAAGTTGTTGTTCGAAGTTCAGACCCTCGAGCTGTGTCGAACCATCGTTCCACTGTTCGGCTCACAAGGGCCTCATTAGTATCAAGTTAACCCACTCTTAGGGAGAAACTTTTACATATTGTGTCGATTATTCTCAAGGAAAAGTGTTCTTCTAGTTCATTTGTGGTAAAACGTACATTCTACTAGGACGACGAGAGGTAAGGACGTCGAGTTGTGTTGTACTAATGAATTATTTGACTGGTTGTTTAAAGTTGTCCCCGTCGTCATTTACACAGCTCACTCGGTAGGGAGTAATTTCATAGACATTGAACCTTATTTTCCCCCGCGGATATACTTCAAGAAGTATATAATAAAACTGCTACATAAACTGAGCGTTCAAAGCGGTTCGTTTGTCATGCACAATCACACTCGCTCTATGAAAACTTGTGGGGAGACCATCTTTAACAGCGAGCAAGGTTATATGATGTGGTAGCTTGATCCTCTCTTTGATCTTCTTTCATTTCACTTATGGGAAGAACCAAGAGAACTCGTTGCTTATAGTTAATGCTTTATCAATTTTAGCTTCAATTTCCAAATCGAAAAGCCAGTACTTCTGCCTCGTTAATGAATCTGTACCTCAGAAAATTCTAGCTGTTTTCAAAGGTAACAGAAAGAAACCAAAATCCTGGCTGTGTGCAAACTCCTGATTACATTATTTATCCTCCAAAAAACGTTATCTCCACAATTTGTCAATACATACTCACTGGGAAGCTAAAGCTGTTTAGAAACGTTGGTTAAAAAGCTGTTCAATAGCAAAACCACTCCAAAAGATTAATGTAATGTAGGACCACTGGTGACTCCAATTGCTCTGGGGTAAAAATCATTTAGGATCAACTCAGTGCTTTGGGGACTTTGATAGAACATAAGTTACCTTTATAGTCTTCTTATTCTGACTTTGTACCTTCTTTAGAGTAAAATTACCTTTATTAAACACACTTTTTGAATATCAAACATATGAGGCCAAAAACAGAGATTTTTCTTCAAGAAAAGAAGGTTTTTAGCACTTTTGTCCTGAAGGGAATAACTAAGTTGGATACTTGATTTTTACGGATCTGAATTACTGTTTTCAATTAAACTGTCTTGTCTTATTTTCCTTTTGTTGTGTTGTATTTAGAACCATACTGGGGGGATTAACTCAAAGAATGGCAATACAACTCCTAATCACACTTCCAACTCCAGAGAAGGTAAGCCATTTTTTTGTTTAATGATTTCTACAAACAGTGTGTTTGCTCTGCTTATTATCTGAGTAACGAACACACTGTAAATAATTGAACAGAAATGGGCCTTGTCAGAGATATGGACAATCGTAAAACTCCATTGGATACAATATTTACAAGCCCAGTAACGTGGACAACCATACTTGTGGCCAAGAACTTCAACATGCTATTATCACGCAGCTCAAAAACAACCCACTCAGAACTCCTTGCAGAATATTTTTTCCGTGTCTTATTGTTCAAAAAAGAAAAAAGGAATTGCAATTTTCTTTTTTGGGTTGTAGTCAGGGGAAGTTCTAAGTAGATAAGAAATTGTTATGGTTGATACGTAGCTTGAGGCTTTTACTGCTTAATTGTCATTACTCCGTAGTAATTCTTGACAGTTCTTATTAGACATCATCAGAACTTGTATACCCTTGCACCTGGTAGTAGCTCACAAAAATTTACAACTTATATCTCCCATCTACCGCTCCACGCACTGTGCTTTCCGTTCCTCCAAGTCCGATTCTTTATCGAAGAAAGCAAAAGCTTTTAACTCTTAGAAAGGCTGCTTTTTCAAAAGCTCGCATTTTTTCTTAAAACGTTCCTTCCTCTTTTCCTCTTTGTCTTATCATAAAATAATCAAATCTTCGCCTTAAAGAGGAAAAAGCACATCCACCTAACCTTCGGGTTTTTGAATAGAAATTTTGAGGAGGAGCTGCTGTGTTCAAGATTAGTGTGTGATGATCATTAAAAGAGTATTTTCTTCGTTGTTACGAAGAAAATATCATCATTCGTCCTTTGCTGTTGCAATAACTCCCCAGTAAAATGGTTTTCTACTTTGGAAAAAACAGTCGTCGTGTTAGGTGTTTTCGAACAATTCTTTGTAAATGATATCGAGCTTAACTTTACATGAAAAAGGTTGAAATGAGTTACATGGATGTTCTCCATGAAAAGTCTGATTACAACATGAAACTGTTCCTGTTATTTCTTCACTGCAAATAAAAACGTCATTTTCAAAGTAAAACTGCAATTTATCAGCCTTTAAACTAAATGTAGTATAATATCATGAGTTTTTCCTTATTATTTTAATCAATTTTTTCTATGAGCTGATTGTAACTGCGTTTATGGCTTTTATATATATTGTAGGGAACAATTTACAACCTTTAAAAACATATTATTTCTGACATAACGTTTAACAATATTGCGCCTTTTCTTTTTTAAGTCTTTATCATGCTCAATTTTCTTCACAAATCATCCTTTTTATCTCGTTTTACAAGGGTTTTATGCCTATATTATATTGAACGGCTAGCTAACTAACAACATGAACAATATTTTTTTCTCGGCATTCTTTTGCCGGCTTATTTGTTCTTAAGAGTGTACTTAGCTCCATCAGCACTGGGCCATGAACTTGCTTTTTCCGCAACGCGCGACTGTCTCGTATGCCATCAAATCTCATGTTAAATATTTAGGTTGCTGAAGATTTTTCTTATTTCACCCTCTGGGCCTTGAAAGTCTCCTAATTCTCTTCGTACTTAAACGTCTTCTTTGGTGGTTTTCCCTCCAGGGCCACTTTCTCGTCCGGTTATAAAAAAGATCCATGAGCAGGAAACTAAGGAAGCAGATGACGGCGAAGGACCTGTTCATCCGTCAGACGTCTTCTGTTGTGTACCTGGTCGACTTTCCCTTCTTAGTTCCACGTCGAAATACAAAGTCACAGTAGGAGAAATACGACGACGGCTTTCCCATCCAGAATGTCTAAATGCGTCTTTACTAGGTGGTGTTCTCCGAAGGTAAGAATATTTGTCTTTGCTTAGCTTGACTTTTTTTGCTAGGTAGAATTTTCAAGGTATTCATAATACATTTTATCATGCAAACGAGAAAGAATCTCAGTGGTAGTGGATAAGAATATTCTCATTATATGTACATAAATGTTGGGATCGGTTTCTGAAATTCAAAAATCGTTTTTGAGGTAAACTCAGAAGGATTTTAGCCTGCAACAATTGAATCAACTGTTTTATCGTGAGTTCGATTATTATCGCCTCACGTCTCAACACTTTGTCTTTTTGCATGTAAATTGAAGTCATTTCTTGTATTGTTCATTGTTTAGACACACTCGTATTACAATTTTCTTTCTTGTCTTAAAATCTGTGGTTTCTCGGAAGACTTGAAGACTGCAAGTCTGCGTGCGACTCCTAAAATACTTCACGGATATGCGATTAATCTAACATTAAAAGAACATACATGTAAAACCTTCTTCTCCGTATAACACGTCGAAAAATGCAAATATTTTTCAAACAAATAGACTGTAATTAGGCAAAGAGAAAAGAGGAGAAATTAGCTATACAAACTTTGAGGCAAACAAAAAGCCAAGTCCCCACTGTCTTATACCCCCTGTCGGACGATAATTGCATGTATAGGATGTAGTTCCCTCTATCAATCTACCTCATTCAAATTTGACAATTTACGCGCCGAGATTCGGCTTGTTTTCCGAGTTTCAATTCAAAATTACCAAGTTTTATACCTCAAAAACTCAATTTACGATGAGCTCTTGTAGGCATAAAAGAATTGACTAATCCTTGTGTTTTGAAAAGTTCACGACAGGGTGCATCGGGTCCCCGTCAATTCCATCATAATGTTTGATAGAAGGGCTGGCTGCCTCGTGGCACTGTTGGAGTCCCATTGATATGTCTCCACTAATGAGGGTCAAAAAATCCGCTTTAGATAATCTAAACACACAAATAGAATCACAAGTTTTGCTTCTCCTAAAACGTGGTTTATTGCTGTATTAACGGCTGTGTTAAGCCTGTATAAAATGCCTTAAAATCATAGAGTTATTTAGATCTCCTGCCCAGCTCTCTAATTTCTGTCTTCAAGTTCTTGCTGTGGTTTGTTGTGACAGCAAGCCTTGTAATTGATGTTTTATCCCATGCTATCAGTATGCCCAGTAAGCTTGGGTGGCAGTATCCACAAAGTGTGGTATACACCAAGTCACCTACCGCTTAAAGTGATCCTTCGCTCACACTAATAAAATGTTTAGGCTCTTTTCGTGTTTTGCCTGGAGCAATTTTCAACATTTATAGTTTTTGTCAAATCATCGGCTTTTTGCAGGTAATAGATTGCTGCCCCATTTATGAGGGCGGGGTTTTTTGCCTCTTTTAGTCGGTCGGCTTTTTGAACTTTCAAAAGCAAAAAACTTCAACAATAAAGGCTAAAATAGATGTTTGATAATGCATATTTACTCCGTTGTACATTTTGTTGAATTTCCTTTCCCTCGGGCAAATAGAAAAAATCAGTCGCACACAAAGGATTGAACAGATGGTGCGTAGTTTGCCTCAGTATACAAAACCTGTTGACCAAAACCTCTTTTTTAGTGGAAAAAATCTCGAAAAACAGACGTAAACCCAGAAATAGTATTTTGTCAGTATACCAGTTAAATTATTGAATAGAGGGGTTGAGATGGTACTCATTGTATCAATTGCCTGAAGGGATAGAGATAGCAAATGTCCAAGGGGCTAGCCTGTAACATCTTAGATTTTATGATTCGTCTTAGAACATTCGACGATTTTACGATAAGTTAGTTGCTCCTTCATACAACAATAGTCTTGGTAGAGTCACCCCAGCACTCACTACTTAACTGTGAAATGATACATACTGCTTTCATGCACACGTAGTCCGGCATACCCCCCCTGAATAAGCAGCGAATGGTCTTGATTTCTGGATTAAATATCGTGTTTTCACGGAGTTCATGTTAAGCGTTGAATAGCAACACTTAAAAGGATGAATGTACTTCAAAGTAATATAAAAAGTAGGATTAGATTTCAAAATATCCACTGCTGTCCGTTAAAAGGGGGTCATTTCTACGACTTAAATCGCCATTCACTTTAGAAATGGCGTCTGACATCGTATTTCCGTTAGTGTATAATACTCTAGGAAACAATCTTTGAAATCAGAACTTGAGCTGGGAAATCAGACAATCTGTAAACTGCTGTTTGAAAACGTTTTACGAGATGTGAGCTGTTGAGCTGTTATGAAGAACAACGTCGCATTACTTATGGAAATCCAAAACGAGTTTCCTGTGGCATACATTAACTATTTTATTTTGAAAATGAGAGAAAAAAGTTGAACAATGAGTAATTTCAAACAGTTAACAATCAAACTAAGAGTCTGACGCTAAATAAAAAGTAAATGGCTTTTTATTTGCTTTGATGTAGAAAATAAACATTGAAAAGATGGACAATTACAGTATAGAGAAACAGCCACAAAACAAACAACCAAACAAATGTTATGGTGGCTAAAGTACAGACTACCGCAATTCAATAGTGTGGTTTATTGTGCTTAACAACCAGCGATGTTGTCTCGTAACACTTGAACTGCTTGTTCTGATATCCAATAGAAATGTGCTAATTCAAATTGAGGTAATTTTTTAAAAGCTTTTAGCCGATACAACAAGGAGCCGGGCTCTCACAGAATCGATGGCAAAAAGCCATATGTAGGCCGATAGAAAAGTCAAAGGAACTCAATAAAAGCCTAACTTTAATTTTGGATATATTTTATAGATTTCTTTTTTGTATTTTTTTAGCAAACTTTTCGCTGGCCATCTGGAACATTTCGAGATTATTTTGCGTTTGATATGAAGAGCTTATAGTGGTGTGTTCTTGGCAATAAATACGCACTTACACGAGACACTTTAATATCCCTCTTGCCGACAAAATACTACTTAGAAATAGCCAACCTTTCATTTTTACATCAATAATGAGTAACAAAAGAAATTATGTGCTTTTTTTGCTGTTCGTTGATGCGTTGCTTGGTGAATTCGTCACATGAATTCAAAGATGTTTAAAAACATTCTCATATTCAGCACTAAAAGCATTCAATAGACTGCCATACAATTAATTATGCGATGAACGTACACATATACAAACAAACTTTAAGTCCAAAATTATTTGAATTCAAATAGAAAATATTTTGGAAAATAACATAAGAATTCTCCCCAAATAGGAAGCATCTCTCTATTGTTCTATTGACTTATGTATTGTTATGTTTTGCTACTAGAGCCAAATCAAAGAATGGAGGAAAGTGTCTCAGAGACAAACTCGACAAAATAGGCTTGTCGCTTCCTGCGGGACGAAGAAAAGCATGCTCAAGTAACGCTCTTGACATCTCTTGTCGAAGGTAGGCTGTTCTCGTCAATCACAATGCTTCTATACTGACTCATCCTTCAAACAAGACCTTTCTTCCATATGTTTTGAAGAAAGAAATTAGGTATTTATATTTGTTTTTTCCTTGAGCTCGTTATTCACTCTGAGAGTATTTTATATTGCAATAATTATTAAATTAGGACAGCCAAAATAAAGGAAGTCAGAGGTGGTAATTTCTTGTTGTTCTTTTAATGGCGGATCTTACGTTGCATCACGAATTCACCGCGTCTTTGTTCTTATGTTGTGTTATGTTTTTGGCTTGATTAACAACGAGCGAGCACGAAATAACTAAATAAAGATGACGAACCAACACTCAAATCTCACTATCTGCTCTCAATTAGACTTGTAGTCCAATATCACGAACTTTGCTTTATTGAAGCTACATACACTACAAAGAGTAAAAAAGAGTCTCAATGATTCGATTGATGACACAAATTCTTGGAGATTAATAAACGAAATCAGACAAATTTAGTTTTTTTTTGAAGTGATCGATATGTCAGCAAAATGAACTCACAGCCGTGATAATACCAGAAACGGGCGGGGATGAAGTTGATTATTCATTTTTTGCCAAATTCACGATACAGTAAGTTTGTTATTTATTGGTTAAATACGTTGAGAAAAACAATTCAAAATTGGGCAAAATCCCTCAATAAACAACACGCAATGAAATGGCGCTGTTTAAAATACACCCTAATATAGATAAAAACTGTTAAGAATTAAAGACGCGGCCGTGTGTTGTTCTCATTCAAACACTTCACTCATTCAACTTTTTCGCTTTAGTTGTCTTTAATCCGGCACAAATAACCGCCTTTTTTCTCCAAGATGGATAGAAAATGAGTTTTTTTTGTTCTTATCAAGTTAATTGAGCAAAATGTACTATCAATTTCAATGCTTTATTTAGCTTAAAAAGCAACATGAAAACCAAACTTTGATCTCCTATCAGAGAACTCAGCCACTTGTCAGCAGAATTTCTTCACTTTTCACACAGATAAACGGATTATATCTTCTAGAATATATTCTTCTCGAAAACCTAAGTAGATTTTCTCTGAGCAGGACCTGGTTTTAACAGTTATTCAATATTTATGGCGGTTGGGCGGGGAATCTCGGTGCAATCAGCGAGTCCAAACAGCAGGTGTAAGGCTGAATAATGGCACATTCAGGAAGTGTGGCAACCTAATAGCAAACGATCCGTGCGTTTTAGAATTCCACGTCTTTCAAAGTCGTTCTTCTAACTATTATACTCCAGTGTTGTATACTTCGAAAAGAATGCATTAATGGTTCAATGTTTTGATTATAAGCTTGTAATCTATACCGTAATGGATTGTGTGCGCTGATCAAATTCGATCCCAACTACAATAGCTCTAAACCCAGTTATTGTCTATCGTTTCTCTTGCCGTAATAGATCTTGAAGGTAGAAAATCAGTGCTAACACTCTAAGTACTTCCTACCGACCGCAACAAGAAAGATACGGGCTACTTTAGTCTTGTGGTCTATAATGGTGTTGTCTTGAAGTGCCATCGCTAGGCCGAGATAACGATTCAAGTTTGTCTGTCTTTGATAAAAATCTTGGTTTTAAGATTGCTTTAGCTAAAGCTTGACACGCTTTTTTTAGGCACTACTATGGTGCAACTCCGTAACGATGACTTCTTTAATCATAAGATATTAACCTAAAACCGACCCCCGCTAAAACCTGGTGTTATTTCCTAGCTTTTTCACTTTCATTATATTTTGAAATCTTTTCTTTTTTCAAAAATCGCCTAGGTAATTTCTATAACAACTATTACGGGCATTTGCCCGCCAAAACACCGATTTTGCACGACTATATTAGGAATGAAATGTAACCATATTAGGAAAAAACTACGCACCTACACATATTGTCACGTGATGCGCTCTATTCAAGGAGTAACACCTTTGTATTTTATTTTTAGGCGAAGCAGCTCATCTAGCAGCGGATTTTGACTTTGTATGTGAGTCGGAATTTCCTGCGAGTCAGTTAGCCGAGTACCAGTACAGGCAACATGCTGATCCAGCGGAACAACAATCGAGGAAAAACGCTCTAATAACAGCAAAGTACGTATTCACTATTACGTTTTCGTATTACGTAGAATGTATCAGTGGGTGTAAGTTGAAAAATAGGTGCTTTGTTTTGTGTTAGTACGTATAAAACTGATGCGTATATCACTGTTGATGCTCCGTATATTGGCGTGTGTGATCACTTAAAGATGCTACGTATTGTTGCGTAATTTAATACCTAATGTTACGTGTTGTTACGTAGATAGGCGTGCTCTACTACGTATGTTGCGTGATTTACTACCTAAAGTTACGTGTTGTTACGTACATATGCGTGTTGTTCTACGTATTGCTGCGTGATGTATTACCCAATTTTACGCGTTGCAACGCTCATAGGAGTCAGATACACGAGCTTCTACGTATTGCTGCTTGATTTGGTGCGTAATACGTCAATACGTAAAAACGTGATAAATAATACGTAACGATTACCTGCACGTATTCGTGAGCTGGTGCTGCTGGTGCGTATTGCTGCTTGATTTGAAGGGTGATGATGCGAAGTGCTTTTACATTTAGTCATCTGTGAAGATTAGTAAACAGTAACAAGAAATATTTCACTTTATTTGAACTCTTGTGGAAAAATATAAACGCAAGCTGCTACGCTAGCCTCTAGTTATTTTGACACATTGTCATTTCACACATATATTGAAATATTCTGTTTATATTTCAGACAACTCGCTAAAGAGCTCCAAGATATCTTAGCACAAGACCCATACCCTAAACTACGATTACCAAGCAGCACCCTACCCGAGTCTACCCTCCGTAGTTTACACACGTTTGGTCTTGTTACTCATGGATTTGGTTCGCCATCGATTAACGCGGCCATGAATGCGTTTCAGGCCTATTTAACAGAACTGTTAAAATTTCACGAAGGGGGTGGGGGAGGGGGAAGCGGTTCACGAAGTATAGTAAAAAATGGAGAGACTTAGACTGTGTATTATACTACAACTCAAATTAGGTTGTTATTATTCATAGTTCGCGGTCTAGGCTAGCTAGTTTGCCCCATCTTTGAGTCAAGGGGATTGGAGTTATGTGTGAACTGTAGGATCTTTGATTACTAGAATGTTGAGTGTTAATATCGACATTCTGATATACTTCCCAGTGTTTCTTGATTCTTCAATTTTCGGCTCAATTCTTTAATTCTCTCTTTCTCTTTCTCTTTCTCTTTCTCTTTCTCTTTCTCTTTCTCTCTTCTCTTTCTCTTTCTCTTTCTCTTTCTCTTTCTCTTTCTCTTTCTCTTTCTCTTTTTTTCTTTTTTCTTTTTCCTTTCCTTCTTTCCTTTCTTCTTTCTTCTTGCCTTCTTCTCTTTCCTTCTTTTACTTTACATCAATTTTAATTAGTAGAGGATCTAATTGGAAAATAGGAAATGGCTTGTTGTGAAAGCCTCTGTAACGTAGCTACCAGAAAACTCTTATTGTTTGTTTAGTTCCGCCCAAACCTTATTCGCAGATACTTTTAAAATTCTTTACTTTATACTCCTCCAAAATCCTGTTTCCGTTGCTAAAATGCAGCCATCTCACTTCATAGATTAATTGAATCGAGTTTGAGGCGGCTGCATTTTGTCATATCCCCTGACCAAAGGAGATTTTCTGGCTTCATCAAAGGAAGCTTGCTAGCTAACGTCTCCACGCAGTCGGCACGCGATTTCATGTCATTCATTGTCTGTGTTTTGTTGAATTAGCATCATTCGTCTCTAAGAGACCATAAAAGAAGTTCATATAAAAGATAATAGCAATTACAAACACTAAAAAATTCTAATTCCATAAAAGCTTTGTCTGTATTCTTACAAATGAATTGTATGATTGTCTTGCAAAAAATATATTATATATATTATACAGTATATTCACAAGGGAAATGTATTAAAGACTTACAGAAATTATTGGTCGTTTAAATTTTTGTTTATCGATCTAACTGATGACCTGATCTAGCTTGAAAACCTGGCTATGTACAAGGACTGAAAACGGAGGTAAGTTTTTCACAGAGGTTTTTACAAGCGGTTGAAAACACATGTCGTTGGGTAACTGTTAAAACCATTTAATCATACCCTTGCAAAGGAAAGATTTGAGAAACTTTACAGCAAATGTTTGACAAGGGCGAGATCAAGAAGGTTGATCGACGAGTTAATGACGTTCAAAATTAAAGAGCCATGAAGGTTTAAACTATAGAGTTCTTCTCAAAATAGATATTGGACTTTCAGATATTAGTAATATTTTCGTTTTTGTTTTCTTTTGTTTCTAGTTAAATACGCATTAGCTATTAGTTAAAACATACACAAAGCCATAAAAAAGGAAAGGTTACCAAAGGCTAACAATCCAAAGGATTTTGCTGAACTATACAAAAGCTTTTACGTCAAAATGTCCACGTCTCCAAAGAATGTCACGTACGTATATGTACGCGTTGGAAATAGAGCGGTTTTCATATGAGTGGGAAACGGTACGGTCCGTACTGTGACCGTATCAGTACCTTAATTTCTATAAAAACATTCAAAAATTCTGCCGTAACTGTGTCGTAACCGTGTCGTGCGGTGACCGTACTGTTTCCCAGTCATACGAAAACCACTCTAGATTTCGCATGACTGTGAAAACGGCACCGCACGGTCACGGTACGGCTACGGCAGAAATTTCAAATGTTTTTTTATGGACATCACGACACTGACACTGTCACGGTACGGCACGGTCCGTTTCACACCCACATGGAATCTGCTCTAGGCGAGGAAATGAACTAAAGCTAAGCCTGGTTTCTTTTTATCGAATAAGATCGACTAGCGATCGCAAATAATGTTTTGTGATCGACTGCGATCATATGGAAACACATTTTTTCGATCCCGCGATCGTTTTCGATCGCAGGACCGATCGCAGGAATAAAATCAGGTTCTATTTCTACGATCTGTTTCGAACGTTTTCGATCGTCTGCGATCTTAATGCCGGAAACTGCTTTTTCATGCGATCGTGCGATCCAAATAAATACCATAATATGACGATTTTAGGCCTATTCCGGGCCCTAATATCGCCTTAAATCGCCCAAAATCGCCTAAAATCGCCCAAAATCGTCTTAAGTTTTGGTCATCTTTGGGGATAATTTTGCTTAAATCGCCTAAAATCGCCTAAGATCGCCCAAAATTACGGCGATTTTAGGGCCCGGAGTAGGCCTCGATTTTAGATATATGAACGCATGGTTGAGTGAGCTTTGCGATCGTTTTCGATTGTATGGAAACTCCAGGCTTTAACGTCTCGACAATGATCGAGAATGGTGTCTTTTCCATGAATTTCGTCAAACTGAATGATATACACCTTATTCCAAAATGGCGACAGCGGTGACAATCAGTAGAGTAAAACAAAACCAAAACATCAAATATCAAGGCTTATTTCTATGTAGGGTAAAGAAAAACACCGGCAAGACAAAATTAGCAACAGATTTCCTACAGATAAACTTTAACATGAATTGTGGACCTCGATGCCTCGCTTTCATGCTCTCTGCTGTCACTGGTGTCCGCCATTTTGGAATTAGGTGTATTTCTTACTACAAATAAAGCAAAGTTTTAAAATGCTGGTGTAACGAAATTTAAACTTCGATGGTTCGAAGAATAAGTTTTTTCATTCTAATGTTTTTCGACAAATATTAAACACAACTGAACGAACAAACAAACAGACAAACAAACACCTCGAAATATTCAACCGATTGTAGAAAGATCTGACTGTTGGATATCTCACAGGTTACATGAAATCGCTCTAACTTCATTGCTTCACTTTGTGATAATAAACCATTTTACAGTTATACACCTTTTTAAAGAAACGTTGTCGCGGTTCAGAGCAACAAGCGTCAAGCCAAGACCGAAATGCATGCTGGTTTTGTTTGTAATGTATTCAAATCAGACTTGTTTCTACTGAACGTAACTAATTACAAAATGTGAGTCTTCGATAGTATGTAGCCTGTGTACAGCCGTTTCCCACCCCTCCCCCCCTACGGGGAAAAACGGGGAGGGAACGTCTGTGAAACGGCGTTCTTAATCGTGTTCCGTGGTCACGTGAGGTTCTCGAGATTTTGAGGACAAATCTGATTGGTTGTTATCGTTTTGCCGATCGAATTTCAACGAACCCCCATTTCAACGAACTAAAGCAAACACCGTTTTACTGCTTAATTCTCTATTTACATCGAAAATATATCAAGGAAAACATTCCTGGACATGGCAATTTCACTCCTGGGTGTCAAAGGCTTCTATTTTGTTCTTAATTACATCTATCAAAAGCCGAAGTCTGTGTGAAACCCGACGGCTTTGTAGGCATGTCATTCGAATCGGACCAAAATCTAGAGCAAAAATAGTCATCAAAATATTCAGTAAGTACACAGCAGTAAAAGTGCATGAAAACATGATTTGACTGCTTTGATTATATGACATTTTTAGGACTTTTTTAGCGAGGTTCAGGGTCGATTGGACTCGACAACTGAGTCTGCCGACATTTGTCTTGCACTGAACAAAACAATAAACTATTTCTCTTACATTTCTCTCTCCTCTGGTCACTAACTCAGTGTTTATAAAGATTTAAAAGACTCAAATAAAGGGTTGTAAACCCGCTATTATTCATTATTTCTTCGAAAATCTTCATTTTCTCTGTATGTAAATAACTAATTACATATGCAAATTTATGACCTGGAACACGATTAAGAACGCCGTTTCACAGACGTTCCCTCCCCGTTTTTCCCCGTAGGGGGGGGGGGGGGGTGGGGGAGGGAGGGGTGGGAAACGGCTGTACACAGGCTAATAGTATGCCGCACTCAATTCTTTTGATAACAAGTATGATTTGAATATATTATAATTATTAGCAGTACAAAACCAGCATTCATTTCGGGCTCGCCTTGACGCTTGTTGCTTTGAACCGTGACAACGTTTTTTGAAGTAATTGTATCTACGTTAATTGGTCAACCACAACCTCGACTGCGAGGAATATATTCTGGAGTTTGGTAATAGTCTGTGAAAAGGCAAAATATGCAGCACACAAATGAACCAGCTAGGGAGGTGTAAATGCACAAACCAAATACTTTAATTTTTTCTTCATGGATTTTGCTCAAAACGAAGGTTGTTATTACAACACTGATTTGCATGTCAAAAAAGAGGGTCTGTATCAATGTTAATCTCGATGTGATGTAGCCGTTTCACGGTAACTGTATAAAGGTTTATTGATATTGGAAGTTGTGGATGATAATTACTCGACAAAAAAAATCGTAATTATAAATATATATTGGCCCTCCTTTGTACAATAAGCCTTTTGCATCAACTGATCACATGGTACAAATTCACTATTCTGGTGGGCAAAGGAATGTAACAGCCTCAAAAACAAAAGGATTCCAATCAGTCAAGCTTGACGTCTTTGTTTTAGATTTCCCAGTGCAGAAACGTTGTCGGGTCTAAAAACATAGAAGCTGAGACCAAAATGGTGCATGGGATGTCAATATAATTATATTCTGATTTATTCATTTAAGCTGCAACCGATAAAAATCGAAGCCAAACGGCCCGCCAACCCAGGTCCTGAACACGCTTTTGGCATTTTGCATCGAAGGCAAAGCGTAAATGAATAAATCAGAATATTATTATTGACATCCCAAGCACCATTTCGGTCTCAGCTTCTACGTTCTATATTTTTAGACCCAACAACGTTTCTTCAATTGACTATATTTTGCTTGCCAGGATAACAGATTTTATACAGTTGACCAGTTGATACAAAATGCCAGCTAGACCGGTATTCCTGTGTTAAGGCCAACCACAGGAGGCCCAAATAGGAAACATTCTCGGCTGTTTTGGTTGGATGAATGAATAGACATACCCTTGAGCTATTCAATATTATTCCCATTTACATAATAAAGTTTGGCAGCAGTGGTTGCATAACTACTGAAATTGCTCTATGAAAAAAGTAAAATAGCGATTTCCAAGCCCCTAAAAATGGCTGAAGCTGATGCGGTTAGTCGTGAAAATGCGATGGCAGCAAGTGTGTTTGGAATATTCATCTTTCTTTGTGGTGTTGGCGATTTTATCATAGGCATCGTTTGGATTACTCGAAATATTTATCTATCAGGAGAAGGAACGGGTCTTTGGTCAGGAATTCCAGTAGGTCGTATTAATTTCAGAAAACTGCAAAAACGCGGGAGTAAATTTCCTCAAAAACGTGAGTAAATCGGTGCGTTCACAGCAACTCACTTATTCGAGTAAATTTACTCAGTTGTTTGAGTAAAGGGTACTCAAATAACTGAATATATACTCGAATAAGTGAGTTACTGTGGATGCACCGATTTACTCAAGTTTTTGAGTAATTTTACTCGCGCGTTTTTGCAGTGTACGATTAAGTAGGAAGCTATAGCTAAAGGTCCTTCCATAGGAGCAAATTTTCGATAACAAATGGATTTCCCCTGTCTACACGAACAACTTTCATACAACTAATCTATTTTTCATAAAAAATGGTCAAATTTTTTCATCCATACGAGCAAAAAGTATTTGTCAAAGAAAAGTTTCCATAGAAACATAGATTTACTTGTGTTGAAAGGTCTTAAACTCTTGGGGAAAAAGAAAAAAAAAAAGGAAAAAAAAGGAAAGGAAAGAAACATGCATAATATAGTCAAATAGAAACAGAGGAGAACCTCTTACGTAATATCTCAGATTTCACGCGTTAAATGTGACATGTAGCTCTCCTTCTCAACTAAATGAACTCAGAGATAATCTATGGAGAAGCAAAAGAAACCTTCCATATTTTTTGAACAGAAGTGAAAGAAAACGAATAATCACCGAGTGCTTATCTATCGATGTTTAGCTGTCTAAAGAGCATTAGAACCAAGATACTTCAGAACGATTTTCGTCTGCCGGAATATGAACGAAAATCAGCCAGTCAAAACGAAAACGTTTTCAATATTCTAAGTGGAATTAATCTTATAGTGAATATAAAGAGCTAGTCTCCTTCTGCTTTTTAAGTGAATTATTGTCGTGAAAGTTGAGTATAATTAAGCAGAATAGAACAACGCAATAATTGAGATAACGGCACAGATTTACTCCATTTTGGATGCGAAATGTTTAATAATATTTACCCATCTCTTTTGAATCTGAGCAAATTATTTCGTTTGGTGATTATTTAGGCTCTGTAGATAAATTCAGCCGAGTTTCAATTGATTTTCAATTTTCAGCGATCGCCATGATTTTCACTCAAATAGTCCTTTAAAATAAAGGCTATAGACCAGTTTCCAATGTTTACATTCCTCTTTTGTTGCCTATAAGTATGCGAGGGCACGCCTCTAGGCAACATAACTGCAAAACGAGGTACACGAGACAGGGAAGCCGAGTATACTTTACTGAGTTAAATAAAAACTGTGGAAATATTTGATAAAAGCTTTTATCAATAACAATCGTGTTTTACACGTACGAGAGTTACAAAATGATGGAAAAAAATCGGAGTCGTAGCACAGAAACTCATCATACGCACAAGAACAAAATATTTTCGTACTTTTTTATACAGCGTTGCTCTTTGGTTTTCAATTTGCATTTTGTTTTTGTTATTGACAACAAAACCAGTACAACTAAGTTTCTCCATTAAGTAATGCTCCGATAAGAACTAGGAAGGCTAATGGCAAGAGAGACTGTTAGTAGTAATTGTGATATTGTTTAAACCGTTGACCTCATTGGCTAAAACATAAAAATCTCCCATAGCATCTCGAGTTTGCACATTTATTTCTGTCTTATTCATTAATTGATTCTTTTTTTGCTAGTTTTATAATTACAAAAATTGTAGGATGGAAACATGGCAAATTCGAAGCGTACTTTGGCTACTCTATTGAACGCTTAGGGCTGGTTTTACGTGTGTTGCTTCCGCTTCTGCTTCCGTCACTCATCAAAACCAGCCCTAATCAGTTGTATGAGATCTTTTAACACCAAAACCGGAGTTTTTGTACATTTTATTTTAAAAACATGTTATCTATAGGACGACTTATCTTCAATCTGAAAACTAAGAAATTCTAACCTGGGAAAAGTGAAATGCCGCAGAACAATAGAAAGCCCTCTAGTCCTTAGTTGGAGCATTACTGTAAACTACGATTTACACCACATTGTTTTTACCCCCTGGGGGGAGGGCTACTTGGACGTCATTTGACTGTACTATATATAACTCCCAGAATGGTTTACGAGTTTTGATTTATTTATTCTCTCATAAGGAGAATAGAGCAACTGGCACTAATTACTTTACTGTATCATTGTAGCTTATTGTGACAGGGATCCTGGGGATTATTGTGATGGCTAAGAAAAACAGAGGAGTTGTAAGTAGTAGTAGTTGTGCTGTGGACATGAAAATTACTTGCAGAGCCATTCACTAAGCATATTGTTACAATTATTGTTTTAGGTAATCGTTTTTCTTGTTATGTGTATGTTTTGTATCATTATTGGCTCAGTACAGGCGGTACTAGCACGTATACTTTACGCTATCTGGATTGAAATTCCCTCTAACGCAACTTGCAGCCAGGTTGGATCGAGTTGTGTGTGCACATATGATCAAGGACGATCAAAAGGACGAACTGAGATATATAGAGGTAATAACATCTGCATCACTCTACACCTACACCGTTCCTCACTACATAACACCACATTGCACTACATCACTGACACCATACTAGACTGCACTAAACATTAACGCCACGTACATCTGCAATACACTATACGCTACAATAGTCTGAATACAGCGCACTACATCACATCACACCAGATAGCACCATACCACAAGCACACCACACCATACCGCATGTTCACCACACCGCACTACACCACACCACATCACACCACACCACATCACACCATACCACATGTACGCCACACCACATCTCACTACACTACACCACACCACATCACACACCATACTAATAATACCACACCACATCACACTACACCACGTCACAACCACACTGCATCACAATACACTGCACTTATCAATACACCACTGCATCACAGCTACACTGCCATCAACTACATCACACCACACACCAACACACACCACATCACACTACACCACACCACATCACACTACACACACACACACCATACTAATGAATACCACACCACATCACATCACATCACACCACACCACATCACATCACACCATACAACATGTACGCCACATCACACTACACCACACCACATCACACTACACCATACCACATCACATCACACTACACCACACCACATCACACACCATACTAATGAATACCACATCACATCACACTACACCATACCACATCACATCACATCACATCACACCATACCACATGTACGCCACACCACATCACACTACAGCACATCACATCACACTACACACACACCATACTAATGAATACCATACCACATCACACCGGCCACACCACATCACATTAAATCACATAACACAACATGTATACCACATCACATCACATCACACCACATAACAACACACCACGTCAAATCACATCACATCACACCACATCATAATATATCACATGTACAGCACACCACATGTACCCCACACCGCACCACGTCACGCCATATAACATAACATAACATAACATAACATCACACCACCCCACCCCACATCACATTATACGAGCATTACACTAGCTGTAACACAATGCGATTCACTGCACGTAGTACGTTGTCTGCAGTACATAAATCGTTCTTAATTTACTATTCGAGATTTTTCACTTTTTCTGCCCATCAGCTAACACCTGTGATGTGAACACTGTCTCGCAAAGTCTTCTTGCCTTGATCATTCTAAGTGCATTTGGAGCAGTCTTAAGTCTGCTTGGGTCCATCTTTGGCTGCATATCTGCATGCGGTGCCAGACAGGTAAACAATCATTTGACTGTCCAGGTTGATAAAAGATTCAGCTTTTCAAGAAGTGACGACAATTTTGAGTTTCATGTTCTTTGTATACATACATGCTTGGACAGCGTCAACTGTCTACGTCAGTGTGATTACAAAGCATGACCGGTTCTATACACATCTATTTCACAAACGGTTGTCGTACGACAGCCCTCAAGCCCATGCGACTAGACCGAAAAGGAGTATGGGTAGTAACAAAACTTTACTTTCTTTTCCCCTTTGGTATTGACTTCAGCATCTGCAAGTGAAGTTCTTTAGTGCATAAGGTCAGAGCAAGCTAATTTGAGGAATTGTGTGGGTTTTTCTTTTTACGAAAAAACAGTGAGCGCGCGCTTGTTTTCGTCAACAAAATTTGAATAGAGCTCACGCTGTCACGTCATTTTCAAGATGGCGGCACTTCCGGAAGGCATTTTTTGGCCTTTTTAGCGACTTCATGGGCATGAAACAAGCTAATTTTGCACGGGACCATATAATTTTTATTCGCTTAATTGAAAACATATGTAAAAATCTAACTCATATCAAATTTTGAAAAAAAGTTCATTATTCTAGCCTATGAAAAATTGGATTTTTGTAGAAAAATTTGTTCGAACTTACGATAATTTTTGTTCAGACCAGACGAACAAAATATCTAAAAGGAAGGTAGTTTTTCGTTGTCACATCAAAATTATCCACACCACTACGAAGAATACGACATAATCTAATATTTGTGCAATTGTAGTAGTTGTAGAAATGTTATTTCGTGAGTTGTATATTTCTTTCCTATTCAATTCCGGTTGAGCGATTTTCGCCTAAAAAATTCGGAGATAGGCATTCATTCAATGCTGATTATCTCGAAAACGACTGCGGGACACCCCTTTTTTCTTTTCGTTTTTGGGATCAGCATTAAATTTCGCTCCAGAAAATTGTGGTTTGAACGATTTTTCATTATTTTTTCCAATAGTAGCCAGTCACCTTAAGGTGACTCGAAGTAGTTGTTTTCAGACCGCACCGCACATTTTCATTTGGCGCAATGGACAACTTAATGCGTACCAATGGACTTGGTTTTTACACTAAATATGAGGATAAGATTGAAGTTTCAAATGGTGTTGTAATTAAATTAAATCGATCAAGGTTTTTAAAATAGCAAAAATCGAACATCGTCAAAAATGGTTTTCCTCTAATATCTCAGTCGCAAAATTGATCAGCTTCAGACAAGCGGTAAACTGCATAGAAAAATTCATACAGATGCTCAACATTTCAAAGTGATTTTAGGAGATTTAATCTGTTTGATTTTCTTTAAATCACAAAAGTTTCCACAGATGCTGTATTTCTATTCTTGGACTATACCGACAGCGTAAAAAATACTCGAAGTACGCAAAACACCACGAGAACACTGTGGAAATATTGCTAAAATATACACTTACCTTACGTGAAAAAGCCAATTTTCAACTCTTCATCGAAGTCAAGATATATATTTTTCTTTCCATGTCTCTTGTGAGACATTTTCTCCGCAACTTGTACAACAGAAGTTGTTTTTGAAAATCTCAAAAACGCAGGATTATTTTTGCTTGGCGTTTTAGTAGGGCATTACTTGTTCTATATACAGCAATATATTGCAGCAGCTCATTCAAATACAAGCACTAAAACGACCCGAAACTTAAACCTGATGTTTACTCAAACGCCAGCTCAAAACTTGCATTGAGACAACCGTTCGACTCGCTAATTAGCATATTGCACTCGCAAATTGTTCACAGCACGTGCAAATGCATAGCATAGAGTTCCACGCTACATGCATCAGGAACCGGAAATAAAGAATTCGCTTTAGAAGAATTTTCACTTCTAATATTTGTATGTGTTAAGGTTGGGGAGACATGATTTTCTTTTTTAAAGTGCAAGCATAGTATTTGGGAAATAATATCAACTAATTAGCAGTAAACATATATATCACCAAATAAACAAAAGAAAAGAAATTTAATCTTATTTCCGGTTCCTGTTTACGCTGTAGTTATGTCCAAGAATAGAAATACAGCATGTGTGAAAACTTTTGTGATTTAAAGAAAATCAAACAGATTAAATCTCCTAAAACCACTTTGAAATGTTGAGCATCTGTATAAATCTTTCTATGCAGTTTATCGCTTGTCTGAAGCTGATCAATTTTGCGATATTAGAGGAAAACCATTTTTGACGATGTTCGATTTTCGCTATTTTAAAAACCTTGATCGATTTAATTATAACACCATTTGAAACTTCAATCTTATCCTCATATTTGGTATAGAAACCAAGTCCATTGGTACGCATTAAGTTGTCCATTGCGCCAAATGAAAATGTGCGGTGCGGGCTGAAAACAACTACTTCGAGTCACTTAATTTTGTATCTTTGAGATTCCCATTCAATCTTTCAAGTGTATTTATGGTTTCCCATTGCTATTCTATCAAACTTCAAGCGCTGCTTTTCCTGAAGCTCGTTTACTGGGCAAGACAATAAAAGAACACACCCAGGTTTGGAGTGTTATGGCTATGGGCCAAGGGGGGCCCAAAGCTGCTTTATTAAAACATCTATAACATAAACTACATCATAGTAAAACTACTATATAATGTGGATGTATAAAATCAGGACTTGACCCAGTAAAGGTGAGGGCACAAAAATGCCACAGAACACGTCTTGAACAACAAGACATAGTCGACGAAGGCAAGGGGAGGAGGATGGGAAAACATTCCAAAGCTGTCAGCCCTGTACGAAGTCAAGGTTGGAATGAGTGGCGCCGTGTGGCTGCTCACGTGCTGTATAGCCCTAGAGGGGGGATCATGCAATTGCTATTTCCGAAAACGGTCTCACGTTGCTTTTAGCAATACTAAATATTTCTATGCCACTCACGTGGATCCTAAATACAAATAGCAATGAGAAAACATAAATCTCCTATTCGCGAGCAAATATTTTCCTTTCTTTTGCGTCAATCAGTGATCAACTGTTATCGTTTTCCAGACCCCTGGTGCAGTTGTAGTCCAACAGCCTGCAGTTTTACGTGTCGCGGTAACTCAACAGCCTAATGACTGGCCCGCGGGATACCCGCAACATGTTGGTCACCCGCAACAGCAGATTGTAGTTATTTCCCCGCCTGAGACTGCTCCACCTGAGTATTCAGAGACTGCCCCCCCTGGACATTCACCCACTGCTTCCCCTGGACATTCACCCACTGCCTCCCCTGGACATTCAGCGACTGCTCCTCTGGCCATTCATAGATCAAAGAAATCAAATTCATCGTAAACAATTTGAAGAAGGATAACTTATTGCCATAGTCTCAACAGATATTTATGATTTGAAAACGCAAATGTGTTTTCGTAAAGAACCCGGTTTTAAACATCTTAACTGCGTGTGTTTGTTCTTTATGACCATATTTGACAAGTGTATTACATTGCTTTACATTTAACATGTTTTGTTTAAAAGTTTTGATCGATCCTTGTGCTTGCGCTTGTGCTTGCGTCGTAGTAAAAACCAGGCCATACTTATCCTGCGTACTGCAATATTGGGTGCAATTAATTTATATAATTAATATATTTTGATAATTAATCTAAATTTATTGATCTGCAAAGCTTATCACATCACTGCAGATATAAAACAAAAATATAAATAAAATAATATAGATATTATGTACATATAAGAGGAGTATTACTGTTGTAATTTATAATAAATAATAAAGTCCATGATAAAAGTATAGTTACTATATATGGAATGTATTGATCCCTATTCACTATTTTTGAGTTTGGATTAAAAACATCTTAAAAGTATTTTTAAATAGAGAGAGAGAGAGAGAGAGAGAGAGAGAGAGAGTTCAGACTTTTAATATGAGGTGGTTTTTCTTCTCATATTTTTGAGACAGAGAACTGAAAAGTGAATTTACCATAGTTTCTTGTGTTGTAGATGAAACAGTTGAAACCAGAGCTGTTGGAAACCAGCAGGCGATGATGCGGTTAGATCTTGCAAGCGTTTGACCTTCAAGGTGTTACGGACATAAGCACAAACCCCTCCACCTGTCTTTCCGATGCGATCAAGTCGGATCAGTTTATAGCCATCGATGTTGATTTCGTTATTTTTGATAGTAGTATTAAGCCAGGATTCCGATATGGTAAAGACATCATAATCACCGTTATGGATAAGTTGTTTGATCTGAAAAAAATGCTCTCGGTTTTTCAGTGAGCGCACGTTCAGGTGGGAGATTGTGATAGTAGATTTCAAATTTTGCATTTGGTTGATACGAGATGACCTTTTGTCCACGGACACAGTAATACGTGGTCACTGGCAGAATCACTCTAGAACAAGTCCAAAAAAGTTTAAAAATTAACCGTTAACCGTAAAAGCCACTACCCCATTGAGTTCATCCAAGATGGCTGCCATGACGTCTCATACGACTAAGTAATACATGAGCCAATATTTTAATAGTTTTCTTAATTTATTTGAATTCGAAAAATAATTTGATAGTTTGTTCAATTTAAACTCGACATCCGAGCCGCTTGGCAAAAATCGTGCAGTGAAGTAGTTCACAATGGATGCTTTCTGGGTGATTTGAGAACTCAATTTCTAAAATTTGAGCTCGGTTTTCTCAGCACTCAGTATCGGTCTCGGATTTTCGAAAAGCGTTAGAGTCTCGGGCTCGAATTTTCAAACAAGAGTCTCGGCGTCTCGGCGAGTCTCGGATTTTACCATTTGCCACCCCTTATTCTCGACGTTATTTGACTTTGTTTTAAGTTTGAGTCAGTGAAATTGAGCCGGATTTCTTGACAGAAAAGCACTCGAAGACTTAAAATATAATTTGTTTTTGATTTTATCTGCACAGCGATATATGGAGTTTATCTTCTCGTGAAAAGAAATATTTCACTCGTTCGTTGTGCTCACTCGTGAAATATTTCTTTCCACTCGAAGATACGTGATAAACTCCATATCTTCGCGCTACCGTGTAATATCCTCTGTGTATTCAACAAATTGTTTTCGGTTTTCTAGATAACTAGTTATCCATTCTGATGCAGTTCTTCTTATTCCGTAGTGTTCCAATTTATTTATAAGAATCTTGTGGTTAACAGTATCAAAGACTTTCGATAAGTCCAGAAAAACACCAACACAGGCTTCCTTAATTATTATCAATAGATGAAGAAATTTGGTCAACTAGTTGCATTAATTATGGCTAGATTGGTTGAGTGGTTTGATCATAGTTAGTAGAGGGGACTCTACTCTACCTCTACTAACTATGGTTTGATGGAAATCCATATTGATGTTCATAGAAAACACTGTGTTTATTAATGAAAGAAACTATTCTTTCAAAAATTGTTTTTTCAAAAAACTTTGAAAAGGCAGGTAATATTGAAATAGGCCTATAGTTATTGAAAGTTGAATGGCAGTCGCTTTTATATATGGGAATTACTCTAGCAATCTTTGTGTTTTCTGGGACTATGCCTGTAGAAATGGATAGATTAATTAAATAACTTAAAGGTCTGGCAAGTGAATCAATATTTCTTTTAATATCTGCCATGTTGATGTCATCAAAACCTTTTGCTTTACCTGATTTAAAACTGGAAGATATTAATTTCATTTCATTTTCGGTTACAGGTTCTTACTTAAAACGTAAGAGAAATTGAACATTGTGAAGACAAAAGAGGGAAAAAAAAACTTAAGAAAATTCATCCTTGAGCGCACCGTTAATGACCTGATGATTGCGTCATGTCTCTTGTAGAGCCTTCAAGAGAATTTGGATTTCAATCAATAAAAACTGTCAGTTCTTCCCAATATTTTTCCAGTTATCTTTAAAATCACAACAAAACTAATTTCAATCAGTTTGACACGCAAATATTACAAAATATTGCTGGCGTCGGGGAAAGTATATTGGGAATTACTCCATTACAGCACGACTTTGCCAATACCGAACATATTTTCTTACAACTAGCTTTAAATACTTTGCGGTATCCACGTCTCAACGCATTTAAGTTCAGTCTTGTGTGTCGTTTATGCGCTGCGTGCTGGTTATCAGTGACATAAGTTGAAAGGCAAACGCAGTCTATTTCGTACAGTTTCGTAAAACAGCGACTTGCAAACTTCCAATAACCATGACAGGTGACATTAGAAGTGATCATGCGACAACAGCAGGAGTACTTGGAATACTCATTCTCCTTTGTGGCATCGGTGACTTTATTACGGGAATCATTTGGATTACTCGTTTTCATATTCACTGGAGGGACAGGTCTTTGGTCGGGCATCCCGGTGAGTTACACTACTTTTAGAACGACGAATTCTCTCTTTTATATCTTTTTGTTTTCCTTGCTTATCAAAAACAGTTCCACTACAGTTCCACCATGCGTTCACTCCTGCAATGTTAAAAGAAGATTGGGTGTAATCCATTTGTATTTTACAATAACAAATAATCGTTGGGTTTGAAATGGGATTCCTCAAGGAACGTGTTTGATTGCACGCGTAATAAAAGTGAGCTACAAACTATATTGAAAATGTCATTTTATTCAATCAATTTCAAGTACCTATATTATAAAAAAGCCCTGCCAAGTAAAATGTAAAAGAAACGTTGGGAATCAGGTACTAAAATAACTTAAGGAGAAATAAACTGTCAGGTGAGAAGTCAAGATATTCGTGTATAAACAGACAGTACTTGAAGCGAAAATTCGTCTGTAAAAATCGTAAGCAAGCTTCGCTAAAGTTGTGGCTGAAGTGTTCGTAAGTTTCATGTGAGGACCCGTTTAACTGAGACTTACTATTTTTTATTACTTGGCGTCTTTTAATTTAGCAGATACGAGGATCACTGTGAACCTTTTTTCCCCGGCATAGTTTTTTCCTTCACACAACTTCAATTGCAGTTCACCGCTTCAGTGATCAGCAACACAGTCGAAGCAACAGACGCAAAATTACATTTCGATAAAACTGCTGGAAATTTTCAATCCAGTGGCTTGAGGCTGCTGTAACGAGATAACCAAGGAGCAAATTATAATGTAGTTCATACAGGGTAAACATCCATTCACGGAAATTCTGATAACTTGGAAGCTTCAGATTAGATTCTACTTTGCTTTATATTTTATCGTTTGTCAGATCGAACACTTTTCCTGCTTCTGATTGGTCAGTTTAGGACGTGGGTTTCCTGTGGTGTTACGCACGGACACCCGTATTTACTTACTTACATACTTACTTACTTACTCATATCGGCGTCATCGACTCAACTCATGGAAATGTATGGAGAAAATCCATGAGTTAAGTCGATGACGTCACTGACACCTAAAACGAATGCCAAAAATCTAGTACTTTCCTTTTGAATACCAAAAACATATTTTACAGCCAAAATCGTTGCATCGCGACCAGCAAATTACAAATTTTGTTTTGATTTTGGGTTTTTCTGAACCGTCAATCAGTTTTGGGGGCGGAGCTTCTTGCAAATCAACCAATCACTGAACGAGTTCGTGAAAGCTCCGCTCCCAAAAATGATGAATGGATCAAAGAGACCAAAATCTTACCGACGTTGGAGGTCGCGATGCAACGATTTTCGCTGTAATTGGTGATCAATAGACTTTTGAAGATTTATTTCACGAAGTTTCTGCAGTAAATAAAATTTCACCGATTTTTGATCAAAGTAGCACTTAAATGAGATATGCCAATGAAATATCATCAAATACATTTATTCAAAACAAGAGAAAATAAGATCAAAATGATTAATCAAAATGTAAACGTTTATCGTACGAGACGTACTGTAAAAAAAGCATATTTAAACCATAAAATATACACTAACTGCTAACACAATTCTTGTTATGCGAGTTAACTGGACAAGAAATTTCGCAAACAAGAATCTGGAAAAATGTCACTTTTACGTTATGATAAATGACGGCGGAAAGGCTGAAAACGTTTTATTGCATCTCATAATAAAGGCACCTGGAGGTTGTTAAAGCTCAATACTAGTATCCTAGCCGTTTCAAACAGAAAGTGAAGTGATTTATAAAGGCTTATAGCTACGAATTTTTCTCTATAGTTATTTTCTCTATTTTTCTCTATAGTTATTTTGAACTGAATAAAAAGAAACTATATAGCAAATGACCGTAACCTCATTCATCAAAAGTCAGCTAAGAAGATAAACATGTTTTCGTGTGTTGATCACGTGTCTCTGTCCTCTGATAGTTGTGATGCTTTGCACAAGACACCGTTTATTCTAAAAACTAGTGAAACTACTGACAAAATACATTGCACGTGGTCACAAGGATTATTCACGTGATAGTGGAATAAATTAACTTGGTATATACCAACTGTTTTAAGGTGACTCGAACCAGTTGTTTTCAGACCGCACCGCACATTTTCATTTGGCGCAATGGACAACCTAATGCGCACCAATGGACTTGGTTTCTACACCAAATATGAGGATAAGATTGAAGTTTTAAATGATGTTATAATTAAATCGCTCAACGTTTTCAAAATAGCGAAAATCGAACATCGTCAAAAATGGTTTTCCTCTAATATCTCGCAAAATTGATGAGCTTCAGACAAGCGGTAAACTGTATAGAAAAATTCAGACAAATGCACAACATTTCAAAGTGATTTTAAGAGATTTAATCTGTTTGATTTTCTTTAAATCGCCAAAGTTTCCACAGATGCTGTATTTCTATTCTTGGATATAACGACAGCGTAAACAATACTCGAAGTACGCAAAACACCACGAGAACACTTTGCAAATATTGCCAAAATATACACTTACCTTACGTGAAAAAGCCGACTTTCAACTCTTCATCGATGTCTAGATATATTTTTTTCTTTCCAAGTCTCTTGTGAGACATTTTCTCCGCAACTTTGTACATCAGAAGTTGTTTTTGAAAATCTCAAAAACGCAAGCTTATTTTTGCTTGGCGTTTAAGTAGGGCATTACTTGTTCTATACACAGCAATATTGCAACAGCTCATTCAAATACAAGCACTAAAACGATCCGAAACTTAAACCTGATGTTGACCCAAACGCCAGCTCAAAACTTGCATTGAGACAACCATTCGACTAGCTAATTAGCATATTGCACTCGCAAATTGTTCACAGCATGTGCACGTGCATAGCATAGAGTTCCACGCTTCATGCATCAGGAACCGGAAATATAGAATTCGCTTTAGAATAACTTTCACTTCTAATATTTGTATGTTTTTAGGTTGGGAAGACATGATATTTTTTTAAAAAGAGCAAGCATAATATTTGGGAAATAATATTAACTAATTAGCAGTAAACATCACCAAATAAACAAAAGAAAAGAATTTAATCTTATTTCCGGTTCCTGATGCATGTAGCGAATGTAGCGTGGAACTGTATGCTATGCACGTGCACATGCTGTGAACAATTTGCGAGTGCAATATGCTAATTAGCGAGTCGAATGGTTGTCTCAATGCAAGTTTTGAGCTGGCGTTTGGGTCTACATCAGGTTTAAGTTTCAGGTCGTTTTAGTGCTTGTATTTGAATGAGCTGTTGCAATATTGCTGTGTATAGAACAAGTAATGCCCTACTTAAACGCCAAGCAAAAATAAGCTTGCGTTTTTGAGATTTTCAAAAACAACTTCTGATGTACAAAGTTGCGGAGAAAATGTCTCACAAGAGACTTGGAAAGAAAAAAATATATCTAGACATCGATGAAGAGTTGAAAGTCGGCTTTTTCACGTAAGGTAAGTGTATATTTTGGCAATATTTGCAAAGTGTTCTCGTGGTGTTTTGCGTACTTCGAGTATTGTTTACGCTGTCGTTATATCCAAGAATAGAAATACAGCATCTGTGGAAACTTTGGCGATTTAAAGAAAATCAAACAGATTAAATCTCTTAAAATCACTTTGAAATGTTGTGCATTTGTCTGAATTTTTCTATGCAGTTTACCGCTTGTCTGAAGCTCATCAATTTTGCGAGATATTAGAGGAAAACCATTTTTGACGATGTTCGATTTTCGCTATTTTAAAAACCTTGATCGATTTAATTATAACACCATTTGAAACTTCAATCTTATCCTCACATTTGGTGTAGAAACCAAGTCCATTGGTGCGCATTAAGTTGTCCATTGCGCCAAATGAAAATGTGCGGTGCGGTCTGAAAACAACTGGTTCGAGTCACCTTAAGGGAAGAGGTGTTCTGTCCAACGATGTACTCCCAGTAAAAGGATCCTTCAGGATTCACAGTCTGCACTTCATAGAAATATCTTGAATAAAGTTAAAAGAGAAGGCAGGCAACTTCTAATATCCAAAAATACTTTAATTTGAACGTTTCGACCTTCGGTCTTCTTCAGTAAAAGTAAACTAAAACGAATTAATAATTACTAGTGTACAAGGTAAAAGAAGGGGATGATCAAATTTTTAAAGTATTTATTGCTGCGAGCGAAGCGAGTAGCCTCCTATTCGGAACACAGTGTAATCTGTGGATGTCACTAGACGAACATGCGATACATACGATCAGCGGTTCAAGTCCATACCGTATTGAGAGTCGATTCAAGGATGTCACTAGACGAACACGCGATACATACGATCAGCGGTACAAATTTTTACATGTGAGATATATAATACCCATGATATAGAAGGACAAAGGCCAACGCCACTAGAAGTTGACAGACAAATTAAAAGGTCTTTACTACTGCGGCTTGTTGAACTACAGGCAACCAGTGTACGGTTCGAGGTGCGTCTTGTTAAAAAGTTTATTAACGACAACATGTCAATCGCTCTTACTCTAGTGGCAGCTAATCTAAATGTCCTTTTTAAGCCGATTTTGGGCTCCCTTTTACATGGGCACGAGTGAATGCACGAGTGCTTCTAGTTCAATATTGAAGGTCAACTAGCAGTGTTCGTCACACAACGCACAGGAGATAGACAAGAAACATTTGTTATCTGGTTATATATCAGACAAAGCGGTGTACAGGTGTACTTTCGTGAGTTTTAGGGGAACAGTTCTGCTAACGTGGATACACCTGCTGTTCTGCTCGCAGCATTTCACTGTGAAACAAATGACATTCATTTACACCCAATTTTCTTGTTGGAGTTTTGTCTTGCCTTAACCCTTTTCTCAATTTTTATTGTAGCTTATTGTGACAGGAGTCCTGGGGATTATAGTGTGGGCTAAGAAAAACAGAGGAGTTGTAAGTAATGTTAATGGTCTCGACATTTACACAACTACATGATCATCATTAACCTAACAATGTTACTGTTTATTCTTTACAGGTCATCGGTTTTCTGGTGATGTGCATACTCTGTATCATTATAGCTGCAGTTCAGGCTTTTCTGGCATGGTTAGCATATGCTATATGGGTTGCTCTCACCGGTGACGCAAAGTGCCACCAGACTGGATCGGACTGCATTTGTACGAACAATCTGGGAAAAACTGAGAGACTTTCAGGTAATTAAAAAAAAGATACTACATTAGAACACACCACAACTCACTGCTGACAACACTACACATTAAAAATAACAACCTAAGACTACAGAACGCCACGCCATACTGTACAATACAATCTACCACATAACATTATATTAAGCCCTCACGATACCATATATCAAGCCTACGCGACTCACCCGAAAGGGATTACGGGAAGAAATGACTAAAGTTATAAAACCACAAAAATCCCATACGATTACTCAAATTCTGCTTGTCTGACCTTATACACTCAAGAACTTCAGTTACTGATGCAAAAGTGAATATCAAAGCCTAAAAGAATGTTTAGTTTTGCTACTACCCATACTCCTTTTCAGTCTAGTCGCGTGGGCTTGAGAGCTCACATACGACAACCTATTTTGAAATAGGTGTATACTCACTCTACAAGACAAGACAAGACAAAACTTTATTTAAACACGGTAAAAAAAAGCTAAATATTTACAAATAATGAATAAAAACTGGTTTCCATGTTTGCCGTGTGGGAATCCGATTCGAATAAAAATTGTCAACTCCTCTTTTGAAGTGAGAGAGTGAGCTTGACTTTCTCAGTTCAACTGACCGGAAATCCACTTCACAGTACAGAGCCGCTATGACTGAAGCTTCGCTTGCAGTATTCTGTTCGCGGTTTACGAATATTAAGTTTGCTTTGAGAGTACGGCCTAAATACATAAGGAGCACTCTTTATATATGATGAACAAATCCTCTAGATAACTAGAAGTAAGAGCAAACTGCACTCTAGACATCATACTGCACTCTACCACACCATACTGCACTCTATCACACCATACTGCACTCTACCACACTATACTACACTCTATCACACTATACTACACTCTATCACACCATACTACACTCCACCCACATACCACTCCACCACACCATACACTCCACCTCACCATACTACACTCCACCTCACCATACTACACTCCACCTCACCATACTACACTCCACCTCACCATACTACACTCCACCTCACCATACTACACTCCACCACACCACACTACACTCCACCACACCATACTACACTCCACCACACCATACTACACTCCACCACACCATACTACACTCCACCACACCATACTACACTCCACCACACCATACTACACTCCACCACACCATACTACACTCCACCACACCATACTACACTCCACCTCACCATACTACACTCCACCACACCATACTACACTCCACCTCACCATACTACACTCCACCACACCATACTACACTCCACCACACCATACTACACTCCACCACACCATACTACACTCCACCACACCATACTACACTCCACCACACCATACTACACTCCACCTCACCATACTACACTCCACCACACCATACTACACTCCACCACACCATACTACACTCCACCACACCATACTACACTCCACCTCACCATACTACACTCCACCACACCATACTACACTCCACCACACCATACTACACTCCACCACACCATATACACTAACCATACTGCACTCTATCACACCATACTACACTCTATCACACCATACTACACTATACACCATACCTTACCATGCTACAACCATACTATCCTACACTATCACACTACTGCATCTATCACACCATACTGCACTCTATCTATCACACCATACTGCACTCTATCACCATACTACACTCTACACACCATACTGCACTCTATCACACCATACTACACTCTATCACACCATACTGCACACTATCACACCATACTGCACTCTATCACACCATACTACACTCTACCACACCATACTGTACTCTAGCACACCATACTGCACTCTATCACATCATACTGCACTCTACCACACCATACTGCACTATACATCATACCTTACCGTGCTACACCATACTGCACTATACACCAGACCTTACCATGCTACACCATACTGCACTCTATCACATCATACTGCACTCTACCACACCATACTGCACTCTATCACACCATACTAAACTCTAAAACACCATACTGCACTCTAGCACACCATACTACACTCTATCACACCATACTAAACTCTAAAACACCATACTGCACTCTATCACACCATGCTGTACTCTAGTACACCATACTGCACTCTATCACATCATACTACACTCTAGTACATCATACCATGCACTAACGTGTCACAAGACAGCACTCCTTTTCAATAGTCCGTTTTTTGTTTACAGGTAACAAATGTGACCAAGTGAACACTTTGGTTGGTGGTCTTCTTGCCTTCCTCATTCTCAGTGCATTTGGAGCATTCTTTAGTCTGATTGGTTCCATCTTTGGTTGCATATCTACTTGCGGTGGCAGACAGGTAAACAATGTTTGATAAATTTTGTCAAACTCATTAAATAATTCATTAAAAACACATTTGAAAATCATGACCGCGAAGGAGTCTGTATATTGTATATACCTAGTTCAATTAATGTTGTATGCTGTCATGGCTATTTTTGTATGAGGGCTTAAGGGTTGGAAGAATTAAGTTATCGGCAAAAGCATACGCGACTTACCCGAAAGGGAGTATGGGTAGAAATTACTAAAGCTATAAAACCACATAAATCAAGACAACTCAAAATAGCTTACTTTGGCCTTGAACATTAAAGAACTTCACTTGTTGATGCTAAAATCAAGGCCAAACCTGAAAAGAAAATATTTTTTTGCCCTCTATCCATACTCCTTTTCGGCCTTGTCGCGTAGGCTTGAGACTTCTCGTACGACAACATTTTTTGAAATAGGTGTATGTTACTTGGACCATAATGTCTTTTTATATACACTAGCGTCAGAGCTGCAATTGTAATCCAAAACTTGCGACAACGATGCTAGCATGAAATGTCCAGGCTTAAATGATCCACAATTCAGAGATAGATTGAATCTTCACCATGGATAATATTTATTTTTATCATCCCAGACTCCTGGAACTGTGGTGATCCAACAGCCTGCAATTGTCATGGCGCCTCAACATGCTTACGCTGGCCCTGAAGGACAGATGCAAGCCGGTTATCCACCGCAGCAACCCCCTCAGTACACAGAGAAGCAACCAACTGTGCCGTAAATGAATGGACAAGAACGATCATTTCCCCATCTTTGTAACCAACAACAGTAGCATAGAATTCTAGTTGTACCAAGTATAACCTGGGTACTAAAGAGGTCATATATGACAACACACTCATTCACAACTTACTCGTTTCACACTCATACGAAATCTGCTCTAAGAGTAGACTTAGCATCTTATTAATTCCATAGGAACGAAGAAGACAAGGACTACTAATGAATAATGCACTACTAAGTATTGTATCTTGCACACCCCGACTAGCGTGAACGAGGCCTAATACAAGCAGAGCATAAGAGAATATCGAGACTCTGTACACAACCAGATAACTGCCTTCGGTAGCCAATGAGGTGCTATCCCGCAATTGAGCGATTTTTAGAACTTGATTTCGTCAGGAATGGCTCAGATAGGAAGAATCAGTTCGTGCTGGAAACCCGGCATAGCTAATCGAACAAAATCGATTTATGATTGGTTTGGCAATCGAACATAATCGAACTGGGACTGTTTTGGTGAGTTCGTTTTCCGAACTTAACCGAACAAAATCACTCAAATTAGGTTCAATTTTGGTCGGTGACTGAAAAAAAGTGAATTCCGATGGCTTTAATGACGAATTCAGTGATGTGAAAATATATATTTTTAAATAAAGAAATAGAGAACCACAATAAATGTAATCCTAAGCGAGTGAGGAGGGGAGGGGAGGGAAGGAAGGGGGAAGAGGGGACTGAGATAAATTCGGTTTGATTACGTTCGATTGAAGAATCGTCCGATTACCGAACGTTCGATTGTGTTTGATTGCCACCACGTTTTGATTAGTTCGATTGAGTTCGATTACCGAACGTTCATGACAAAAAATAGGGAGTCCGTATATATCTCGGTCTTCTGGTTATGCTGTCTCGATGCAAGTAGTATGTACGTAAATAGAGTAGATTTAGCTAAGATTTCATCTGAGTGTGAAACGCACTGCGCCGTGTGGCTGCTGTGATGTTTATAAAAACGCTCAAGATCCCTGCCGTGACGGCGCGTGCGATGTCGTTTTCACAGTCATACGAAATCTACTCGATTTTGGTTTTCACTCTTTGCTATTTGTTTTCTAAGGGTATTTTGAATGATAGTTTAATTACGGCTTTGATGTGGATATTTTTTAACTTTTTAATATAAACATATCATAAAATCAATAATTTTTTAGCATGTGCATGCAATAAAAGTTGTTTGGTTTAATATTGTAACTCGTTTTACAATTTGAAGCGGCACCAATAATGAAATCAATTAGAATTTGTATCCGAATTTCCCTTGATGAATTTACGCTATTCAGAATACATACCTCGTATTAGCCCCCAGTATTAGTTCTTCGATTTGAAGGGTATGGCTCTTTATCACTGACAAAACAAAATTTGGGGTGGAGAGAGAGATTCTGTATAAAATTTCGTATAAAAACAAGGGCGATACTCTTATGAACTTTAACATATAACTTCTCTTTTTCCATGCGTCTATGCCCTAATAAGTGCAAAGGCGTAAAATGTGGCGGGGGAGGGGGGGGGGGGGGGGGAAAGACGCCACTTCCGTGCTAGCAGTGGATCTCTTAAAAAATTCTGACGACATACCGGAAACGGCCGGTCCTGGAAGTTTTCTTTAATTTGTTGCCCATGCGCTCGGTAAGTAGCAATGATGACACTAGTCCAGACCCAGGCCTCTTTTTACCCCGCTCCGCTTCGGTAAAACAGAGTCCAGAAGAACTTGCATGCGCATGCGTTACATGAACCAATGAGACACCGTAAAATTTTGGTGTGACCAGGTTACAAGGCTATGGTTCAATATGGCTGCTGTAAATGAAGGATTAGACGAAAGGTTATCCGAATTAAATCAGCTGTATGGGGCTAATTTTGAAGACGAATTCATCGATGAAGCAGTTAAGTATGCCTTCACTTGTACGAAGCACACGTTTTTTATCCAAATTGGAGCAAATCCAAGCCCTGTATGACTTGTCTAAAGGCCTTGTAACCAGGTCACACCAAAACTTTATCCGTGTCTGATTGGTTCATGTAACGCATGCGCATGCACGTTCTTCTGGACTCTGTTTTACCGAAGCGGAGCGGGGTAAAAGAGGCCTGGGTCTGGACTATGATCACACGTTAAATTTAGACAGTAAGCTTTAAGTTCGGTCCATACAGGAACTGTATGCCCTCGGTTTTGAAAGTCTCTACAACATACATGGCACACGCAGCATGCGCACGCATTTGTTTATTAACGTGAAACGCTGATTTTATCTTATCACTGACAACGATTCTTGAATTCTTCAATTCAGTGAAGCTCTATTTGGAGCAAAAAGTATACCTTTTAATGACAAGGAATTCATTTGAAATATTTAGCGCTAGATTACGGTTTGGAGCATTATTAATGTTACTTTTTGTGGTTTCGTTCATCTTCACCAGCTCCGCCATTTTGAAATTTGTACCGTTATATTGATTACCGCTGGTTAGACAGTGCTGGCGCATGATATTAAAATGATGCGATTTGGCAGTCTACCAGCCAGGCGTGAGTAGTATCCACAAATCTTTGATTGTCCAGGTTAATAGCAGATTTAGATGTGTGATTATAGGAATCACATAGATACATTCAATCGAGTTTCAAGTCATTTTCAAATTTCATCGTCGTCTCACTTTAACTTTATCCGTGAAACAAGATACTCAGATCGAACGTGTTATACACCTATTTCAAAAAAGGTTGTCGGGCGAGAGCTCGAGGCTTTAAGCTTAAGCGACTAGACCGCAAAGGAGTATGGGTAGTTGAAAAATTTACTCTCTTTTTGGCTTCGGTCTTTATTTGAAGCATCAATGAATAAAGGACTTTGTTGTATAAGCTCAACACTAGCTGGTTGAAAATTGTCGTGCTGATATTTATGTGGTCACTGGCAGAATCACTCTAGTAGTGAAATTAGCGAACAAGTCCAAAAAAGTTTAAAAATTAACCGTTAACCTGTAAAACCCACTACCCCATTGAGAACCTCTTCGGAAAAACTTTTGTTGAAGTTCATCCAAGATGGCTGCCATGACGTCACATACGACTAAGTAACACGTGAGCCAATATTTTGATAGTTTTCTTACTGTAATTTATTTGAATTCGAAAAATAATTTGATAGTTTGTTCAAACTGGACAACCCAGTGATTACAGACCATTACAATGAAGGTTGAGTGAATTAGTGTACCTTGGGTATTTACTATTTCGATAGATAGAAGTAGCAGTACTGAACTCTGTGCTTACAATTAGGTCTAAAATCGGTAGTGAGCAGCAACTCGTGAGATATGTTGTAATCGGATAGACTTAACAATACACAAGTTATGATCATTAAGTTAATGAATGGAATAGACCAGTTTCGAATTCCGTTTTGCTCAGCTTAGCCTCGAATCCAAGTAAAATATTCATGAATTTTTGCAAAAACTCTATGAATTCTAAAGTATTCTCTTTGTTTGTTTGTTCATTGCATTCCATCGGACTGTTGCTAAAATTCTATGGAATAAATTTCGCGTAATCGAGGCTTAGCCTGAGCAAAGAGGAACTCGAAAATGGAGTATTGTCACTCGGAAAGATGTTTTAAAATAATAAATGTCGTATGCTTCAGCGAGTGTGAAATATTAAAAAACTCGGAAAAGGTCGTGGGTTCAATCCCCGCTGGAGGCTCGGATTTTTCCGAGTCTCTTTTTCACACTCGATGAAGCACACATTTATTACTAATACACAAATAGTGTTTGCAAAGTAAAAGCAATCTATTATCATGAGTATGCTTTCAGTCCAACATTGCACAATGCCAACATTGCATCCATTTTGAGCTGGTGTTTACCTGACACTAGGATCATCCTAGGATCATGCATCGTAATTTTCCTGGACTACTAAAGCAAATTCATCCTTGAGCGCACCGTTAATGGCCTGTTGATTGCGTCATGTCTCTTGTAGAGCCTTCAAGAGAATTTGGATTTCAATCAATAAAAACTGTCAGTTTTTCCTAATATTTTTCCAGTAATCTTTAGAATCACAAAACTAATTTCAATCAGTTTGACACGCATATATTACAAAATATTGCTGGCCTGCGTCGGGGGAAATTATATTCGGAACTACTCCATTACAGCACGACTTCGCCATTACCGAACATATTTTCTTACAACTAGCTAGCTTTAAATACTTTGCGGTATCCAGGTCTCAACGCATTTAGGTTCTTGTGTGTCGTTTATGCGTTCTGGTTATCATTCATTTGACAGAAGTTGAAGGCTAAACGCAGTCTACTTCGTGCAGTTTCGTAAAACAGCGACTTGCAAACTTCTAATAACCATGACAGGTGATATTAGAAGTGATCATGCAGCTGCAGTAGGAGTACTTGGAATACTCATTCTCCTTTGTGGCATCGGTGACTGTAATTATGGGAATCATTTGGATTGATCGTTTTTATAGAACTTTAGGAGTAGGTCTTTGGTCTGGCATCCTGGTGAGTTACACTACTTTTAGAACGACGAATTCTCTCTGTCATATCTTTTTTATTTCTTTGCTTATCAAAAAGGGCTATATATATTTTCAGTCATCTCTAGAAGATTATCGACATAACCGACTACTGTGTAGTATATGCACGTTTGTTTAAGAGCATCATTTGCGTAGATAAGCTAGCTAGAAGACAAGCTAGTATTTTTTTGAAAACATTGAATCAGTTGCGTCTGATGAACACTGAAATAAATAATACTATTATCATTACTGAATATTCAAAAAAAGGAAAACAAGACGGTGCACTTAGCTTTTGATAGCTCATCTAAAGTACTAATAGTTGGGAAAAAAATACAGGCTCGGATTAGGTGCAAATTGAACATAGATCTTCTGATAATTTCATTTCTTTTCAACTCATATATAGCTTATTCAAAAACGTTCACTGTTGAAGATCAGAATCTGACATCTGAATCTGATTCTTAAATCTGGAAACTAGCTTGGAATTTTGATATATATAAAAATGAATGATGCAGACGGTTATTGGAATATGTTTGTAACATGTTAATTTATTCACTATCACGTGAATAATCCTTGTGACCACGTGCAATATATTTTGTCAGTAGTTTCACTAGTTTCTAGAATAAACGGTGTCTTGTGCAAAGCATCACAATGTTAATGGTCGTTAAATAGAATTGTGTTTTTTTAGTATTTTAGGTTAAGAACACTTCAAAGCAATTTATTTCTTTCGTCTCAGATTCCGACTGACCAGTGTCAACGTTTATGAAACAGATATATAATCTGTATGCTCAAAGAAGGATATAGTTTTCATTTGTATGTATTTAATGAGATGCCAAATATATAATATATGTATTCAAAACAAAAGAAAATAAGATCAAAATGATTAATCAAAATGTAAACGTTTATCGTACGAGGCGTACTGAAAAAAAAGCATATTTTCAAACAGTCGTGCACACATAAAACAAGACGCATGACTGCGTGAACCCAGGCACTTTAAGGCTGAGAAGCCTAATGAATTCCGCTATAACTGTCGGGATCCCTGTGTACTTAAATGATGACTTTATACACAGGCGCCAACGGCTGAACAAGTGTTTGGGTTACCTGTGGTCATGGACCGAATATAAAGAGTATGGACTTCGATAAAATTGTTCCGGCTTATGACATGTATGTTTGATTTAGGGCTCGAATAGTTCTAATAAAGTGTTCAATTAACCTTAAGTGTTGAGTTGGTCCTAGTTTTATAGCGTTATTTAATGCTTTAAGCATGAATCTGATTTCTACTATGAACTTATATCTGGACAAGGTCAGCAAACAACGCGGCCAACTCAACCACATCATTCACTTCAAACGCTAATAACTTCTCGAACTTTCACGCTAAAACCTCAGAATCAAGCCAGAAAAAACTTAAATAGATAGAAACACACGACATACCTTCAATTCCTGGACATATGGCTTTTTCATTGGAATATTGCGTATTACTTTCGAACTTCTCCTCAAATTGAGCTTTTGCCCCTTATCTGTCAAGTCTACCAAGTGACATTACTTACATTCCAGGACAAAAACCACTCTCTCGACCCTACACCATGTTGTACGAATGATTGGTGGAAACGGACGTCTTGAAGACCCAACCACTACCCCCACGAGTCACTACAAACTTTCCAAAAATCACGGACTGCCAACACGAAACTATTTCAAGAATCTAAAGTTAATCAACCCAGCAAACCCCGAGACGGGGATGAGAATGAGCATTTATCAGGTATTTTTAAATTCGTTAAACAGAAAAAGAATTACCATAGCTGGAAAGACCATGTTAAAATTAGCAAAACAGTGAAATTTGAAGGAATGAAATCCAAAACTCGCGTGAATATGAATTTTTGAAAAGTGTGAATTTGTAAGAAAACCTTTGCTGGTAGGCATCTCTTGCCTACCAGCGAATGTTTTCATACAAAATTTGGATTTCGGAAAATTCATATCTTCCTGAGTTTGAAAGTTACTTCATTCACACTTCACAGTTTTACTAATTTTGACGTGCTCCTTCCAGCTATGGTAATTATATTTCTGTACAACGGTGACTTTTGGAATTACACGATAAAAGCTCATTCGATTGGTATTTTTCCATTTTAACCGTCCTCCTCAACACTTAGGGTTAATTAAACACTTTATTAGAACTATTCGAGCCCTAAATCAAACATACATGTCATAAGGAACAATTTTATCGAAGTCCATACAATTCTTTATATTCGGTCATGACCACAGGTAACCCAAACACTTGTTCAGCCGTTGGCGCCTGTGACTGGACAAGAACTTTCGCAAACAAGAATCTGGAAAAATGTCACTTTTACGTTATGATAAATTACGGCGGAAAGGCTGAAAACGTTTTATTGCATGTCATAATAAGGGCACCTAGAGCGGGTTGTTAAAGCTCAATACTAGTATCCTAGCCGTTTCAAACAGAAAGTGAAGTGCTTATAGGCTTATAGGGCTGATAGCTACGAATTTGTCATTATATATATAAAACTTTATGGACGAAAAATTGGATTTGCTACCATTTACTAGCTTGCAAATGTGGTGCAAATATGTTGTAAACATAATGCAAATGAGTGGTAAATACCGCATTTGCTCATCCCATTTTTCATCCGATTCGCAAATACGGTATTCACCAGATTTGCATCTGGTTTACTACATATTTGCACCACCTTTGCTACCCCAGTAAATGGTAGCTAATTTAATTTTCTCAATAGTTATTTTAAACTGAGTAAAATTGAAACTAGCAAATGACCATAACCTCATTCATCCAAAATCAGCTAATTCTCAAAATCAAAACGACTCTAATTTAATGCAACGGGACATGTAATTTTCCAAGTAATTTTCAACTAAAGATCAAAGAGGGTTACTATATTGAACGGTTGAAACCCGATTTAAACAAACAAGTTGAGCATGTCGTCAGCTTAACTTTGTTATGTTAACTTAGTTTATCTTTTTAGTTATCTTTAGTTTATACCTCACCTTAGATAATAACTTGCTATCTTATTGGCTAGTTGACATTTTGTTCGTTAGTAACTGAATGTATAGGTATCAGTATATATTCACCCACTTTGTAATACTAACTCATATGGCTGAAGATGATGTTAAGTAACATCGAAACATGTCCCGTTGCATTAAAAGAGTCGTTTTGATTTTGAGAATTGTTGTATCGTTTGTACTTTTGAGACCTTTGATCATAGCCTCCTCCGCAGGCAACTGTTCGCTTTTTCACTTTGGGCCTCCTGTGTTAAAGACACATAACTTGGCCTCCTCCTTTTCGTCCCCAGTCTTTTTTCTTCTCAAAATTTCGCACAGGAAGCTCAAAAGGTTGCATGCGGAGGAGGCTATGCTGATCACGTGTTTCTATTCTCTGATAGTAGCACAATAGCTAGCCAATCAGCCCGCCCGTTATATCTCATATATTAATTTGTTTAAAGCTATTATAATAAAAATTAAGTACACACGTCTTCCTTACAGAGTGATTTCTTTCCATTCACCAATTTTCCAGCTGGTGTTTTGTTTTGCCTTAACCCTTGTCTTTTCTCAATGTTTATTGTAGCTTATTGTGACAGGAATCCTGGGGATTATTGTATGGGGAAAGAAAATCGGAGGAGTTGTAAGTGATAGTAGTAGTCTCGACATTTACACAAATACATGATCAAAATTAACTTAACAATGTTACTGTTTATTCTTTGCAGGCCATCGGTTTTTTGGTGATGTGCATACTCTGTATCATTATACTTGCAGTAGAGGCTACCCTGGCATGGCTAGTTTTTGCTATATGTATGGTGTGGTAGAGTACAGTATGGTGTGATAGGGTGTTGTATGGTGTGCTAGAGTGCAGTATGGTGTACTAGAGTGCAGTATGGTGTGCTAGAGTGCAGTATGGTGTGCTAGAGTGCAGTATGGTGTGCTAGAGTGCAGTATGATTTGCTATCTAGAGTGCAGTATGATTTGCTATCTAGAGTGCAGTATGGTGTACTAGAGTACAGTATGGTGTGCTAGAGTGCAGTATGGTGTGCTAGAGTGCAGTATGGTGTGCTAGAGTGCAGTATGGTGTGCTAGAGTACAGTATGGTGTGATAGAGTACAGTATGGTGTACTAGAGTACAGTATGGTGTGCTAGAGTGCAGTATGGTGTGCTAGAGTGCAGTATAGTGTGCTAGAGTGCAGTATGGTGTGATAGAGTGTAGTATGGTGTGCTAGAGTGCAGTATGGTGTGCTAGAGTGCAGTGTGGTGTGCTAGAGTACAGTATGGTGTGCTAGAGTACAGTATGGTGTGATAGAGTGCAGTATGGTGTACTAGAGTACAGTATGGTGTGCTAGAGTGCAGTATGATGTGATAGAGTACAGTATGGTGTGATAGAGTGCAGTATGGTGTGATAGAGTACAGTATGGTGTGATAGAGTACAGTATGGTGTGATAGAGTACAGTATGATGTGATAGAGTACAGTATGGTGTACTAGAGTACAGTATGGTGTGCTAGAGTGCAGTATTGTGTGCTAGAGTGCAGTATGGTATGCTAGAGTGCAGTATGGTGTGATAGAGTGCAATATAGTGTGATAGAGTACAGTATGGTGTACTAGAGTACAGTATGGTTTGCTAGAGTGCAGTATGGTGTGCTAGAGTGCAGTATGGTGTGCTAGAGTGCAGTATGGTGTGGTAGAGTACAGTATGGTGTGATAGAGTGTAGTATGGTGTGATAAAGTACAGTATGGTGTGATAGAGTGCGGTACCGTTATGGTAGAGTGCAGTATGGTGTGGCTGAGTGTAGTATGGTGTGGTAGAGTGCAGTATGGTGTAATAGAGTGTAGTATGGTGTGCTAGAGTGCAGTATGGTGTGCTAGAGTGCAGTATGGTGTGATAGAGTACAGTATGGTGTGCTAGAGTACAGTATGGTGTGATAGAGTGCAGTATGGTTGCAATACGTTCAGTAATGGTTGCAATACCGTTCAGTAAGGTTGCAATACCGTTCAGTATGGTTGCAATACTGTTCAGTATGGTTGCAATACCTGTTCAGTAAGGTTGCAATACCGTTCAGTATGGTTGCAATACCGTTCAGTAAGGTTGCAATACCGTTCAGTATGGTTGCAATACTGTTCAGTAAGGTTGCAATACCTGTTCAGTAAGGTTTGCAATACTGTTCAGTCAGGTTGCAATACAGTGCAGTATGGTGTACTAGAGTACAGTATGGTGTGCTAGAGTGCAGTATGATGTGATAGAGTACAGTATGGTGTGATAGAGTGCAGTATGGTGTGATAGAGTACAGTATGGTGTGATAGAGTACAGTATGGTGTGATAGAGTACAGTATGATGTGATAGAGTACAGTATGGTGTACTAGAGTACAGTATGGTGTGCTAGAGTGCAGTATTGTGTGCTAGAGTGCAGTATGGTATGCTAGAGTGCAGTATGGTGTGATAGAGTGCAATATAGTGTGATAGAGTACAGTATGGTGTACTAGAGTACAGTATGGTTTGCTAGAGTGCAGTATGGTGTGCTAGAGTGCAGTATGGTGTGCTAGAGTGCAGTATGGTGTGGTAGAGTACAGTATGGTGTGATAGAGTGTAGTATGGTGTAGGTGGAGTGTAGTATGGTGTGGTGGAGTGTAGTATGGTGAGGTGGAGTGTAGTATGGTGTGGTGGAGTGTAGTATGGTGTGGTGGAGTGTAGTATGGTTGTGGTGGAGTGTAGTATGGTGTGCTAGAGTGCAGTATGGTGTGCTAGAGTGCAGTATGGTGTGATAGAGTACAGTATGGTGTGCTAGAGTACAGTATGGTGTGATAGAGTGCAGTATGGTGTACTAGAGTACAGTATGGTGTGCTAGAGTGCAGTATGATGTGATAGAGTACAGTATAGTGTGATAGAGTGCAGTATGGTGTGATAGAGTACAGTATGGTGTGATAGAGTACAGTATGGTGTGATAGAGTACAGTATGATGTGATAGAGTACAGTATGGTGTACTAGAGTACAGTATGGTGTGCTAGAGTGCAGTATTGTGTGCTAGAGTGCAGTATGGTATGCTAGAGTGCAGTATGGTGTGATAGAGTGCAATATAGTGTGGTAGAGTGCAGTATGGTGTGTTAGAGTACAGTATGGTGTGATAGAGTACAGTATGGTGTGATAGAGTACAGTATGGTGTGATAGAGTACAGTATGGTGTGATAGAGTGCAGTATGGTGTGATAGAGTGTAGTATGGTGTGCTAGAGTGCAGTATGGTGTACTAGAGTACAGTATGGTGTGCTAGAGTAGTATGGTGTAGTAGAGTGAGTATATATGGTATCGTGAGGGCGATGTGGTGTGGTTGAGCTCAATACGATGTGGCAGGTTGTATTGTACAGTATGGCGTGGCCTTATGTAGTTTTATGTGTAGTGTGTAGTGTTGTCAGTAGTGAGTCGTGGTGTGTTGTAATATAGTAAGATTTGGTAAAATTACCTAAAAAAGTCACCCTTTGTCCATCTTTGTTAATACAAACACAGTCCGATCCAACCTCGTTGCACCTTTCGTCACCGGAGAGAACATTACTGCACTCTATCACACCATACTGCACTCTATCACACCATACTGCACTCTATTGCAACCATACTGACGGTATTGCAACCTTACTGAACGGTATTGCAACCATACTGACGGTATTGCAACCATACTGAACGGTATTGCAACCATACTGAACGGTATTGCAACCTTACTGAACGGTATTGCAACCATACTGAACGGTATTGCAACCATACTGACTGTATTGCAACCATGACTGTACTCTAGCACACCATACTGTACTCTAGCACACCATACTGTACTCTAACACACCATACTGCACTCTAGCACACCATACTGTACTCTAGCACACGATACTACACTCTAGCACACCATACTACACTCTAGCACACCGTACTGTACTCTAGCACACCATACTACACTCTAGCACACCATACTACACTCTAGCACACCGTACTGTACTCTAGCACACCATACTACACTCTAGCACACCATACTGCACTCTACCACACCATACTGCACTCTATCACACCATACTGTACTCTAGCACACCATACTGTACTCTAACACACCATACTGCACTCTATCACACCATACTGTACTCTAGCACACCATACTGCACTCTATCACACCATACTGCACTCTAGCACACCATACTACACTCTAGCACACCATACTGCACTCTAGCACACCATACTGCACTCTATCACACCATACTGCACTCTAGCACACCATACTGCACTCTAGCACACCATACTACACCATCTTCTTAGATTTGAAGAAAGCTTTTGACACCGTTGACCATAGTATCCTCATTTCCAAATTAAGTCTCTATGGTTTTGACAGCTTTACTGTCAATTGGTTTAAATCTTATCTGAGTGACGTGACCGGACACAGCAATGCTTTGTAAATGGAGTTCTATCTGATTTCTCGCCAATTTCCTATGGTGCCCCCCAGGGCACAATACTAGGACCAACACTATTTCTCTTATATATAAATGATTTGCCAAATTGCATTGATTTTAGTAAAGTTAAGCTTTATGCCGACGACACAAGCTTAAACTTTTCTGATACTGAAACATTAAGTTTAAATACACAAATGAAGGCTGACCTGCAAAGTATTATGAGATGGCTCCTTGCCAATAAATTAACATTGAACATACTCAAGTCAGAATTCATGTTAATTGGAAGTTACCAGCGCCTTTCTACTCTAGAAACTGATAATTTCTCTTTAAACGTAGAAGGTGCTAGCCTCAAGAGAACTACTCAAACAAAATACCTTGGGGTGCAAATTGACGAGAATCTATCTTGGGGCACTCATATAGAGTATATTAAAAAGAAAATATCTTGCGGTCTGGCAACAATTAAAAAAGTTAAGCCCTACCTCCCACAGGACAGTTTAGTGAACATCTACAATTCAATAATTGAACCCTACTTCAATTATTGTTGTCTTGTGTGGGATAGTATTAGCAATACGCTCGCGGACAAATTGCAAAAGCTTCAAAATCGTGCCGCGCGCATTATAACTAGTGCACCTTATGACTGTGTACCCACAAAACATGTCTTCCATTCATTAAATTGGAAGACATTAAAAAATAAAAGACTTGAACAAAAAGCAATTATGGCATTTAAAATAGTGAATAAATTAGCACCTTCCTACTTGATTGAACTTTTTGAAAACAACCCAGGCACAGAGGTTTATAACCTGTGTCGTTCTTCAGTCGATCTCAAATTACCACGAGTAAGGACTGAAGCATATAAAAAGAGTTTCAAATACTCAGCTGTTGAACTGTGGAACTCTCTACCAGAGTCAATCAAGAAAGAAGACTCTTTAAGATCATTTAAAAGGAAAATTAAGAAATACAATTTTTCCAACGTATAACTAAGTGATCTCTGCCCAGGGTACAATTTTTCAATTTTTCATAACTAATATTATAATATTACATTTCTTGTAAACACATGTAATGAATTATCTTGCCACGCGCGCATTTTTATATATTATAAATACTTTTAATCGATTATCATATAATAGATTAGCTTTAAGATAGATAATTAACTATATGACGACCTCTAGGTAGACCAGATTTTACAACAACTAACTTGTAAAATTTGATAGAGCATTCGTTTTGAAATAAAGTTATTATTATTATTATTATTATATTATAGCACACCATACTGCATACTAATACATCATACCATGTACCGATTGGCACATGATAGCACTCCTTTATAATTGTCCGTTATTTGTTTACAGATAACCAATGTGACCAATGAGTGCAAAGGGTGACTTTTTTGTGAGTTTTTAAATTGTATGCAGAGTATATCGAATGTAGGGGTAGCGAGTGGGCGAATGAGTCTTGGAGATATTAGCAGAAATGCTACTATGAAATCGGAGGATAAATAAAGAATATTTATTTATTTATCTTTTTTTAGTTGTGAGGACTCCTTTGGGAGGTGGTCATCTTGCCTTCATCAGTTTCAGTGCCTTTGGAGCATTCTTTAGTCTGATTGGTTCCATCCTTGGTTGCATATCTACTTGCGGTGGCGGACAGGTAAACAATGTTTAATGAATTTTATCAAACTCATTAATAATTCATTAGAAAACACAATTGAAAATCATGACCGTGAAGGCGTCTGTATATTGTATGTTACTTGGGCCATAATGTCTTTTTACACTAGCGTCAGAGCTGCAATTGTAATCCAAAACTTGCGACAACGATGCTAGCATGAACTGTCCAGGCTTAAATGATCCACAATTCAGAGATAGATTGAATCTTCACCATGGATAACATTTATTTCTCATCACAGACCCCTGCAACTGTGGTGGTCCAACAGCCTGCAATTTTCATGACAACCCAACATGCTTACACTGGTCTCGAGGGATACCCAGAGCAAGCTGGTTATTCACAACAGCAATTGGAAGTTCCCTCTCAGGACACAGAGAAGCAACCAACTCCGTCATAAGTGATCATGGGTGAACGAGAACGATCATTTCCCCATCTTTGTTATAACCAACAACAGTAGCATAGATTTCTAGTTGTACCAAGTATAACCTGGGTACTAAAGAGGTCATATATGACAACACACTTATTCACAGCTTACTCATTTCACACTCACACCAAATATGCTCTAAGAGTAGACTCAGCATCGTATTAATTCCATAGGAACGAAGAAGACAAGGACTACTAATGAATAATGCACTACTAAGTATTGTATCTTGCTTACCCCGACTAGCGTGAACGAGGCCTAATACAAGCAGAGCATAAGAGAACATCGAGACTCTGTACACAACCAGATAACTGCCTTCGGTAGCCAATGAGGTGCTATCCCGCAATTGAGCGATTTTTAGAACTTGATTTCGTCAGGAATGGCTCAGATAGGAAGAATCAGTTCGTGCTGGAAACCCGGCATAGCTAATCGAACAAAATCGATTATATTTATGATTGGTTTGGCAATCGAACATAATCGAACTGGGACGTTTTGGTGAGTTCGTTTTCCGAACTTAACCGAACAAAATCACTCAAATTAGGTTCAATTTTGGTCGGTGACTGAAAAAAAGTGAATTCCGATGGCTTTAATGACGAATTCAGTGATGTGAAAATATATATTTTTAAATAAAGAAATAGAGAACCACAATAAATGTAATCCTAAGCGAGTGGGGAGGGGAGGGGAGGGAAGGAAGGGGGAAGAGGGGACTGAGATAAATTCGGTTTGATTACGTTCGATTGAAGAATCGTCCGATTACCGAACGTTCGATTGTGTTTGATTGCCACCACGTTTTGATTAGTCCGATTGAGTTCGATTACCGAACGTTCATATGACAAAAATAGGGAGTCCGTATCTCGGTATTCTGGTTACGCTGTCTCGATGCAAGTAGTATGGACGTTAATAGAGTAGATTTAGCTAGATTTCATGTGAGTGTGAAACGCCGCCGTGTGGCTGCTGTGATGTTTATAAAAACGTCAAGATCCCTGCCGTAACCGCGCGTACGATGTCGTTTTCACAGTCATACGAAGTCTACTCGATTTTGGTTTTTACTCTTTGCTATTTGTTTTCTAAGGGTATTTTGAATGATAGTTTAATTACAGCTTTGAGGTGGATATTTTTTTAAATTTTTAATATAAATATATAAATTAAATCAATAATTTTCATGTGCATTCAATAAAAGTTGTTTGGTTTAATATTGTAACTCGTTTTACAATTTGAAGCGGCACCAATAATGAAATCAATTAGAATTTGTATCCGAATTTCCCTTGATGAATTTACGCTATTCAGAATACATAATTATCTCATATTAGCCCCCAGTATTAGTCCTTCGATTTGAAGGGTATGGCTCTTTATCACTGACAAAACAAAATTTGGGGTGGAGAGAGAGATTCTGTATAAAATTTCGTATAAAAACAAGGGCGATACTCTTATAAACTTTAACATATAGCTTCTATTCCCAGTGGTCCCACAAGTGTGTATATAGTCAATTGAAGAAACGTTGTCGGGTTTAAAAACATAGAGCATAGAAGCTGAGACCGAAATGGTGCTTGGGATGTCAATAATATTATTCCGATTTATTCATTTGCGCTTTGCCTTCGGTTCGATGCAAAATTCCAAAAGTGTATGCAGGACCTGCGTTGGCGGGCCGTTTGGCCTCGAATTTTTATCGGTTGCAGCGTAAATAAATAAATCAGAATATAATTATTGACATCCCATGCACCATTTCGGTCTCAGCTTCTATATTTTTAGACCCGACAACGTTTCTTCAATTGACTATATATGAGAATACATCATTAGCATAATCACTTTATCGCCAACCTGCGCCGTGGCAGGTTCTCGCTCTCTTATCCTTCGTTGAACGCCGAGAAGAACTAGCCCTCAGGCCGTTAACTTGTGTACCATTGGTTTAGTCTTGTACTCTTTCTCTCTTTTCAATTTCTAGCTTGTTTCTAACTGGTTCTAGATGTACTAACTTTGTTATTATTTTCCTAGATTGGCCAGTATTACTCCGCATTTGACTCATTTTTCGGATCCTTTGGTCTCAGCCGCTCCATACGAACGCTCAAAGATATCCACTTTGCCGTTTGGAAGCGAACCTCAGAACCCCTATATCAATTGACTTGTAGAGGACATTCAGTTATTCACGTAAGCACTGTAAGCACGCATGCATGTAGCGTTGCCTTTCGCCTCGAGTTTTTCGAGTGGTATTAGGCGATTGTAAAGTGATATTTGGCCTTTTCGCCTCGTGTGGTTTGTCGGTTAAACCCTCGAGCGGCGTAGTAGGCGATTGTACAGTAATATTTGGCCTTTTCGCCTCGTGTGGTTTGTGGTTTGAACCCTCGAGCGGCGTAGTAGGCGAATGTACAGTGATATTTGTCCTTTTCGCATCGTGTGGTTTGTGGTTGAACCCTCGAGCGGCGTAGTAGGCGAATGTACAGTGATATTTGGCCTTTTCGCCTCGTGTGGTCGGTTTGAACCCTCGAGCGGCGTAGTAGGCGATCGTAAAGTGATATTTGCCTTTTCTCCCCGTGTTTTGTTTGGCTTTAAAGTGATATTTTACTTGTAACTGCGTTTGTCTGATCTTTCTTGATCTTGATATCATTTATCCCTTTTATTCAATACTCGGTTGTTTAAGGTTTCCAATCCTATTTGTTTTCTTTATAAAATGTTTTTATATTTCATATTTATAGTTTTTTATAGTTTTCGCGTCCTTTTTAACTATATTCAACTTTTTAAAATATTTTTTCTTCTTTGCCGTTTTGTTTTTCTTTTCTTTTCTTTGGTTCCCCTTTTTATAATTAGGTTTGTTTGTTTCATTGCCTTTGTCCCCGTTTTCAATTGGTTCCCTATTCCCTTTATGCTTTCTACAATGCCTCTTTGTTTCTTTTGAAATATTGGATGAGCAATGTGCCCATTGTTTAAGAATTCTATCTCTTGCGTCTCTTGTCCTCTTTTGTCCTTGAGCACGAGTTTCATAAGATGCAGCAGTGTTATGCCCTGTGACCTTCCTGTGCTTTTGGTTCCCAGTTCCCAGTCGCATAAGTTTATAGCCCCTTTGATTTACTTTACCAGCTCTAAAGAAGGATTCAGTTCAGTGTTGGATTAGGCCCAAAGCGGAGTGACAATTGATAGCATGATTTTGAAGATTCCCCGTTACGGAATGCCAAAAATTAAGGATTTGCATTGGAATTTGTCGAGTTATGTTTGTGTACCAAGTAGTCCCATTATCTTAAGCATTGTTTATCTCGCCACTCGAGCTTTGTGGGATTTGGCGTGGACGTATATGTCTTTCATTGAGTGTTCCAGTTTGTCGTTCCACTCTATTTTCCTGGCCATTTTGGTTCTTTAGTTTTCCGAAATGTTTGGTGTGTATTTCATTTGCTGTCCATTTAGCTATGCCATAACTCTCGGTATGACAGTCTGAAAGGGATGCTAATATCCCTGTCGGATTACCGGCGCTCAGTCTGTCATCCCCTGGGTTCCTGGTTAGTGCTAGCGTGAAGTACTAGTGGGGGGGGGGGTGGGGGGGGGTGGGGGGGGGGGGGGGGGGGAGGAAGACGCCACTTCCGTGCTAGCAGTGGATCTCTTAAAAAATTCTGACGACATACCGGAAACGGCCGGTCCTGGAAGTTTTCTTTAATTTGTTGCCGATGCGCTCGGTAAGTAGCAATGATCACACTAGTCCAGACCCAGACCTCTTTTTACCCCGCTCCGCTTCGATAAAACAGAGTCCAGAAGAACTTGTATGCGCATGCGTTACATGAACCAATGAGACACCGTAAAATTATGGTGTGACCAGGTTATAAGGCTGCTGTTCAATATGGCTGCTGTTCAATATGGCTGCTGTTAATGAAGGATTAGACGAAAGGTTATCCGAATTAAATCAGCTGTATGGGGCTAATTTTGAAGACGAATTCATCGAAGCAGTTAAGTATGCCTTCACTTGTACGAAGCACACGTTTTTTATCCAAATTGGAGCAAATCCAAACCCTGTATGACTTGTCTAAAGGCCTTGTAACCAGGTCACACCAAAACTTTACCGTGTCTGATTGGTTCATGTAACGCATGTGGATGCAAGTTCTTCTGGACTCTGTTTTACCGAAGCGGAGCGGGATAAAAAGAGGCCTGGGTCTGGACTATGATCACACGTGAATTTTAGACAGTAAGCTTTAAGTTCGGTCCATACAGGAACTGTGCCCTCGGTTTTGAAAGTCTCCACAACATGCATGGCACACGCAGCATGCGCACGCATTTGTTTATTAACGTGAACGCTGATTTTATCTTATCACTGACAACGATTCTTGAATTCTTCAATTCAGTGAAGCTCTATTTGGAGCAAAAAGTATACCTTTTAATGACAAGGAATTCATTTGAAATATTTAGCGCTAGATTACGGTTTGGAGCATTATTAATGTTACTTTTTGTGGTTTCGTTCATCTTCACCAGCTCCACCATTTTGAAATTTGTACCGTTATATATTGAATACCGCTGGTTAGACAGTGCTGGCGCATGATATTAAAATGATGCGATTTCGCAGTCTACCAGCCCGGCGTGAGTAGTATCCACAAATCTTTGATTGTCCAGGTTAATAGCAGATTCAGATGTGTGATTATAGGAACCACATAGATACATTCAATCGAGTTTCAAGTCATTTTCAAATTTCATCGTCGTCTCACTTTAACTTTATCCGTGAAACAAGATATTCAGATCGAACGTGTTATACACCTATTTCAAAAAAGGTTGTCGGGCGAGAGCTCGAGGCTTTAAGCTTAAGCGACTAGACCGCAAAGGAGTATGGGTAGTTGAAAAATTTACTCTCTTTTTGGCTTCGGTCTTTATTTGAAGCATCAATGAATAAAGGACTTTGTTGTATAAGCTCAACACCAGCTGGTTAAAAATTGTCGTGCTGATATTTATGTGGTTTTATAGCTTTTAGTAATTCCTACCCATACTCCATTTCGGGAGAGTCGCGTAGACTTGAGTGTATTTGCCGACAGCAATAATTGATATAGGTGTATATCAAACGTAATACAATGGAATGATAGTCTTTTAGTCCAATATCCGCTTCATGGTCACTGGCAGAATCACTCTAGCAGTGAAATTAGGGAACAAGTCCAAAAACGTTTTTAAATCAACCGTTAAGCGTAAAAGCCACTACCCCATTGATAACCTCTTCGGAGAAATCTTCTGTTGAAGTTCATCCAAGATGGCTGCCATGACGTCACATACGACTAAGTAACACGTGAGCCAATATTTTGATAGTTTTCTTACTGTAATTTATTTGAATTCGAAAAATAATTTGATAGTTTGTTCAAACTGGACAACCCAGTGATTACAGACCATTACAATGAAGGTTGAGTGAATTAGTGTACCTTGGGTATTTACTATTTCGATAGATAGAAGTAGCAGTACTGAACTCTGTGCTTACAATTAGGACTAAAATCGGTAGTGAGCAGCAACTCGTGAGATATGTTGTAATCGGATAGACTTAACAATACACAAGTAATGATCATTAAGTTAATGAATGGAATAGACCAGTTTCGAATTCCGTTTTGCTCAGGCTTAGCCTCGAATCCAAGTAAAATATTCATGAATTTTTGCAAAAACTCTATGAATTCTAAAGTATTCTCTTTGTTTTTTTCATTGCATTCCATCGGACTGTTGCTAAAATTCTATGGAATAAATTTCGCGTAATCGAGGCTTAGCCTGAGCAAAGAGGAACTCGAAAATGGAATATTGTCACTCGGAAAGATGTTTTAAAATAATAAATGTCGTATGCTTCAGCGAGTGTGAAATATTAAAAAACTCGGAAAAGGTCGTGGGTTCAATCCCCGCTGGAGGCTCGGATTTTTCCGAGTCTCTTTTTCACACTCGATGTAGCACACATTTATTACTAATACCCCAATAGTAATTACAAAGTAAAAGCAATCATATCTATTATCATGAGTATGCTTTCAGTCCAACATTGCACAATGCCAACATTGCATCCATTTTGAGCTGGTGTTTACCTGACACTAGGATCATCCTAGGATCATGCATCGTAATTTTCCTGGACTACTAAAGAAAATTCATCCTTGAGCGCACCGTTAATGGCCTGTTGATTGCGTCATGTCTCTTGTAGAGCCTTCAAGAGAATTTGGATTTCAATCAATAAAAACTGTCAGTTTTTCCCAATATTTGTCTTGTATAGTCTTTAGAATAACAACAAAACTAATTTCAATCAGTTTGACACGCAAATATTACAAAATATTGCTGGCGTCGGGGGAAAGTATATTCGGAATTACTCCATTACAGCACGACTTCGCCAATACCGAACATATTTTCTCACAACTAGCTTTAAATACTTCGCGTTATCCAGGTCTCAACGCATTTTTAGAAGTTCTTGTGTGTCGTTTATGCGTTCTGGTTATCAGTGACAGAAGTTGAAGGCTAAACGCAGTCTACTTCGTACAATTTCGTAAAACAGCGACTTGCAAACTTCTAATAACCATGACAGGTGACATTAGACGTGAACATGCGACTGCAGTAGGAGTACTTGGAATACTCATTCTCCTTTGTGGCATCGGTGACTGTATTGTGGGAATCATTTGGATTGATCTCTTGAGCATTTATATAGCTTTGGGAGTAGGTCTTTGGTCTGGCATTCCGGTGAGTTACACTACTTTTATAGAACGACGAATTCTCTCTTTTATATCTTTTTTATTTCTTTGCTTATCAAAAAGGGCTATATATATTTTCAATCATCTCTAGAAGATTATCGACATAACCGACTATATACTGTGTAGCATATGCATGTTTGTTTAAGAGCATCATTTGCGTAGATAAGCTAGCTAGAAGACAAGCTAGCATTGAATCAGTTGCGTCTGATGAACAAATACTATTATCATTACTGAATATTCAAAAAATGGAAAACAAGACGGTTCACTTAACTTTTGATATAGATAGCTAATCAGTAACATACCAAATAGTTGGGGAAAAAATGCAGGCTCGGATTAGGTGCAAATTTGACAAAGATCTTCTGATCAACTTTCTTTTCAACTTATATATAGCTAATTCAAATATATAGCTAATTCAAAAACGTTCACAGTTGGAGATCTGAATCTGACATATGAATCTGATTCTCAAATCTGGAAACTAGCTGGGAATTTTGCTATATATAAAAATGAATGATGCAGATGGTTATAATATTGGAATATGTTTGTAACATGTTAATTTATTCACTATCACGTGAGTAATCCTTGTGACCACGTGCGATGTATTTTGTCAGTAGTTTCACTAGTTTTTAGAATAAACGGTGTCTAGTACAAAGCATCACAATGTTAATGGTCATTAATTAGAATTGTACGTGTTTTTTTTTTAGTATTTTAGTCTAAGAACACTCCAAAGCAATATATTTCTTTCGTCTCAGATTCCGACTGACTAATGTCAACGTTTTTTGAAACAGTTATATAATCTATATACTAGCTACCTTATTGGCTAGTTTAAATTTTGTTCGTTAGTAACTGAATGTATAGGTATCAGTATTTATAATATAGCTTTTTTCTAGCGAGCGCTCTGATTGGCTAAAAAGCGCTTGAAACCCGTGGTATATTTCCCCCATAAACCACGGCTCAACACTTCTTTCTGCCGTAAAAAAAAGATAAAAACCATAAGAATGTTCAATATAAAATACGTTTTTTATTGTTTTCTGATATATTAGCAAGTCACAGTTCACGACTTTCACTAGAACCTGATGTTTTGTAATGAAAAGCGACTGATAAGAGCAAACCTGAAATCGTGTATGAGACTTTGGATAGTTTTTCACAAAACAAATAACTCAAAAATTCAGGCAGTATTATAAGAAGAATAAGTTTATTAACAATATTTGTATTAACAAGTTGCTTTCCTTGATGAAATAGTTCCTTTCAGCTGTTTATATTAGAGCTAGCTTTGATGACAACAAGCAAGAGAGCAACATATGCTGCGTGGAAAAAACTCTCAAACTTACAAGTGATAGTTGAAGGCCGTTAAATTTACTCAATTGCCTTTGAAATATCTGCAATTCTGACATATTTTTTTCTGTAAACAAAAAGTTTTTTGCTTATAATTATTTTCCGCTATATTATAAAAGCAATAAACGATAGATTTCCGTGGTTTATCGGGAAAATAAACCACTTGGGATGTTGGGAGAACACTCGAAAAGGCCGAAAATCACTCGCCTACGGCTCGTGATTTTTTAGGCCTTTTCTCGTGTTCTCCCAACATCCCGCGTGGTTTATTTCCCCGATAAACCACGGAAATCTATCGTTTATTGCTTAAATATTCACCCACTTTGTAATATTAACTCATATGGCTGAAAATGATGGTAAGTAACATCGTATCGAAACATGTCTCGTTGCATTAAAAGAGTCGTTTTGATTTTGAGAATTGTTGTATCGTTTGTGCTTTTGAGACCTTTTAAAAGTCAGCTAAGAAGATAAACATGTTTTCGTGTGTTGATCACGTGTCTTTATTCTCTGATATAGTAACACAATAGCTAGCCAATCAGCGCGCCCGTTATATCTCATATATTAAATTTTTTAAAGCTTTTATAATAAAAATTAAGTACACACGTCTTCCTTACAGAGTAATTTCTTTCCTGTCACCAATTTTCCTGCCGGTGTTATGTTTTGCCTTAACCCTTTTCTCAACTTTTATTGTAGCTTATTGTGACAGGAATCCTTGGGATTACTGCATGGGGAAAGAAAAACAGAGGAGTTGTAAGTAATAGTAATAGTCTCGACATTTACACAAATACACGATCAAAATTAACCTAACAATGTTACTGTTTATTCTTTACAGGCCGTCGGTTTTCTGGTGATGTGCATACTCTGTATCATTATACTTGCAGTAGAGGCTTCCCTGGCATGGCTAGTTTATGCTATATGTATGGCCTGTGTGGTAGAGTACAGTATGGTGTGATAGAGTGTAGTATGGTGTGATAAAGTACAGTATGATGTGATAGAGTGCGGTACCGTTATGGTAGAGTGCAGTATGGTGTGGCTGAGTGTAGTATGGTGTGGTAGAGTGCAGTATGGTGTAATAGAGTGCAGTATGGTGTGCTAGAGTGCAGTATGGTGTGCTAGAGTGCAGTATGGTGTGATAGAGTGCAGTATGGTGTGCTAGAGTGCAGTATGGTGTGCTAGAGTGCAGTATGGTGTGATAGAGTGCAGTATGGTGTGCTAGAGTGCAGTATGGTGTGCTAGAGTGCAGTATGGTGTGATAGACTAGTGCAGTCAGTGGTGTGCTAGAGTGAAGCATGATGTGATAGAGTGTAGTATGGTGTGGTAGAGTGCAGTATGATGTGATAGAGTGCAGTATGTTGTGATAGACTAGTGCAGTCAGTGGTGTGATAGACTAGTGCAGTCAGTGGTGTGCTAGAGTGAAGCATGATGTGATAGAGTGTAGTATGGTGTGGTAGAGTGCAGTATGGTGTGCTAGAGTGCAGTATGGTGTGCTAGAGTGTAGTATGGTGTGCTAGAGTGTAGTATGGTGTAATAGAGTACAGTATGGTGTGATAGAGTGTAGCAAGGCGTGATAGAGTGCAGTATGGTGTGCTAGAGTGCAGTATGGTGTGATAGAGTGCAGTATGATGTGCTAGAGTGCAGTATGGTGTGCTAGAGTGCAGTATGGTGTGATAGAGTGCAGTATGGTGTGATAGAGTGTAGCAAGGCGTGATAGAGTGCAGTATGGTGTGCTAGAGTGCAGTATGGTGTGATAGAGTGCAGTATGATGTGCTAGAGTGCAGTATGGTGTGCTAGAGTGCAGTATGGTGTGATAGAGTGCAGTTTGGTGTGATAGAGTGCAGTATGGTGTGATAGAGTGAAGCATGACGTGATAGAGTGTAGTATGGTGTGACAGAGTGCAGTATGGTGTGATAGAGTGCAGTATGTTGTGATAGACTAGTGCAGTCAGTGGTGTGATAGACTAGTGCAGTCAGTGGTGTGCTAGAGTGAAGCATGATGTGATAGAGTGTAGTATGGTGTGGTAGAGTGCAGTATGGTGTGATAGAGTGCAGTATGGTGTGATAGAGTGCAGTATGGTGTGCTAGAGTGCAGTATGGTGTGATAGACTAGTGCAGTCAGTGGTGTGCTATACTAGTGCAGTATGGTGTGGTAGAGTGCAGTATGGTGTGGTAGAGTGCAGTATGGTGTGATAGAGTGCAGTATATATGGTGTGCTAGAGTGCAGTATGGTGTGATAGAGTGCAGTATGGTATGATAGAGTGCAGTATGGTGTGATAGAGTGAAGCATGACGTGGTAGAGTGCAGTATGGTGTGCTAGAGTGCAGTATGGTGTGCTAGAGTGTAGTATGGTGTGCTAGAGTGTAGTATGGTGTAATAGAGTACAGTATGGTGTGATAGAGTGTAGCAAGGCGTGATAGAGTGCAGTATGGTGTGCTAGAGTGCAGTATGGTGTGATAGAGTGCAGTATGATGTGCTAGAGTGCAGTATGGTGTGCTAGAGTGCAGTATGGTGTGATAGAGTGCAGTATGGTGTGATAGAGTGTAGCAAGGCGTGATAGAGTGCAGTATGGTGTGCTAGAGTGCAGTATGGTGTGATAGAGTGCAGTATGATGTGCTAGAGTGCAGTATGGTGTGCTAGAGTGCAGTATGGTGTGATAGAGTGCAGTATGGTGTGATAGAGCGCAGTATGGTGTGATAGAGTGAAGCATGACGTGATAGAGTGTAGTATGGTGTGACAGAGTGCAGTATGGTGTGATAGAGTGAAGCATGACGTGATAGAGTGTAGTATGATGTTATAGAGTGCAATATGGTGTGCTAGAGTGAAGCATGACGTGATAGAGTGTAGTATGGTGTGACAGAGTGCAGTATGGTGTGATAGAGTGCAGTATGTTGTGATAGACTAGTGCAGTCAGTGGTGTGATAGACTAGTGCAGTCAGTGGTGTGCTAGAGTGAAGCATGATGTGATAGAGTGTAGTATGGTGTGGTAGAGTGCAGTATGGTGTGATAGAGTGCAGTATGGTGTGATAGAGTGCAGTATGGTGTGCTAGAGTGCAGTATGGTGTGATAGACTAGTGCAGTCAGTGGTGTGCTATACTAGTGCAGTATGGTGTGGTAGAGTGCAGTATGGTGTGGTAGAGTGCAGTATGGTGTGATAGAGTGCAGTATATATGGTGTGCTAGAGTACAGTATGGTGTGAATGAGTCTCGGAGATATTAGCAGAAATGCTACTCTGAAATCCGAGGATAAATAAAGAATATTTATTTATTTATCTTTTTTTTAGTTGTGAGCACTTTGGTAGGTCATCATCTTGCCTTCATTAGTTTCAATGCATTTGGAGCATTCTTTAGTCTGATTGGTTCCATCTTGGGTTGCATAGCTACTTGCGGTGGCACACAGGTAAACAATGTTTAATGAATTTTATCAAACTCGTTAATAATTCATTAGAAAACACAATTGAAAATCATAACCGTGAAGGAGTCTGTATATTGTATATGTTAATTGGACCATAATGTCTTTTTTACACTAGCGTCAGAGCTGCAATTGTAATCCAAAACTTGCGAGAACGACGCTAGCATGAAATGTCCAGGCTTAAATGATCCACAATTCAGAGATAGATTGAATCTTCACCATGGATAATATTCATTTTTATCATCCCAGACTCCTCGAACTGTGGTAGTCCAACAGCCTGCAATTTTCATGACAACGCAACATGCTTACACTGGTCCCGAGGGATACCCAGAGCAAGCTGGTTATTCACAACAGCAGTTGGAAGTTCCCTCTCAGGACACAGAGAAGCAACCAACTCCGTCATAAGTGATCATGGGTGAACGAGAACGATCATTTCGCCATCTTTGTAACCAACAACAGTAGCATAGATTTCTAGTTGTACCAAGTATAACCTTGGTACTAAAGAGGTCATATATGACAACACACTTATTCACAGCTTACTCATATGACACTCATACAAAATCTGCTTTAAGAGTAGACTCAGCATCGTATTAATTCCATAGGAACGAAAAAGACAATTAAGCACTGCCAATGAGTAAGGCACTATACTAAGTATTGTATCTTGCTTACCCCGGCTAGCGTGAACTTATACAAGTAGAGCATAAGAGGACATCGAGACTCTGTACACAATCAAATAAAACCTTCGGTAGCCAATATGAGGTGCTATCCCGCAATAGACCTTTTAATTTTTGAGTTTGTTCATGCCGCTGTAAAGTTAGACAACAGACGCATTGGCGCAGGGTTGGCCTCGAGTCAAGGTAAATTATTAAAAAATACCAGCGAGAAAAGCAATACATTTTGACTAAGAACAATAAAGAAATCAGTTTTATTCCCATGGGTCTTTCTTGAAAAGGAGGCTAACCCTGCACAAATGCGCCTTTTGTCAAGAAGCTCAGCGGTCTCTAGTAATTGGAAACTGGACTATTGAGCGATTTTTAGAACTTGATTTCGTCAGGAATGGCTCAGATAGGAAGAAACAGTTCGTGCTGGAAACCCGGCATAGCTAATCGAACAAAATCGAATTCAGTCGTTCGGTTGTTTTATGACTGATTCGGCAATCGAGCAAAATCGAACTGAAATCACTCAAATTAGGTTCGATTTTGGTCGGTGACTGAAAAAACAGTGAATTCCAATGGCTTTACTGACGAATTCAGTGATGTGAAAATATATATTTTTCAAATAAAGAAATAGAGAACCACAATAAATGTAATCCTAAACGAGTGGAGGGGAGGAGAGGGAAGGAAGGGGGAAGAGGGGACTGGGATAAATTCGGTTTGATTACGTTCGATTGAAGAACCGTCCGATTACCGAACGCGTTCGATCGATTGTGTTCGATTGCCGAACTCAATCTAAATCAATCGAACGATTGAATTCGTTACTGAACTTTCACTGATGACAAAAATAGGGAGTCCATATATCTCGGTCTTCTGGTTACGCTGTCTCGATGCAAGTAGTATGTACGTAAATAGAGTAGATTTAGCTAGATTTTGTGTGAGTGTGAAACGCACTGCGCCGTGTGGCTGCTGTGATGTTTATAAAAACGTTCAAGATCCCTGCCGTGACGGCGCGTGCGATGTCGTTTACACAGTCATACGAAATTTATATAATAATTGGCATATTACGCGCGCTCTGATTGGTCGAACAACCATGTGTGATTAGAGTACACACACATAGATGGCGTCATCGAATCTTACGCGCGCTCTGATTGGTTGGAATGTTTCGATAAATATTATATAAAACAGATAGATTCCATTTTTCCGTGCGTCTGTACTCTAATCGATGCACAGAAGACGTCAAAATGTGATGAGAACAACAGTCACGCCACTCGACTTCGTCTCGTGGCGTACGTTTTGTTCTCACCACATTTTGACGTCATCTGTGCATCGATTAGAGTACAGACGAACGGAAAAATGGAATCTATTTGTCAACTATTCAATTGTGGTTTTTATTCTAACTTTGCTATTTGTTTTGTAAGGGTATTTTGAATGATAGTTTAATTACGGCTTTGAGGTGGATATTTTTTTAAATTTTTAATATAAATATATCATAAATTAAATCAATAATTTTCATGTGCATGCAATAAAAGTTGTTTAGTTTAACTGTAACTCGTTTTACAATTTGAAGCGGCGCCAATAATGAAATCAATTAGAATTCGTATACGAATTTCCCTTGATAAATTTACGCTATTCATGCAGAATACATATCTCGTATTACCCCCAGTATTAGTCCTTCGATTTGAAGGGTATGGCTCTTTATCACTGACAAAACAACAATTTGTTGGGGAGAGAGATCCTGTATAAAATCTCGTATAAAAACAAGGGCGACACTCTTATGAAATTTAACATATAGCTTCTTTTTTCTCATGCGTCTATGCCCTAATAAGTACAAAAGACGCCATTTCCGTGCTAGCAGTGGATCTCTTAAAACATTCTGACGACATACCGGAAACGGCCGGTCCTGGAAGTTTTCTTCGTTGCCCATGCGCGCGGTAAGTAGCAATGATCACACGTGCGCTCCGTTGATCACGTGGTGGGCGCGTTAGTCTCAGTCATTCTATCGGCCCGCGTCAGTGAGTCAAGAAGTAAAAAAAATCCCTCCTCCCCTCCTTACCTTGTCCTCGTTCTGATGCACTTATTAACTGAGTGGGAGGGCCAGACGGGAAAATATTTGTCTCGAGGTCATGCCGTACTAATGACCAAGAGCCAAATATTTTCCCGCCCGGCCCTTCCACTCAGTCAATAAGCATTTTATCATATGACTGGTTTTTATTACCATTTCATTTAAAGTTTTGGCGCGCGCGTGGGTCCGGGTCCGGATATGAGTTTTTCCGAACCACCTTCGAAAATCCGTCTGTGTGCTCCGTCACGTGACTATTTCCAAAGGTTTTCTTAAGAGCGCGCGCGGGACCAAATACGGGTCATATGATATATACCACTTATTAGATATTTTCTTGTGTATTACGGGCTAATATTTTACGAGTCGCGTATGTATTTTGCCGAGCCTTTAGACGAGGCAAAATGCGAGCGATGTGTAAATGTCAGCCCCGGTTTGAAGGTATGACGTCATACGGGGCCGAATACGCAAACCGGACTTCTAAAGGGTCCCATACTGGCCCTCAAATGATACCTTATTTGGTAGATTTACGTCACAATCGTATAATAAAATTTTTTAACTTCATATAATTAGCGTTATTGTGCCCTCAACTTTGCTGCATGGGCTGAAAAGATCTTTATAGCAATTATTTAAAAACCTTTTACAGAATATATGTGCATATCATTTTCTTCCATGTTTGTTACTATACTTTTCTGAACGGTACATTGAATCGACTGATTGATTTTTATTGATTATATAATTGAAGCGGCTATTTGAGTTGCCCATAGCCATGTTTTTGATCTGCATCAGTAGTGCTTGTCTATTTGGCACCTAAAGTAGTTTTATATGAGTGTGAAACGTTCCGCGCTGTGCCCATGTCAAAAACATTCGAATTCCTGCTGTAACAGTGCCATGACCGTGTGTTACCGTTTTCACAATCATACGAAATCTACTCTATGTAATGAATACGATACTGAGATTATGTTGCTTGTGCATGCGTTTCCTAAGTACCAAGGTTACTGACGACAACTAAATGCTACACTATTAACCGATCCTAAAAGTGAAATGATCATCAAATACGCTTATTTATGGCGCAGTTGGTTGCGTCTCTGAGTACTGAGGAGGAGCTTCCATCTGCTGTTGCGGTGGGTATTGCGGATAACCAGTTTGTTGCTGATCCTGCGGATAATCAGCTTGCTGTGCGAGTGCCTGGGATCCAGCGTAGGCATGCGTGGTCGTCATTAAAACTACAGGCTGTTCGACCACCACAGTGCCAGGAGTCTGGGACGAGAAAAAATCTTAATCTTAATCGGCCAGAGTTTTGAGGATTTAAGTCTGAACCACGCTAGCGTCGCAGTCGTAATCACAAGAGCATTCTTGCAATTGCAGTGCAATCATGCGCCTAGTGTAAACCATGCTATATATGGTTCAGAATGCATTATACATTTTTTGTTTACCTGTCTGTGACAGCATTCACATGTGCATGTAGCGATGCAGCTAATGATGAAACCAACGAAAGAAAATAACGCCCCAAGTGCACTAAGGCTGATGACGGCAAGAAAACAATTCACAACTGCATTCAGTGTGTCCGTGTCACACTCTTTACCTTTAAACCAAAAAGAAAAAATTGGAATAGGAAAATCGTGGAAAAGTGTAGTATGGTGTGGTAGAAGTGCAGTATGGTGTGATAGAGTGCAGTATGGTGTGATAGAGTGTAGCAAGGCGTGATAGAGTGCAGTATGGTGTGCTAGATCAGACTAGTGCAGTATGGTGCGATAGAGTGTAGTATGGTATGATAGAGTGCAGTATGGTGTGCAAGACTAGTGCAGTATGGTGTGATAGAGTGTAGTATGGTGTGATAGAGTGTAGCATGGTGTGATAGAGTGCAGTATGGTGTGATAGAGTGCAGTATGGTGTGCTAGAGTGCAGTATGGTGTGCTAGAGTGCAGTATGGTGTGATAGAGTGCAGTATGGTGTGCTAGAGTGCAGTATGGTGTGATAGAGTGCAGTATGGTGTGCTAGAGTGCAGTATGGTGTGCTAGAGTGCAGTATGGTGTACTAGAGTGTAGTATGGTGTGGTGGAGTGTAGTATGGTGGGTGAGTGTAGTATGGTGTGGTGAGTGTAGTATGGTGAGGTGGAGTGTAGTATGGTGTGATAGAGTGTAGTATGGTGTGATAGAGTGCAGTATGGTGTGATAGAGTGTAGTATGGTGTGCTAGAGTGTAGTATGGTGTGCTAGAGTGTAGTATGGTGTGGTAAAATGCATATGATGCGTTGTGGTGTAATCTGTTGTGTTGCTGTAATATGTTAGTATTGGGTGCTGTTATGATATATGCATGACATCAGACATCCAATTAGGGAATAAAGCAGCTTCTAAAACATTGCGGGTCCTGCTATACTTATAACAGATAGATCTTAGTGCAGTGTAATGGAGTAGAAGAGTGGAGTGATGATATGGAGTATGTTATTACTATAGGTTTCAATAGTTCCTTTGAGAATCAAAAGCATTATAATGTGGTACATTGCGGTGTTGGAGTGTGGTGTTGTGTATTTTAGTATGAGTATTTTGGTGTGGTGCAGTGTTCTAGTTGATCGAGTACAGTTTGGTGTTGAGTAGTTTATGGCAGTGTCGTGGAGTGTTGTTAGGTGGGGCAGCCGGTAGTGTGTTGTGATGTTGTAATGTAGTATCATTTTGTAAAATTACCCTTAAGTCTCTTAACGTTTCCCTCATTGTCAGTACAAACACAGTCCAATCCAATCTCCTTGCACTTTGGGAAATATTTCCATGCAGTAAATACAGCCCAAAAAATGTATCGTATAAATGCTGTTATAGCCTGTACTGTGGCAATAATGGTACAAAGTATGCACATCACCAGAAAACCGATGGCCTGAAAAGAATTACAGTATTACCATCATTTTTAGTTAATCAGTCATGTAGTCGTGTAGCTCTATAAATGCCGATACTACAGCAATTACTTACAACTCCTCTGTTTTTCTTAGCCATCACAATAATCCCCAGGACTCCTGTCACAATAAGCTACAATTGAATATACAAATGGTAAGAACGAACACATCACCAAGGAAAAGAATTGGACTAAAATATAGTCATTTTCGAAAAACTTTGTGCATCAATCGTAAAGCTTTTAAGCTTTAAAAAAATAGAAAGAAATATGCATTTATAACATATTTGAGATATAGTGCGCGTTCAGATTGGCTTCAGCTTCTCACAAAAACGATATTTTATAAATGCAATATAACATCCGTGATATAAACACTAAGAGGTGTAGAACACTCGAAAAGCGAGAGAGTGGGACTAAGTTTGTTTTTCTAGTTCTCTACATCATCCAGCATGTTTATATCACAATACAGAGATATAGGGTTTTATATTTCTTAAATGTATTGCTAAAAAGAAAACAACTGTCTAGCGAGTATCACCTTTTTCAAATACAAGACTTGTTGCAGCGAACTGGTGCACAGAGGAGTGTTCTATCAAACTTTATATAGTAATTGATATATTACGCGCGCTCTTATTGGTCAAGAACCGTGTGTGATTACAGTAAACACGCATAGATGACGTCTCTGAATCTTACGCGCTCTGTGATAGGTTGAAATGTTTCGATGATTATATTAAACAAATGGACTCCATTCTTCCATGGGTCTGTACTCTAATAGATGCAGAAGACGTGAAGATGTGGTGAGAACAACAGTCACGCCACTCGACTTCCTCTCGTTGCGTACTTCTTGTTCTCGCCAAATTTTGACGTCATCTTTGCATCTATAAGAGTACAGACGCACGGGAAAATGGAATCTATTTGTTAAAACAACAGTTTTCACCTGATCGATCAAGTATCGATTGAAGCAGATAAGCTACTGACTTTTTGACTTGCATTGTTAACTGCTTGTTCTAGCTAATGAATCGAAGGAAATTATTCAACCAGTATCGCTAAGTTGTGCTTATATTCTTGTATTTTCTTTTTTTATTTTTATTTTTTTATACCCTTGTATGCCGAATTGAGCGTTTTTTATATATTGCTTAAATATTTAACACTTATTTACTGGAATCGAGGGAAACAGTATGTTTTGTGGTCCCGAGTCCACTGATGTGGCGAAGCCGAGGGAAACATTGGGGTCGAGGGACCTCTAAACTTTCTATGAGATAGGTTTTGGATAACCAGTCTAAATAAAAGGCACCTGAAAAGGTGCATGTATCTACTGCAGAAGTGTTATAGAAATATTTTTGACAATGTGAAATGCTGATTGGAAAGAAAAACACGAATAGCGATGAAGAATTTTATGGAGTTGGACAGGGCAGTTTGTCATTACCTCGAATGTCTTTCGGAAACGGAGGGTTGTCCAGAATCACCATTAGATACCATTGGTGAAATATGTTTTACCAATGGTGTCTATATGTAAATTTCCACAGGAAGCCCATGCAAATGTAATACAAAAATATATAACTCATTAGCTGATAATTTCCACAGGAGGTCCGAACAAATGCAATACAAAATGTGCATCCCATTCTGCTTGTGGTATAATTACATAACTACCTTACATCACATTTATCAAATACGTGTCTCACTCTGTATTTTGATGTTGTGTTAAAAATTTTTTTTTTTGGGGGGGGGGGGGATCAACAATGGCGTCTATTGGTAAAAATCCACAGGGAGTACATACAAATGTAATACAAAAATGTATAAGTGTTTCACTCTGTAGTTTCATGTATTTGGTTAAAAAAATTTTTTCTGGGGGGGTATTGCCAATGAAACCAATGGTACCATTGGTACCATTAGTGACCATAGAGGCTACAAAAAATGACATTTCAAATGGTGAAATAAGTCATATTGGGTATCCTGTGATAAGTGTGGGGCTTGAAGGTTGCTGAACGACTTTGTCTATAATGGTGAAATTAGACCATTGGGTATCCTGTGTTGAATGACATTCAGATTGAGAGATGCAGGGGCTTGACGGTGTTCACCAATGGTACCATTGGTAAACTGAAATCACCATTGGTAAATGACTTTGTCTAATGGTGAAATTAAGGCATTGGTTATCCTGTGTTGAATGACATTCAGATTGAGAGATGCAGGGGCTTGACGGTGTTCACCAATGGTACCAATGGTACCATTGGTAAACTGAAATCACCATTGGTAAATGACTTTGTCTAATGGTGAAATTAGACCATTGGGTATCCTGTGTTGAATGACATCCAGATTGAGAGATGCAGGGGCTTAAAGGTGTTCACCAATGGTACCAATGGTACCATTGGTAAACTGAAATCACCATTGGTAAATGACTTTGTCTAATGGTGAAATTAGGCCATTGGGTATCCTGTGTTGAAAGGCATCTAGAATAAGAGATGCAGGGGCTTGACGGTGTTCACCAATGGTACCAATGGTACCATTGGTAAACTGAAATCACCATTGGTAAATGACTTTGTCTAATGGTGAAATTAGGCCATTGGGTATCCTGTGTTGAAAGGCATCTAGCTAGAATAAGAGATGCAGGGGCTTGAAGGTGTTCACCAATGGTACCAATGGTACCATTGGTAAACTGAAATCACCATTGGTAAATGACTTTGTCTAATGGTGAAATTAGGCCATTGGGTATCCTGTGTTGAGTGGCATTCAGATTGAGAGATGCAGGGGCTTAAAGGTGTGGTAAACTGAAATCACCATTGGTAAATGACTTTGTCTAATGGTGAAATTAGGCCACTGGGTATCCTGTGTTGAATGGCATGTAGACTAAGAGATGCAGGGGCTTGAAGGTGTTCACCAATGGTACCAATGGTACCATTGGTAAACTGAAATCACCATTGGTAAATGACTTTGTCTAATGGTGAAATTAGGCCATTGGGTATCCTGTGTTGAAAGGCATCTAGAATAAGAGATGCAGGGGCTTGACGGTGTTCACCAATGGTACCAATGGTACCATTGGTAAACTGAAATCACCATTGGTAAATGACTTTGTCTAATGGTGAAATTAGGCCATTGGGTATCCTGTGTTGAAAGGCATCTAGCTAGAATAAGAGATGCAGGGGCTTGAAGGTGTTCACCAATGGTACCAATGGTACCATTGGTAAACTGAAATCACCATTGGTAAATGACTTTGTCTAATGGTGAAATTAGGCCATTGGGTATCCTGTGTCGAATGGCATGTAGACTAAGAGATGCAGGGGCTTGAAGGTGTTCACCAATGGTACCAATGGTACCATTGGTAAACTGAAATCACCATTGGTAAATGACTTTGTCTAATGGTGAAATTAGGCCATTGGGTATCCTGTGTCGAATGGCATTCAGATTGAGAGATGCAGGGGCTTGAAGGTGTTCACCAATGGTACCAATGGTACCATTGGTAAACTGAAATCACCATTGGTAAAAGACTTTGTCTAACGGTGAAATTAGGCATTGGGTATCCTGTGTTAAGTGTTTGGGATTCCTGTGGTATCAATTGCTCCGGCTTGGCTTACCAATGGTACCAATGGTACCATTGGTAAACTGAAATCACCATTGGTAAATGACTTTGTCTAATGGTGAAATTAAGGCATTGGGTATCCTGTTTTGAATGGCATTTAGACTAAGAGATGCAGGGGCTTGAAGGTGTTCACGAATGGTACCAATGGTACCATCACTTTTTGGATACAAGTTCTATGTGGTATCTTAAGGGTGTACTGACATATAAAAATGGCCCGTTGCTAGGGAAATTTGAAAATTCTATAAAATGCCACCAAATTGTCATATCGCTTTTATATTTTGTAGTTTGTCTTCCCTGAGGGAACTTTGGCATTTTATGACGTCATTGCATGACGTCATCATGTGACGTCATAGATACAGTAAAAAGCTATAATTTTTTTCAGCACTGTATATTTGAGAATTTAAAATGCATTATTTTAATTTTTAGACCAAGGTGCGTAGAATCGAGCATGGGTTTTAAGAATGGTTTCCAAATAAGCCTTTTAGGATTTTTTGAACGTCAAAAATAATCGACTTATGCCAATAACTTTTGTATTTCTCAATTTTTCGCAAATCCCATGCTCAGCTTTGAAGAAAACGCTGTAAAGAATATAAATATTGAAAAAACACTTCGTTCTGATGAAATTCGCCAAAGATTATAGCTTTTTAAAGAAACCGGAAGTAAAGTGTCCCGCGCATGCGCAATAAGAACGAAAACGAGTCCTTTTTGTCAGGTGTGCGTCTCTCTACCGGAAGTTAAATGATTCGCGCCAAAAACGCGCGCGCGTGCGTCTAATCAATTTTGCCGGCCAAAATAAGACCCTATTTTGCATAGCAACTGTTGCACAGCAACGATATATGTCAGTACACCCTTAATAATGAATGGGCAATTGATCGTACTGTACGGTGACAATGTGACTCGTACTTCAAAAGAATAACGTTTGAAATTCCTGCCGTAACCGTACTGTGCATTGCATTTGATGTCGTCTGAATAATTAAGCATGGGCTTACATAGACTTTAATGGGCTACGAACTTTATTTACAAAACGTAAACGGAGTGGCTATCCGTTACCCGTACGCGAACTTCTGTTTTCTATTCGTACGGTAGTCAAAATCATTTAAGCTTAGATTACTCGGTGATTCTGTATTATTTCAGGAACAAAATTATGATGGCTTTGTTAAGATGGAGTAAGTGATTCTTGTTAAGTTAAACTGATTCAGGGTATTAATTATACGAGTCTAAGCTACACATTTGGCGAACGTCTCACGTCGCGACACTTTTCAACTCAACTCAAATGTCAAGCTCTCAAAATTAGGACTTCGATCATGTAACAACTTTAATAGTCTTGTATATCAGAAGAAAAGGTTAAAAAAGAGACATTTTTTGTTTCAGACTGAGTTTGAAGAACTATTTTTGCACTCATTTCGGCGAACGGTAGCGGATTTCAATTCGCTATTCGTACGGGATTCTAGCTAAATTATGATTGATTTTCACCGTAATTTGGTATTATTTCATTGGACGAAGATAGGATTTCTTCGTTAATTTCTCTGTTTTAACGTTTTCGTCTGGTATGCAATACTATCAAAGTTGTAATAAATTTGATCGAAGTCCTAGTATTGATGTGCGTGAAATGCGGTCGAGTTGGCAGTCTAAGTTAATTCAGAATCACCTTGAAAATCTAAATAATTTTGACTTCCGTACGAACAGTAATCGGGTGTGATTTACATGGATTTTTTTCCTAAAAAAAGCAACTGAAATTTGGATACAAAGGTCCTTGCGGTTTTCCTGTGAATGAGTAATTTAGGATTCGTTACGTTGTATATAAGCTAGCTTACTTCGTCTGTTCAGTTGCCTTCAGTAAAACTTCTTAAAAATTCCTCTCAAGTTGGAATTCAACAATGAAGGTAACTATCAGATCAATGTTTGGAATTATTTGGAATATAGCTATAGATGACTTTGAAAAAACTTGTTTGTACGTAGCTATTATTCATTATCAATATAAACTTGAAGACAGTATTACTAGTATTGTTGTTTGTTGTGCATAAAAACAATCAACTTCACATTATGATACCGGATTTTGTTTCAGAGAATATTTTATGTAGCACTACTGTACAAAGTCAATTACAAAGTGACTTAAAATAAATATTTCAGATCAGCGTTATAAAAAAACTTATACCAATCTGGAAAATTATAAAGCTAAAAATGTATGTACATATTATTTAATATAAACTGAAAACATTACATTTAAAATCAATATTGTTTCAATTGAAATTGGAACACCGCCATTCATGCGTGAGCAGACGTAAGCAATGTTTTATGAAGTTTTTTCTTTCTAATTTTAAGCAAGACGCTCCATCTTTACGTTAGTAATATAAGATAAATTAGGTAAACAACAATAAAGATTACTCAACCGCTTGTGAATGTGATCGATTCAATGGGCGATTGACTGATAATTAAAGCGAACAGTCGTATATTATTATTTGAACACAGTGCAATTAACCAAAATTAAAGATGGCTTTATCAAAAACCTCGACTTTTGAAAACGACAATAACACACATTATGTAGCCGATTCCTGGTTGTGATTCATCGAAATATTCTCCATGGGTAAATCACCAAAATACCTTGTATTTTACAAGCCACTTTCTCCAACATAAAAACTTCAGCTTTCGAAAACGACGGTATACAAAAACTAGATGGCCGGTTAACTACACTGAATTTATCGGTTGTGGGTTGCGATCAACAATCAAGGACCTTTGCCTTGTATATTACAAGCCGCTTTATCGCTTAGTCCAAAAACTTCAGCTTTTCAAAACGACGATGACACATATTATATTATATGGCCGCTTGTCGATCGATTGCTAAGCAAATAGTCGAATTATTCAATAAATCAAAGGACTTTTGTATCCAAGAACTTCAGCTTTTAGAAACGACGATAACACACATTATAACAATATGGCCGCTTGTGATCGATTGCTAAATTAAGCAAACAGTCGAATTATTCAATAAATCAAAGGACTTTTGTATCCAAGAACTTCAGCTTTTGAAAACGACGATAACACACATTATATTATATGTCCGCTTGTCGATCGATTGCTAAGCAAACAGTCGAATTATTCAATAAATCAAAGGACTTTTATAAAGAACTTCAGCTTTTGAAAACGACAATATTACATATTATGTGTCCGGTTGTGATCCAATTATTCACAGAGGGTATCAATTTACCAAAAGGACCATGCTTCACCAATGGTTCACCAATGGTGAATTCGATTTACCAATGGTACCATTGGTACCATTGGTAAAGCCGGCCGTAGAAGTTGATACCACAGGAATCCCAAAGCCAAGCAATTGATACCACAGGAATCCCAAACACGAGCGTACATATTGTGATAAGGTTTTTAGAGGGAACCCTGTGTAAATTCACCAATAGACACCATTGGTAAAACACATTTTACCAATGGTATCTAATGGTGATTCTGGACATACTTGCGGAAACGTTCGGAAAAGCTTGGTAAGTAATATTTTTAACAATGTTTTTACGTCCATCAATAGAGAAAGCTTTCATAGACAGTGTCATAGGTGAGTTTTATAAAAGGAATTGCTAGTGTTTGTGTGGTCTTGCAATCAAGGTCCATATGTTTGAGCTCTTCGTACATACGAAGGCCATTACATTTACTTAATAGGAGCTGAAATATTGTATAATGAAGTGAGTCATCTGATAGTTTACACGCAATCGTTGTAAACTTGTTTACTTTTACTAAAGGATAGAACAATTGCCAAAGCCTCAAACGAGATCGAGACGAACACTTCAATATTGTATTACTTACACTCAAAAACGACCTCAAAATTGAATAATGATTTGAAAATTCTCCATAAGGAGTAAATTAAACCTGACACATTCTATTAAAGCTGAGCCTGATCAGTGGGCATAAAAACATTGTTAAAAACATCACTTAGCAAGATTTTTGAATTCCTGTCAAACTTGTCAACAGTCGTCAGTCACATGGAACTTCGTGCACACTTCGTGCTTGTCAGTTTTTCCTGAATGTTTCCGAAAGACATTCGGTCGATTCGTACGTCATTTGTCTTTGCTTGTTTGTTCCCGCGTATTTTCCGAAAATATTCCGACTTTTCTATTGTTAACACATTTCTATTGTTAACAAGCACAGAACTTCGTGTCAGAACTCAGGCATGTTCTGGTGAATACCAATATACCGTGAACTCATAATTTGAGTTTTATGGATTTGATGAGGGTTCCCTCAGGTGGTTTGAATCATACTTGTCCAATCGCTCTCAAAGGTGTAGTGTAAATGGTCATTTGTCAAAACGTGTCAAATCACCTGCGGAGTTCCTCAAGGCTCGATTCTCGGCCCTTTACTGTTCTTGCTTTACATAAATGACTTGCCTAATTGTTTGTGTAAGGCAAGACCAAGAATGTATGCCGACGATACAAGCATCAGCCTTGCCTCGTCGTGTCCAAATGTCTTGGAAAATGAGATGAGCAATGAACTAATAAGCCTTAACCGATGGTTAATATCTAACAAATTGAGTTTAAATATTGCTAAAACAGAATTTATGCAGATAGGCTCTCGCCAAAGAATAACGGCGTGCAATGATTATCAAATAAATCTTCAAATTGAGGGCAATGATATAAAAACAGTTGACAGTACCAAGTCACTAGGGGTGTACATAGACGAAAACTTGTCCTGGAAAGCTCATATAACACATATTTCTAAAAAGATATCCTCCGGAATTGGGGCATTGAAACGCCTCAGGCCATTTGTATCTACCGATACTGTCATTAAAATCTACAACTCATTGATTAGACCACACTTCGATTATTGTAGCCCAGTTTGGGATGGCATATGTGGTTTATTGAATGACAAATTGCAAAAACTTCAAAACCGAGCAGCCCAAGTTATTCTTAAATGTGGCTATGATACTAGTTCATCTGTATTACTTGACAGACTTGGGTGGGATAATATATCCTTGTCTTTTAAAAAGCAGAAAGCTGTAATGATGCATAAAGTTGTTAATGACCTCACCCCAGCCTATCTGAATGAGATGTTCACAAATACTGACACCGGCTACACATTAAGAAATAACGAAAACAAATTACAATTACCAAAACCAAGGACAGATTATCTTAAACGCAGTTTTTGCTATGACGGAGCAGCTGTATGGAACAAGCTACCAGAAAACATTAGGACAACTAGCTCCTTAAGGGTTTTCAGAAAAAAACTAAAGAAGCACTTCTCTGCAGTAGACTCCCACACGGCAATCATGTAAAACAGTATTATATATTTTAATGTAATTTTATTGATGATTTTTTTTCCCGTGTTTTAAATAAAGTTATCTTAAATAAAGTTATCTCTGAAAAAAAGAGAGTAAAGCATGAAGTATATCCATTTTCAACACGATGACATAGTATTCTGCAGTAGATCAAAAAACAGTAAATATTAAGATGAATTTGGAAAGCCGGCGAACTGACTGTTTTCAAGCCGTTGAAATATGTTGATCTCAGTAAGCTTACTCCAAAAACTTCAATTACAGTTTACCTTAAAAACAGGCACGCCAAGCAGTCTTCTTTTTGTTTTAAATATATGATTGTTAATCTTCTCTTTTTCGAAAAATCCTCAAATTTATCACCAGGATCTAGGAATATTTTTTCTTTCTCACTGTGCATTGTCATCGTTGATATTGTTAATATTATTACATGGTGACGTGTTGTCACGTCATAACAACGCGTCACGTGGTACAAACTGACCAATCAGAAAATCAGAATATGTACAGTGTATGAAAATTGAATAATACAAATTGATAAAAAACTTATACAATTCTAGATTTTTCTTTGGTTTATGATTAACAAAAGGAAAAAAAGAGGGGTATCCAGGCGATTTAAGGAGTTATTTACCGATAAAAGCACGAAATACGATTAAATCCTTAGCCCTCCATACAGAGTATAGACAGATTTTACAAAGCATTATGGGACATTTCCAAGATGGCGGCCAAAAGGCAAATCTAGTCCTTGTGATCAAAACAGTGGTTTTTAAGCGAGTTTTATTCATCAATACTGAATTTAATTCTACTACAGGAACAGTCAAATGTTTTTTCTACAAACAAGTAAGTTTTATTTATCCAAAACTGCTTTGTTTTTACGATGTTTTTACTATACGAAGAGCCATGCGCAGAACGCAGTGCGCGCTGACAATAGTAAGCACCGTCCTTAAATATTCCGCATGAATACAAACAAGAGTGCAAATAATTATCTATCGTATATTCTTTTGTCAGGATTGCAAATAAAGGGGTATTTAGTATAAATGAATACCATATTATAGTAAATTAAAGCGTTTCAAAAACATTGGGCTAATTCAAGTCTTTTAATATTAATTTTCATATCATGAATTAAATGGAATGACGATTTTTCACAACAGGAGCTTGAGCCAATTTCATCCAAGTTATACTGCTCAATCCCGGTTAATATCATAGGATATTTTACAGAGAATGCGCATGCGCAGCAGTAGACAGCTGCACTCTTAGTAAATATTTGTTTATTCTGATTGATTTCGTTCCATGGGTCTCAGATAAAATATGTTGACACTTGAACTTGACATCTGAATTCTTATTTGCATGCGTCCATCGCGCGTCAATTTTATAACTCCTGTCTCTCAGTACCTTGTTTAGCTTGGTCTCAGACTGTGCAAACACTTTAAGGTCGTCGATGTACAACAGGTCTGTTACTTTAGCAGTAATTGGCTTACTTGACTTGTATCCCTCTGTTGCTCGTAGCATCCACGCCACAGGGTTCAGACATAAGGTGAATAGTCTGGGACATAAGGAATCCCCCTGGGGGAGACCCCTCTTAAAGTGGATTGGTTCAGATGTCTCCATTCCATTCTTCGTTCTAGCGATCTTGGTGTTCCAGGACGAGCATAGGGTCTTGATAGTGTCTCTGATCCAGTAGGGGAACTTGTGCAATCTCATAGCATTGCATAGCCATCCATGATCTACTGAATCGTAGGCTTTCTTCAGCGTACGTCGATCCAGGCCATGCTGATGTTTCACACAGTCCTGTAAAACCATTCTATCTATTAAAAGGTTCTCCATGGTTCCACTGCAACCTGATTTTGCCCCCCTTTGCTGACTTTCCATAAGGTTGTACTTTGTTAGATGGTCGTTCATTGGAGCCATTAAACACGCCGTATACCACTTATAAATAGTGTTTAAGCACGTGATTGGTTTTGATTCTCGCTGTTGAACTCTCCTGGTTTGGGGATGAGTGTAGTTTTGCCCTCTGAAAACCACAGAGGATATACCTCCTTGGCAGAGATTGCTTTGAAGCACCCTATTACCTTCTCGTGAAGAATGTGCGTATACTTCCACCAGTAGTTGGCGATTCTATCAGGACCAGGGGCACTCCAGTTCCTTTTCTTACGCATGACTTTAACTCCTAGTTCTGTTGTCAATTCCCATTTCTGGTTGATATCAGGATTTGGGACACTCATATCCATGGCTCTCTCTATTTCTTTTAACCATTGGCGGTTACTATTTCCGGTACCACTCTTCTCCCACAAAGATTTCCAAAACGTGCTTGCTTCTGTGATATTATCAAATATATCGCCAGTGTTCTTTTCCTCGGTCAAAACACACTTCTGATACTTGGGTTTTTCATTCTCACCGTCCTTCTTAACCATTTCGTCTAGCAACGAATAGACTCCACTTGGATCACTTTCAAATCTCTTATTGAGCGCTCTTGACTCCTCGACTTTTTTCCTTCTTTCAGTTGATCTTTTCAACTTCCTCAGCTCACACTTCTTTCTTTCCATATAGCTGACCAGCGAAGAAGCAGAGAGACTTCCACATTCTTGCTGAAGTAAATTTCGGTTCTTTCTTGACTTTCTTCCTTTCTTTGTGATCTTTCTGTTTATTATGGAATCTTTATTTTTTCCTTTTCATATTCAGTACAAAGCGGGTTTCTCGACTTAAGACATTTGTACTTAACGTTAGGTGAACATGTATAATTACTTAACGAATCCGTAAAATGTTTTCACGATTTCAGTGTTCTGTGATTGTATCCACTTTTGACATTTTTGAATCAGGTAGTCTTGCTTTTTTCATTCGATGTAATTGTTCCAAGTGCTTTTTGTAGTTCTTTGTTGTATCCTCCTAGGAATAAGTCGAAGACGATGTTAATTTGCGTGACTTCTGTATCTTTATAGATGTTTTTCAATCCTTGACGCAGGTCATTGTATTTTTCTTGTTTATTTGTTGTTTTTTCTTGGATTTTGCCTACTTGACATACTGTTCCTTCTAGTAAGATCCACTTCTTGTTGTCTTTGTCCATCACAGCTACATCTATTTTGTTTGCTCCATTTGCAGGGGCTCTTTCCAGTTGGAATGGGATATCCCATGTTATTTTTGCTTTTTCGTTCTCCAGTACAGCCGGGGGTGGTTTCTGCTTGTACCAAGGTTTGCTGTTGTCACTTTCTTCAAAACCATATAAGTTGAGTAGTTGATGATAGATTGGTCTGAGCATTTTGTCATGCCTGCTTTTATAAAGACTTTGTGCAATTGTTGGGCATGCGCAAAGTATGTGCGTGGTCGATTCAGTGGATGAGTGACACATTCTACAGCTGGTATCTGAGACTGCTGCTTGTAGCTTACTTTGTTGGTATGTTTTTGTTGGTAAAAGTTGCTGTCTTATGCTTTTGTTTACGCTGTAGACAATGTCAGGTACATTTTTCCAGATCCTGTGGATTTGGTTGGCTTTAGGTGATAATTCTTTATCTTCAAGCTGCCGAGATGATAACGCTCCAAGCCATGTTTGTCTCTTTACTTCACTTGCATATTTTTCAATGGTGGCCTTTCTGAGGAATTCTTTTATTGGTTTAGGGCTTGGTGTAGTGACGTGAAGTGTTTCATTTCTATCATTAGTTAGAGACGTATCCATGTCATTAAAGATGCATGTGATGTTGTATTCAGCTGCATATCTTTCTGCATCTTTAAATAAATATTTTCCTTTTTTCTCAATCTTTTTGATTTCATGTGATTTCACCAGTTGGAGTCTCTTGTCTTTTGAGTTGTTTAGGTAGTTGGCCATTTTTATTTTTGTATGTTTGTAGGTGTCTTCAACGCTCTTTAGGCCAGTACCTCCCAGTTCCTCAGGTAGGTATAGCAGCTTCGTTGATTCGCTTTTGTGCATGCATTCGTTGGATTTCATTATTTGTCTACAAGTTCTGTCTAGATCTTTTAGTGTAGAAATTAACCACTCTCCTGTCCACATGTGGTACTGTAGTAGGGAGAGGGCAAACGTGTTTGTAGCTCTTATCTTTCTTGGAATAGATATAGTACTCGACCATATGACTGACATTCTCTTGAGAAATTCTTTACTTGCTTTTGCGCATACTACTTCTTCTAACTGAGTGGAATTTTCGTATTTTCCAAGGAATTTATATTTGTCGGTTGATCCGAGTGTTCTAAGCTCTTTATTTCCTTGTAGGTTGAGGTTTGGTGATTGGTTTAGCTTTCCTCTTGTGATGTTGATAGAGGCACATTTGTCCATTCCCCACTCAAGGCCTATGTCTAGGAACATCTGTTTCATGGTGTTTGCCATCAGCATTGCTTTGCTTGGAGATTTATGGAATGTATTATTATTATTATGGCATCTTTATTTTGTTTTCAATTCAAATCCTAATTACATGCAACAAAGCGGGAATGCACCTGTGCTTTGTTGTATTTTTTTCTTATATGCTAAACATCACTTTTTTTTAATTTGCTATTTTGTGAACTCATAGAATTTTTTTGTAATTTCTGCGTTTTGGGAAAGGATCCATTTTTGTGATTTCTTAAGGAGATAGTCTGTTTCTTGGCTATTCGTTGTCACAGAGTTCATTTCTTTCTCTAATAGATGGTGATAACCTCCGAGAAAATCAAATACAACGTTCTTTTGGGTAACTGTACTGACAGTCTCTGTAGATGTTCTTTATGCCTGCTCTTAGTTCTGTGTATTTTTCTTGCTTGTATCTTGTTCTTTCTTCGATGCTTCCAACGCTGCATATGGTTCCTTCTACCAAGATCCATGTTTTGTTTCCTTTGTCTAGTACAGCCATGTCGATTCTATTGGCTCCATTTTCAGGGACTTTATCAAGGTGAAAGGGCAGGTCCCAAATTATCTTGGCTTTCTCGTTCTCTAATTATTATTATTATTATTATTATTATTATTATTATTATTATTATTATTATTATTTTAAAACGCACGGTAAAAATTGATGGAACCGGTAAATTAGCCTTGAAGCCGGGTTCAACAAGTTCCTTAGGCTTCAAGTACTTTTCTCAGAATCGTAGCAGTTCCTAATAGAGCAGACTTTTGCAGAAGTTCTACTCTTATTATTATTATTATTATTATTATTATTGACACCTTTATTGAGTAACAACATGATTGTAAGTTTACAACTTTGCGGGTGTAACCTTGGCTAAGCTGTAATTATCTAGTATGTCCCAGTCCTTATTCCTGATTTCTCAAAACCCGCTACATATACTTATTCATAAACGTAGTACGTATAGAAATGCTTGACAATTTCTGAATTTTGTGACATTATCCACTTCTGACTCTTAAGCAATAAATAATTTGCTTCTTCTTGATTTGCTGTGATGTTTTTAATTATCTCCATTTTTAGGTTATGGTGGTAGTTACTTAGGAAATCGAACACTATGTTCACTTGAATAACTTATTATTATTATTATTATTATTATTATTATTATTATTATTATTATTATTATTATTATTATTATTTCTTTTATTTCACAGTGTAATACTGGCTGCTTACATCATTTTGCCGGGAATATACCCTATTCCTAAGGCCTTATCTATTTACAATGGTTTTTTTTTTTTTTTAAACTAGTTTTAGAGCAAATTCCGTGTAAGTGCAAAACGGGTCAAGGTCAAAATAGAACCCGTGGTCGTGCCGTGACCAAGGGGAGTTTCACATTCGCACGGAATCTACTCTTTGATATGACTGAATTACAATCCAACCTTTCTCATAATATGTGCAGAACCTAGTAGTACAATTTTTTGCAATGTTTTTAGTTCAATGCTGTTTGAGATCTTCTTGGTACTTGCTTTTGTAGCATTGCTGATTGTCCCCAGGGCTCCGATGATTACTGGTATTGTTTCTGTTTTTACTTTCCACATTCTACTAATTTCAATTTCCAAATCTTTGTACTTGCTTTTCTTTTCGTTTTGCTTTAGACAGATGTTTCGGTCTGATGGTACAGACATGTCGATAAGCTGGCAGGTGTTGGTCTCTGTATTTTTTTATCACAATATCGGGTCTGTTAGCGTTGATTTTCCTGTCGGTTATTATTGGACAGTCCCACATAATGGTTATGTGGTCTTTATTGATGATCTTTCCTGGTTCATGCTGATACCACTTTTCAGCTACTTGCACATTGTGTTCTCTGCAAATAACCCAGTGCATGTAAGTGGCTGCGTTGTTATGTCGTTTCAGGTATTCTGTTGCTGCAAGTGTTTCGCATCCAGTGAGAATGTGATCAATGGACTCTGTCTTGTGGTGACAGAGTCTACAAAGACTGTCAATGTCCTGGTTTAAAATATTGTGTTGGTAATTTCTAGTCATCAAGGATTGATCTTGCGCAGCTATCAGAAAGCCTTCAGTTTCGCCTTTCAGGTCTCCTGCCGTCAACCATAAGTTTGTTGATTGGTGATCGACATAGGGCTTATGTGTATTATTTGGATATTGACCATGTAGAGGTTTGCCTTCCCATCTTTCCCTCCTTCTTTCTTGGATCCTTTCTTTAACCTTCTTTTTCAGAGCTTTGGCGTTTTGCGTTGGAGTATTTTGTTGTTTGAGTGTTGTATCTCCTACGTCGTACTCTTTCTTCACTTTCTGTGCAGTTTTTGGGATGGAATACTTTCTGTCAACATCAGATCGAGGGTGGTGCATTTTGTACATAGTCAACAGCTTTCTAGTTTTCACGTCTAGCTTTTTGATTTCACTTGCTTTCCAGTCAATAATTCCAAAACTATACTGGACTACTGGTACTGCCAGACTGTTGATGGAATCAATCTTATGCTTTGCATTAAGCTCATTTTTTAATATCATTCGCGTTCTTCTATAATATTCTTTCCTGATCCTTTCTTTCATTTTGCTATGCTGAATTCCTTCGCTTTCTTCTACTCCTAGATATATTATTATTATTATTATTATTATTATTATTATTATTATTATTATTATTATTATTATTATTATTATTATTATTAAGGGGCAGGCCATTGATTTTGTGACAAGAGGTTCAGCTGTTGGACTTCGCAAGAGTGGAAAAAGAGGAAAGTGCAAAGATTGGTGGACGCATGAGGAGAGGAAGTTTTTGTGGGAATGTTTTGTTAGAAGTGGTGGGAAGAGGTCAGGTGGATACATAAAGAAGGTGAAGGCTTTGTGGGACGAAAGAGGATTGAGTGTGAGAGAAGTGCCAAGTTTGTTGTCGCAACTGAAGAGTGTTGAGAAGGGGTTGCTGACAATGATGGAGAAGGATGAGATTGAGAAGATGGTCAAAGATGAGATCAGAATGATGGACAGTGAGGGACAGGAGTTGACAGATGCTAGAAAGGCAGAATGGAGTGCTTTGTTTGGTGAAAGTGACGATGAGGATGAGTTCCTTGGATTTCAGATTGAGAGTGGTGACCAAAGTACGTCTGGAGTGGGAGTAGGTGGCTATGAAGGTGAGGTAGATTGGGCGAATGGTGGTGTTGACACAAGGGGAAGAGAAAGGATGGTTGAAGTCAATGAAGTTGGGTTAAGAGGAGTTAATGTGGTAATGGAGAGACTGGTTACTTTTCGTGAAGATAATGGTCTCAGGATAGCAAGTGACGAGGAGAAGGAGGTACTTGAGAAGATGAAAATAGTATTTGAAGGGAAAGAGTGGACAGAAGTGCCGGGGTTGAAGGCTTTGGATAGGAGGAAGGTTAACAGGGAGGTGCAGATTGTTGATGGTTTGATGCATAATCTTGTGAAAGATAAGATGTCTGTATCAGAGATCAATAGGCTGTTGTACACAGGATCATTTGTTGTTGCTGATAGGTTGGGTTTGATTGGGAAGAAGAAAGGGAAGAAGTTTGACATGAAGAAACCTAGGTGGCAAAGAAGGATTGAAAAGAGCATTGTTGAGTGGCGAAAGGATTTGTCTAGAGTAGAGGAGTTGAGAAAAGGTAATGTGCTGAGTAAGAAGATAATGGACCGGTTGATCAGAAAGTATGAGGTTGTTGCAAAAGGGACAGTAGCTGTGGTTACTTTGCTCAAAGGAAAAATTAAATCGGGAAGCTTGAAGATACAGTGGTATCTGGACAGTTGCACAAAGACTAGACAGAACAATTTGTTCAAAAATAATCAGAGTCAGCTGTACAAGGAATTGGATGGAAAGGCAACCTTGGGGTCAACTGAAGCACCTGATGCTAGGGAGGCAACAGAATTCTGGAGTGGGATTTGGTCGGTGGAGAAGAGGCATAATGATGAGGCTAGTTGGTTTAGAGAAGTGAGAGATAAGACGAGTGAGGTGACAAAGCAAGGTGAAGTTTGTATCAGTGTTAAGGATGTCCAAGGTGGAATCCGGAAGATGGCTAATTGGAAGGCTCCAGGTCCAGATGGTGTGAGGGGATTTTGGTTTAAGAGGTTCAGGTCTTTGCATGGGATGATTGCAAAGAGTTTACATGGTTGTTTGACTAGAGGGCAGGTGCCAGACTGGATGGTGAAGGGTAGGACTGTGCTGATTCAGAAGGATCGTGCCAAAGGAACAGTGGCAAGCAATTACAGACCGATAACATGTTTACCGTTGATGTGGAAGCTTCTCACTGGGATTTTGGCTGAGAAGCTGTATCAGCATTTGGACGTGAATGGGTTGTTGCAGGATGAGCAGAAGGGATGTCGGAAGATGTCGAGAGGGACAAAGGATCAGTTGTTAATTGACAAGGCTGTTTTGAGGGAAGCGCGGGTGAGGAAGAGATGTCTAGCGATGGGGTGGATTGATTACAGGAAGGCATATGACATGGTGCCACATTCCTGGCTTGTGGAGATGTTGGAGATGGTGAAGGTGGCTGATAATGTGATGGGACTGTTGTGTGGTAGTATGAAGGATTGGAGGACTGTGTTGACATCGAATGGGGAAGTGTTGGGAGAAGTGGGGATTAAGCGTGGAATATTCCAGGGGGATTCACTGTCCCCTCTGCTGTTTGTTCTTGCTATGATCCCCCTCACCATGTTGTTGAGAAGGGAGACCATCGGGTACAAGTTTGGAAAGGAGCATCGGGTGATGAATCATCTGCTGTTCATGGATGACTTGAAGTTGTATAGTAGATCGGAGGAGGAGTTGGAGAGGTTGATTGAGGTGGTTCAGGTATATTCGAGGGATATTGGGATGGAGTTTGGGTTGGACAAGTGTGCAGTGTTGGTATTAAAGCAGGGAACTAAAGAACGTTGTGAAGGGATTGTTTTGCCTGATGGTCAGGTAATGAGTGAGATGGACGAGAATGGGTATAAGTACTTGGGTGTGTTAGAAGGGGCAGATATCATGCAGAAGGAAATGAAGAAGAAAGTAAGAGATGAGTACTTGAGAAGGGTGAAGCTTGTGGCAAAGTCGAAGTTGTATGGTGGTAATTTGATCAAGGCGATCAATACTTGGGCTGTCAGTGTGGTAAGGTATAGTGCTGGGATTTTGGACTGGAGTGATCGGGAGTTGAAGGAGATGGATGTAAAAACGAGAAAGAGGTTGACAATGTTTGGGGTCTTTCACAAGAAGGGGAGTGTTCCGAGGTTGTACATGAAAAGGAAGCATGGTGGTAGGGGGCTGATCAGTATTGTTGACTGTGTGAGGGCAGAAGAGCTGGGTTTGTTTGGGTATGTTAAAGAGAGTGACGAGTGGATGCTAAAGGTGGTTGGTGAGTTGTTGCAGGTTGGTGAGACAAAGAAGGAGTATAAGAAGAGGGTGCAGAAGGAGAGGAAAGAAAATTTCCTAGAGAAAAGGTTGCATGGAAAATTTATGAGGGATGTGAGCGATGTTGCTGATGAGCGGTCTTGGCAGTGGTTAAGGGCAGGATATTTGGGTAAGGGCACTGAGGGGTTTGTTTTTGCAGCACAGGAACAAGCTCTGAGGACAAGGTTTTTCCGGGCAACCATTCAGAAAGAGAATGTGGACCCAAAGTGTAGGGTTTGTGGGAAGGAGGTGGAGTCTGTTGGCCATTTGGCAAGTGGTTGTAGTGTTTTGGCCCAGAAGCAATATAAGAAGAGACATGATCGGATGGGGTTGAGGGTGTATTGGGAGCTGTGTCGGAAGTATGGAGTGAAATGTGCTGATGTTTGGTATAAGGAGGTTCCAGATGAGGTTAGGATTTCGGATGATGGAGAAGTAGAGATTTGGTGGGACAGGAGCGTCGAGACAACACAGAAGATGGAACATAATCGTCCAGATGTTACTGTGTTGAACCGAGCGGCTCGTAAGTGGACCTTTGTTGATTTCTCGGTGCCTTGGGATCGTAATGTGGTGGTGAAGGAAGAGGAGAAAATTGCTAAATATTCTCCTCTTGCAAAGGAGATACGAAAGTTGCACCGGGTGTCAACAAAGGTGGTTCCGTTGGTTGTTGGTTCTCTAGGGGTCGTGTCTAGTAATCTTGAGGGGTACCTGAAAGATCTAGGTATTCCAGACGTTCTGGGTGGTATGCAGACGTCTGCGGTCATAGGGACCACCCTCATTCTGCAGAGTGTGCTTAGTCTCTAAGCCCCAGGTCTTGGGGTCGAGGCTAAGCAGTATCTTACACCTGTAGTGTGAATAAAACCTCCACTCAGGTTGTCTATCTATAGAAATTCCTTATTATTATTATTATTATTATTATTATTATTATTATTATTATTATTATTATTATTATTATTATTATTATTATTATTATTATCCCTATACTTTCACAGTAAATAGATGTAGAATACTGGTTTATATTTGTCCTAGTATCAGGTGACAACAAGTCCCCTCAGATACTTAGGACTCTACGGAGGATTCTTGCCGACCCTAATAAGACAGTTTTCTGAATCATTGCGGGCGAAATACTTGACTCAAGTTCTTTTAGGTACTTCTCTAATCTATTGGTGAACATACCCAGGGCCCCAATAACAATAGGCACTGTCTTGACGTTTTTTAGCTTCCAAATTCTCTTAATTTCGATTCCCAAATCTGTATAGCGTTCAATTTTTTCTTTTTCTTTCTCTTGAATTCTCTTGTCTCCAGGGCATGCAATGTCTATGATATAGCATTTGCTATTTTTCTTGTCGATCAGAGTAATATCTGGGCGATTGTGTGATACATTCTTGTCTGTCTGTATAGTAAAGTCCCATAGTAACTTGATTTCTTGATTTTCAGAGACAGGTTTTGGGTTATGCTCATACCATTTATCCTGGTGCTCCAGACCATACTTTTTGCATAGATCCCAATGGAGAGTTCTCGCTACTCCATCGTGCCTCCTCTTGTACTCCTTCTGTGCTAGTGCAGAGCACTCACATAAGATGTGATTAACACTTTCATCTTTTTCTCCACATACACGGCACTTGGGATCAGGTTGCGATTTATCGATTTTCGTCTTTATTAAATTAGTTCTGATGGACTGTGTTTGAGCAGATGTTAGCAAGCTTTCCGTTTCTTTTTTAAAGGTTCCATTCTTTAACCATAACCAGCTCTTATCACTCGAAATATCTTTTACGTCTCTCATGAATTGACCATGCAGGCCTTTCTCCAGAATTTCGTGCATTCTTTCATCTAGTTTCCTCTTCTTGAATTCTTCCACATCCTCCATCTCGTTAATTTGCTTTTTAATTTCTGCTCTAGCAGCTTTTATAAGACTTTCTTGACTTTCTCGAATATAAGCCATTAATCCTAATCTGGCCCTGTCAGCACAGTCTTCAACTGAGAGAAGTCCCCTTCCACCAACGTTTCTGGGTAAGTATAGTCTGGCTACACTATCTCTTGGGTGTAGTGCTTTGTACATATTTAGGTACTTTCGTGTCCTCCTATCAATTTCTCTGAGCTCGTCTTTTGTCCAGTCCACGAAGGCTGCAGAATATCTCAGCAGAGATACTGCCCACATATTTATTGCTCTAATCACATTTCCTCCATTTAGCTTAGTTTTAAGGAATTTTCTTACTCTCCTGAAGTACTCTTTTGTGAGATTGGTTTTCATATCTTTGCACTTAAAATTATCTGCTTCTAGAATGCCCAGATATTTGTAACCTTCTTGTTCATCAAGGTTTTTGATGTAGTTTCCAGTAGGTAGTAATATTCCATCTCCTTGTATCGTTTTGCCTCTGTACAGTGTGAGAGTTGCACACTTGTTGATACCAAATTCCATCCCTACATCGGTGCTGAATATCCTCACCGTATGTATTAAACTCTCGAGGCCCTTCTCTGATTTTGCAAAAAGTTTCAGGTAATCCATGAATAACAGATGGTTGAGTTTTTCTCCATTAAGATCGTATGCAAATTTTGTTTTTCTGAGAATAAGAGTTAATGGAATTAAGGAAATTACAAACAAAAGTGGAGACAAAGTATCTCCCTGGAAAATGCCTCGTTTTATATCAACTTCTCCGATAATGGTATTCATTATTATTATTATTATTATTATTATTATTATTATTATTATTATTATTATTATTATTATTATTACCTCGACTCAGTGGTTCTTCAATATATTCGTAAATGGCTAGATGTACCTATATCTGGAACACTCAGTAACGTTTTTCTTCCACATAACAAATTTGGTTTAAATATCTGCCCCCCTTCAATTAAATTCACCCAGTGTCAAACTGTTCTTCGTAAAGCTCTAAAAACATCCCCAAATGAAGGCATCAAAGTTCTTTGGAAGTCTTCCAGTACACACACCAATATCCAGTATGATGTTTTTAAATCTACTAAAGATGTCATAAAAGATTTTCATGCCGATCAAGAACACAAATTATGTCACAAACTGGTTTCACAAGGCGTTTTCTTCTCACGTGTGATTAATGATTCCCTGCCAAAGCTTAATAGTATCTGGTCATCTACGCAATCTAAACTGCCTAAAAATATATACAATTTCACCATCCGTTATATTAACAACACTCTTCCAACCCGAAAAAATCTTGTAAAATGGGGCATTTCTTCAACTCCTGATTGTTCGTTCTGTTTATCCCCTGAATCCCTGCTTCATGTGGTCGCTGGATGTCAAATATATCTTACTCAAGGTCGTTTTACGTGGAGACATGACTCCATTCTACATTTTATCGCCAAGTCGCTACAAGTAGTTAAAGAAGCTGTGCTATATGTTGATCTTCCTGATTATAAAAACCCTTCAATTATAACTGGTGATAGTCATCGCCCTGACCTCCTACTCTCATCTGATAACTGTCTTTATGTACTCGAATTGTCTGTTGGCTTCGAATCAAATTTAAAGAATAATTTATCCCGCAAAAAGGAGAAATACAAAGAACTAATAAATATACAGCGTTCCTGTTTTAAGAAGGTCAAATTTATCAACCTATCTGTTAGTGCGTTAGGTGTGTTTGCAAAAGAATCGTCAGATTTCCTTACTATGTTGACAGACCTTGGTTTTGACGATAAGCACCAGAAATACGTTATCAGGAACATCATGAACATTGCTATTAGAACAACGTACTTTATTTTCTGCTCAAGGAACAAGGAATGGAATAAACCAGACTTGATGAAATATTAACATTATTCACTCTTTCTCGTTATCATATCTTTGTATTTGTATCCATAATCAAAGCATATATACAAAAATACATATCTATATATTCGTTGTTAAAGTTAAGTGATTCAAGTAGACGATTGTAAACTACCTGAAGCAGTGAGGTTTATAATTGTAAATTTAAGAAAAAGCTATAATAAAGTTTTCATTATTATTATTATTATTATTATTATTATTATTATTATTATTATTATTATTATTATTATAATAATAATAATCTGTCCAGTCTGACAGTCCATCTGTCCAGTCTAACCTTCCCAAGAACATTTATAACTTTACCATTCGCTACATAAACAACTCCCTCGCTACACGTAAAAATCTGTTCAGATGGGGATCGTCACAAAGTCCTGACTGCTCTTTCTGCCTTAATCCTGAATCACTCCTCCATGTTGTCGCTGGTTGCCAGCATTACCTTGAACGCTTTACCTGGAGACACGACTCAATTCTAAATTTCATCGCCACTTCCCTTCAACCTGTAATTAATGATCGCTCTTCACTCTATGCTGATGTGGATGGTTATTCGAGTCCTTCAATTATAACTGGTGACACTTTCCGTCCAGATCTTCTTTTTCTAATACATTCCAAGTGCTTGTATGTCCTAGAACTAACAGTTGGGTTCGAATCCAACCTTTGTAAAAATGCAATGCGTAAACGAGAAAAATACAAGAACTTGATTAACGACTTGAGCAGTGACCACAGATGTGTTAAATTTGTTAACCTCTCCATGAGTTCTCTTGGCGTTTTCTCGGATGAATGCTCCACCTTCCTAGACATGATGAATGACATTGGCATTGATAAAAAACAACAACTCTATATTATTAGAAAAATGATAAATCTTGCCATTAGAGCAACATATTATATATTTTGCTGCAGAAATAAGATTTGGAATGACCCAGAACTATTAAAATCCTAATTTTTTTTTTTTTTTTTTCATTTAATTGGATTCCTTGTAAATATACATTTATATATATTACTCATGTATCAATTCAAGTAGCCAGTTGTTTATTGCCTATACGTAGTGAGATTTGCAACTGTATTCATAAGCAAATAAAGTTTCCATTATTATTATTATTATTATTATTATTATTATGCAGTTTATTAAAAAAACAACTATATGCATATACAATTCCGCATAGGGCGCGAAGCGTAACCTATGGGATAATACACTTATTACATTGGCTATGGGCCATACATACATATCGCTAAGGGCCAGATTAACATCAATCCAGGACGGCCCCACCCCGGCCTTATGTCCCGGATTTCGCTAATCGGGCCCTCAGGGGCATCCCTATATAAAACTATATATATAAATAATTCATCTGCTTAGTTAACCCTCCCAACCTATTCCAATCAAAATCTTAATAAATTCAGACGTATTATTGCCCGTGGAAATAATATAAAAAAGGTTATAAATATATTAGCTCATCTATTGCAATTGTTCATGACAGCGTGAAGCTTAATGCTATGGTATCTCATCTCTAGATGAGATCTCTAGAAGGTGAAAAAAAATCTTAATGGAAAAAGAGGGAAAAGGGCTATATATCCCTTATACTTCTGAGAAGGAGCCCAATTAACTGGAATTCAAATACTGAATAATGTAGAAACTCACATTAATTACTTATAGCCGGAAGAATCAATTAATAAAAAAATTACCATGTATCCTTATAAATTCGGAGAGGGAAGTCTTATCAACCATGCTGAAATTCATTAAAAAAAAAACAATTCAAGTAACATAATAACTTAATCTGGTATAATGTTCATGTAACCTTTGTTGTAATTGTTATTATTATTATTATTATTATTATTATTATTATTATTATTATTATTAATTTAGTAAACAAACAGACGATTGGAATATAAAGCAGGTATATAGAGGTATTCCTTTACATAGAAAATTGAGCAGTGCTTATCTCATTCATGCTCATTTATTTAGTTTTAACGATATGATACCTACTAGTAAAGGATATCTTAGGCTTGAAATTATGTAGCATTTTCATTCACTGTCGGTCACGGCTTTGAAGTCTGGTGAGCAAAGTTTGCTGCACGTGGCCTAATTTACGGGAAAAAGTTCACATATAATATTTCTTTCGCAATTTTTAATTTGACTATTTTTAAGATGAATTTGTACTTGTTTTTATTCTTGATTGTAAGAATTTCCACAGCAAATTTTTGCCTTAAGTTAAGTGGATTGACGGAAGAGAATCTTCACGAACTTTTATCTGTCGGGCGCATACCATGGAATTAGTGGTAAACTCAATACGCCTTTTTGTTGTTGTTTTCTTGACAGACTCAGGCGGTAGTTCGCTTTCAAAATCTTTTCGTTTGTGTTTATCTTAACACTCAATCGAAATTCTTATATTTCAAAGTGTCCTTTGTTTATCATTATCGATCACTTTCTACTCGTTCAAAGTCGATCAATGATTGGTTCCGAAGTTTATCATTGGGCTTCCTTTGGAGTTACGCACACTCTTACTTACTTAGTTACTTACAACCCGATGACTAAATGGCTTCGCCTCTTCGAGGCTGTAGCCACAAAAATGACAGCTCGCAAGGCAAAAAAGTATAAAAATCGAAGATTTATAAATACTTTGTCGCAAGTACACTATTAATAAAGCTCACCGGTATGCCAGACCAAAGACCCATCCCTGCAGTAAAATTAAAACGAGAACTCCAAATGATCCCCGTAATAAAGTTGCCTATGCCACAAAGGAGAATCAACATTCCAAGTACTCCAGATGCTGTCGCAAGACCACGTCTAACGTGGTCACCTTCAGCCATGGTTATTAGATGTTTGCAAGTCGCTGTTTTACGAATCTGCGGTACGAAGCAAACGTTTGGCCTTTAACTGCTGTCACTGAAACCAGCAGCAAACACGGACACAGAATACCCAATTGCATTGAGACAGGAATACCACAAAATATTCATTGCTAGTTGTGAGAAAATGTATTCCATGGTATATCGGTAGTGGCGAAACCGCGCGGCAACTAAGTAATACCGAATACATTTTCTCTACGTGCCATCATATTTTGTGGTATTCACGTCTCTAAACTGATCGAGTTAAGTTTCGTGTCGTAATTGTAAAGTTACTGGAAAGAAATATTTGACTGAAACGTAAATTCTCCTTAAAACGCCATGATTCAACAGTCGTTGTCAAACTTCTCAAGCCATGTCATGTCCCTCAGCAATTAACAACTCGTCCACTTCTTGATAGGTTAAAAAAAGACAACCTGCCATAAGAGTGACATATTCAGAATTTTTCATTACTTAATTCCGTCTTGAAGATGGCAAATTCAAGATGGCAAATTGGAAGCTTTCAGTCTACGGTTTTAAATCCCGAAGATTAGACGAAGGAATCTTTTAAAAGAAATAAGCTTTGTTTAGAAATTAGCAATAAAAGGGAGTAAATAAAGGGATGGCAAATTAATTGGAAGCCCTCAGTCTACGGTTTTAAACCCCAATAATTAGAATAAATCTTTTGAAAAAAATAAGCTTAGTCTAGAAATGTGCAATCATATATAAAGGGAGTTTTTGTACAGTTCATTCAAAAACATTAATCATCCATCTAGTGTTTGTTTATGTATTCTGAAAACAAGACATTTTAATGTGGAAAAAATTAAAGAGGGTCTGGATGACAGGTACAAGTGTCAGTTGTCAGCAGTTAAATCATGTTTGGACCTTTTGCCAGTTGAAAATTAGTTAGAAATCAGTGAAAATTAATTATTAACCGTAAGGATTTTATCTATTTCTCATTGCTTTGATTTTAACGTTATTTTTTATATATTTATTTTTTCTGACATTTATTATAAAACTGGAGGTCAAAATCATTGCAGAGGTTAATCAATACCGATAAACTGGCTCATAGCATGATACATGGAACGATCATATCAACTTCGTTACCAAGAAAGCAGCGAAACGCATCTACTCCATTAGACTGCTTAGACGGGCTGGAGTAGCTGGTAAGGACCTTGTGCACATCTATATAACGTCAATCAGATCAATTATGGAATACGCAGCTCCAGCATTGTTTTTTCCGTGTTCTGCATATCTCGTTGAACAGCTCCAAGCAATACAAAGACGTATACTAAGAAAAATATTCCCACACTGCAAGTATTGTGATGCCTTAAAGTCAGCTAACATACCCACCATCGAACAACGACTTCATGCCATCTCTATGTCATATTTCAAGCAAATCGGAAGATAAAGAACACAAACTAAACCATCTGTTTCCTCAATATTACAAAAACCAATACTCTACAAGATCACAAGCTAGAGGCACGCTCAAAGTGGCATCAACCCGTACTCAAAGAACTGCTAACTCATTCATTATAAAAGCAAGTAGGAACTATAACAATGAACTAATAAGAAACCAGTAATCTAGTGTCCACAAATTGACATTTTTACATTTCTTTTTCAATTTTTTATAATATCAATGTATTTTAGACGCAAGTCTACGATGTTGAAATAAAGTTATTATTATTATTATTACTCCTACATTTTGGCGCTGGGCCCACTATTTCTGGTACGACCATTATGATATCGTCATCGTCATATTCTAGAGGACGCTCATGTTATACAATCCTTACTACTCATCTTATCAATGAAAAGTGGTCCACAGTGCCAAAAAAGGTTTTCTTAACCACCATTCAATGGCAGATAATCACTAGCTCAGAAATTCAGAAATTTTTCTTTGGGTGTACATGTATACCCTAGTAACGTATTGCCAAAGGCACCCAAGCTCTTTTAACATACAGGACGTTTATACTGGTTTGGGTTTCCTGTGTCGTAGTCAATTTTATTAAGAATATTGGGAGAAAGACACATCTCGCTAAAAATCAATAAAATTCTGAAAACTTGGATGAAATGTATCTTTTCTTATTTAGATTAGATCCGGTTTGGAGCCTTTTAGCTGTGTGTTTATTTATTTATTTATTTTAATTTTTTGACGGATTTGTACGCGTTTTGTGCATGGTTTTTTATCAAGTCTCTTTTTCCCACAGGTTCTCTGGTACTATATTTACTAAAAGCTGGAATGTTCACCACCTTACCATCACGAAGCGATCTTGAATATCCATTAAAATTTCCCAAGAATTTGCTTCTCTCTCCAAAACAACACCACAACGACACTGGTAGGTAATCACTCTATATCTACGAGAAATGAAGAAATGGGACCTACTTTATTAGAGCACCTTTCATGATTAAGCGACTTTTGAAGACAACAACACTTGAAATGCTTTTTCAGTGTTTTGACTACCGTCATTCAAATCTCCGACTATTCGTTCTTCATGAAACAAACCCAAATTGATATCAAAAGTCTAAGAAATTTGAATGTTTTGGGCTGGCGCCAAATTTGTCGAGGTCGTGAAATCGTGGAAGGCACTGTAATGACCGTTACAGAAATAGGAGAGGTTCTCAGTCAAGTTTTTTCAAAATGTGCTTTCTGCCGATGCTGGGCAAGGTTCATTAGGGCACAAAACGTCAGCGCTTGTAATTCCTTAAGTGTAATTTGTCCGTGGTTACTATAGAGCGAAAGGGCGAAGTGTAATGACCCTCGGATGGGAAAGGAGAGCAATTTTTAACAATATAATGTGTCAAAAACTGTCCTTCTATTCTAACCTTTTAAAAAGAGGACTACAAACCTTTGTTTCATTTGGTTCCGTGGCGGAATCCACTTGTTATACGGCCTGTAGTGAAGTAGAACTGCTAGCTGAAGTTGAGGTTAGAGTCGACGTCGACGTAGAAGTAGAAGTAGCGCAAAAAGGGAGCATTTGGAGGTACGGCCTCATCGCGGTGACTCCCATTTACCTAAAAACCATTATCACATTCATTGTTACTGAGGTTAAACCATTATTGGCTCTTGTGTGGACGATTATTACCCCAATTTTATCCGCGATTTTTGCAGCCGCTTTTAATGCAGTTTTAAGATGGCACAAAAAAACCCAAATTTCAAAAATTACCAGTCGCCTTAGGCCCAGTTCAGAAGTCGAACTTTTACCGCGTCGAATCTTATTGCCTTTGAATTCGAGCGCCGTTTTCCTTGAAACTAGACGCACACGTGCGTTCACTCGTGCCCCGGGAGCCCCTTTTAGGAGAGGCTCCAATGACCGGCCCCGTTCATACTCTTCCCCGAGCCGTTTAACGCATTCTTCACCATTCCGGAAAATAGTTAACCGTAACATAAAGACCTTTTTTGAATCGGCTAACTTAAACTAAATATATATGAATATCTGATTAGTCAATTTGTCTGTCAGCAGCTATTAGTGTTTGCCTTTGTCCTTCTATTATCATGCATGGGTAGAGTGATTTTCACCGGACTGCGAAATAGTTACTAAGCTGCTAATAGACACTAATAGACTCTGCACCCATTGTTTTCTTTTGTTGCAATACAACTATTAGACACTATTAAACACTGACTATTAGTAATTGTTTCACAGTCCGATGAGAATCACTCAATTATATATATACGACATGCAAAAATATTACCTGCGAATATACCTGTTTATTCAACTTTTCATTTCACTATGTATATCAATTGTTTGCTGTAAAAACTTCTACAAATATTGATGAACCATTACGAATGATACCCTGGGTGCCAGGGGTTTATCGTCTCGTTCCGACGTTTATTACTTGATAGGAGAGTCACACGACGAGAAACCCCTGGCCGCGACAGTTACAAATCTCACTTCCATGCTGTTTACTAACGATTTGCCTTATTTGGAAACATGGCCAAACCGGTTTTAGGTCACCGTGAGGTCACGCAAACACAGTAGATTGAAGAATGTATATTTTGTAAGGGCTTAAGTGAGAGAAAAAGTCAAACTCAGCTCAAATAAGAAACATTAGTTTGAAAAAAGTAACAATAAACCGGCATAAATGTATATAGTATTTTTAAAACGCGTCTTTTACTCGCCATAACGTCAACACTAGTAACGCTTGTAATACAATGCCGGATGTGGCAAAATAGAACCGGTTGAACGAATCATCCAATCAAATCGCTCCTCAGTGTTTTAGCCAATCACAGAGTTACCTTCAAATTCTTGAAGGTAGTGCTCTGATTGGCTCGGCGCTTTCAAACGGTTAACTTGTGCGCCCAGGGGTTTATTTTCGCTTCTCGCGCCTCCGGCGCTCGCCAACTCTCTCTAAGCTCTATAAGGAAAGCGAATAATAAACCCCTGGAGCCCAGGGTAGGAACATAAAGGAATCGCCTCTATTATTAGCTGCGGATTTTGAAAAGGCTTTTGATTCAATTGAACACAATTTCATTTATGCAACTCTGACACATTTCGGTTTTGGTGATCATTTTATCAAATGGATAAAAATTTTATTAAGTGATAATTACAGTTGTATCACAAATAATGGTAAAGCAACAGATTTTTTCAGCATTAAAAGGGGCACAAAACAGGGTGATCCTATCTCACCATATATATTTATTCTTATAATAGAAATAATGGCAATGATAAGACAGTGCGAGTGTATCAAAGGTGTAAGCATAAACGGAATGGAGAAGAAATTAGTTCTTTTTGCGGATGACACCACATTTTTCCTTAATGACACGATGTCACTCGAAAAAGTTCTCGAAGTATTGGAACATTTTAGTAACTTCTCATCTTTAAGGCTAAATAAAAAGAAATCAGAAGCAGGATGGTTGGGAAGGGAAATTCTTGCTATACCCAGTCAATTCAATAATATAAAGTGGATTAATTTTCACCAAACAGGGATAAAAATTTTAGGGGTGTATGTCTCTTACAACAATAGATTCTCGTACGAGAATAATTTCAAGCGCATAATCACAAATTTTCAAACAACGCTATCGATTTGGAAATCAAGAAATCTTACTATTTTTGGAAAGATTCAAATACTTCGCTCTCTTGCAATACCCAAACTCTTATACGTCTGTAGATCTCTTCCAGTCCAGATGGACTTCATTCATCTAGAGGAAAATTTGACCAAAGATTTTGTATGGAACGGTAAAAAAACCAAAATCAAACATAGCACTCTAATTAGTGATTACTCGGCAATGGAGGATTGAAATTTCCAGATTTTCAATCAATTTTGAAGGCTTACCAAATAATGTGGGCGATACGTTTAATTATATCATCGGAAAATAAAACACAAGTTCATGTTATACCGTCAAAATATCTTCAGTCCATAGGAGGATTTCAACACATCAATGTAAATTTTGATCAGGATAGAATTCCAGAGAATATACTCCAATTTTTTACAAATTGATTTTAAAAGCATGGGCAGAAATATCTGACCAAAAAATTAATGATCCCACGGTAGTATGTCAGCAATATCTTTGGAACAACAAGCATATTAAAATAGCTAGTAAATCATTTTTTTTACAAAGAATTCTCAGACTGTAATATAAATAAAGTTGAGGATTTGTTTGACAGGAATTACGATTTAACTTGGATATGTGCAAAAAGTAAAGGGTTAAAAGATAAAGATTATATAAAATGGGCAGGCATTATTAGTGCGATTCCACCCTCGTGGAAAACACTAGTAAAAGAAAACCAAAATGAAATAAAGAAAGAGAAAAGCACAAAAATATCTTTATATTTTAAGAATAAAAGACTGGAATTAGAAAAAGTTAAGACAAATATGATATATCAATGTCTTATAGACACAAAATTTCGCCCGCCATCATCTCAACAAAATATAGAAAAAAGAATTAACTATGAAAACCCTCTCGACTGGACAAAGATCTATAATAGTATCTTTTCAACTTCTATTGATACATATTCAAGATATTTTCAATATAAGATCTTAAACAATATTTTATATCTAAATCGCGACCTCCATCGTTTCAAAATATTGGATTCTTCTTCTTGTTCTTTTTGCTCATTGTATCCTGAAACAATAGATCATCTCTTCGTAGAGTGCATAGAATCAAAAAACTTTTATTTTGATATAAGGAATTGGTTGTTAGAATTTAAGAGGAGATTTTTTTCAATGACGAGCAATAATGGCGAAAAGCGCCAAAAACTAGACTTTCGTGCGAGTTTTAATCCAAATTTTCGTTCTGGATTAACACTCAAATCCTTTTCCTACCGGTTAAAAACTGATGTACCAAGATAAAATACCTGTTTGAAACAGATTTTTGAACTGTACAAAGACTTTTTCTTGAAGTTGTGTTAGGATTAAGCTTTTTCAAACTGAATATAAGGAAAACCGACAGAAAATGAGCAAATGAAGGCCTAAAGCTCATTTTCGATCCAATATTTCGTTTTGGATTAACACTTTGATTCAACTTTCATTGGCCAAAACTACTTACAAACAACTTAAACTTTCTGACAGAAATGATTTTAGATTTGTACAACAGCTATTCTTCAACTCAGGAGTTTTTGTCGTTCACTGCTCGAGCTTGAAAAAAATCTCCTCTTAATATCGTTTTACCAGAGTGCAACAAATTAAATATTATACTTGGTGTTGACGATGTTATGCTAAATTATTATATGATTGAGTCTGTTTTCTTTGTTATTCATAGGACTTTATATCACTAGATTCACGATGATTATATATTCAAGGGTTTTATATAGAGCTTCTCCGGGATGTATCTGTATAAATCACTTGAATTTATAATTCCCGGGGTTTATCTGGATACATCACTTGAATTTATAATTTCGTGTCATACTTCCTTAGATGATTTATGTGTGGACATATAGACTTAGAAATTTTCTTAGAAATATACTAAGTAGCGATTTTTGGTGGAAAAAAAGTCTTTGATAAATGACAGAGATTCGAACCCGAGACTTTCTGCACTCCTATACCCGCTTTTAACCACTATGCTACTGAGCTAACTGATGGAATCTTCTCAACAAAAAAATCTTTTGTGTGTTATCATGAAGTTCGTTAGTGTTTCACTGAATAGAATTGAAAAACAATTATTTAATAAGGTTTCCTTCTGGGAATTCGGTAACAATGATCTAATTAGTGATTGTCTTTTTGAATCGCTTTTGTGTGAAAACCTCCTCAATTATATAATAAGGCAGATAAATACCTCGAAGCTCGGCTTTTATCCATATACATCCCTCGGGCCTACGGCCCTCGGGATGTATATGGCTAAACGCCTCGCTTCTCGGTATTTATCCCTTCCTTATATCTTATTAATGTACAAAATGAGCTTGTACAAAGCTAGAGAAAAAGGAAAAATTCCAAATTTGATGATGTTTAAGAATTGTCTCAAATATAACGAACGTATTGAGCACAAATTGGCCAAAGAAAAAAAATCAGATTTCCAAACATAGAAATAAATGGAGTAAAATGTCCCTCGCTTTAAAGTGAAATTTCTAAAAAAAACCTGGCAAAAGCGCAATTGTGCGTATTATGTGTGTTTTTGTCCGAATTGTGCTTGTTGATTGTTTGGTAATGTTGACGACGTGTGTAAGGAAAAAAAAAAAAAAAAAAAAAAAACTTCTACAACGGCGTTTTTGACACAATAACAAATCGTGTATTTTTTTGTTCATGTTTCGGATGTTTTATATATGAACGGGAGGCTCCAATGACCGGCCCCGTTCGTACTCTTCCCGGGAAATAGTTATTATTTATAGACGGAAGTATTGCTATTGGTCTGTAATTAGACGGACTAGCTGGATTTAGCCCCGCTTTTATAAATTAAGGGTAACGCATGCAATTTTCAGTGAAGCTGGAACAGTCGCACTTTTGATCGATTGATTAATGATATAGGTGATAGGTTCTGTTAGTTCATTACAGGCTGACTTAATCAACTTAAAAGGTATATCGGGCGATGATTTCTTTGTATTTAAGCTTTGTATTCTTTTTTGCACTTCCAACATTGTTACTGGGCTCAGTGTAAAGCTCGAGATAGGAGAGTTGCTGATGAAGTTCGTAACAGGAAAATCGTTTTGATTAGTAATTTTACTGGCTAGATTAAAGCCAATGTTACAGAAGTAATTATTAAATTCGTTTGCTATATCATTTTTGTCTGTGTAAACAGAGCCGTCTATTGAGAGACTTGAAGGAAATAGCTGAGACTTTGTCTTTCTCTGAACAACGCGACCTATTAGTTTCCAGGTTGTTTTCAAGTTGGATTTATTTTCTTCGAATTGAGCCGCAAAAAAATCTTTCTTCTTCTTTTTAATGATATTATTGAGAAGATTTGCATACTTCTTATATTTATCCCACTTTACCTTGTTAGTCGGATTAGATATACTATCGTGATACAGTCGTTGTTTCATTTTAATGGACCTAAGGATACCTCTCGTTAACCAGGGTTTGCTCAGTTGCTTTTGTTTTCTTTTGGAAGCTATATACTTTAAATGGAGCATGATTATCAATCACCTTCTGGATTGTATCAGTAATGTTCTTAGTGGCAATTGTTACGTCAGAGTTGTATAAAGTGCTGCAGTCAACGTTTCTGAGGTCATCAAGGTAATTTTCCTCGTTAAATTTACTAAAATCTCTATAGAGGGTCTCTGCGTTTTTGCTTCGTGTAGTATTACAGGGTACAAGACAGAACAGGGGCAAGTGATCACTAATATCGAACGTCAGGATTCCAGAGATCAGGTCGGAAGTAAACGGAGAATTAGTGTATATGTGATCGATAAGAGTTGCGGAGTGAGAGGTAATTCGCGTTGGTTTGGTGATAATAGGATAAAAATTGTGACTAAAGAGCATATTTATATAATTTTCTGTCGATGAATGAGTTTCATATTTTAAGATATCAATGTTCAAATCACCTATAAATATGAAAATGTCTTGCTTTCTATTCTTAAAATCGCTTAATATTTGTTCCAATTCCTCTGTAAATTTATCAATATCAGCATTGGGGTGTCTATAAACACATCCAATAATCAAATTTTTCGTTTTGCTAGTTTGAACTTCAACCCAACAGGATTCAACTTCTAGCATACGGAATTTAATGTCATCTCTAGGGGTACTAATAAGATCTTTGTTTACATACATGACAGTCCCACCTGCCATTGTGACGGAATCACGATGAAAAAATTTATAACCAGGAATGGTGATATTTGAGACAGATTTATCGCTAAGTCGTGTTTCTGTAATCGCTATAACATCAGGTTTCTTGTTAAAAGTATGGAGATGTTCATTTAATTGGTCAAAATTCTTAGAGAGGCTACGTATATTTAGATGAATCATAAACAGAGAATTATTCCTAGAGTTAGTCTGTTCCCTAGAGTAATTCTCAGAGACTAAGCTTTTGTTGAGATCAGAAACTGAATAATAATCAGAATTTGGTAATTGAAGCATATTATCGGAGTCCGACTCGTCGAATCTGTCAGGATTTGTTAGCAAGCCATAAAAATCTTGATTGATTTCATTTCAGTTGACTCTGCATAGCAGTTTAGATTAAGATAATAAAGACTGAATAATATAGTAAGATAAATGATAGTGTTCATACCTAAAAGTTAATTTAGTGCTCGCTTTCAAAGTCAATAAATTCTTCCACAGTAGTGAAACTATAGACTTCGGAGTCATCGTGTTCCTTCAGAAAGATTTTGCCATTTTGGGTCCAGACATGCTTGTACGTATTGGCCTTCTTGAAGTTGTTGACACGATTAAAGAGCTTCTTTCTATACCCAGTCAATGACTCGTTGATATAGATAGCGGACTTTTGGGGCTTTGCATCTTTTAAGGATGGAAGAGACTTCACAGATTTACCTTTCAGCTTTCTGCGTGGACTCTTGTAAACTTGATCCTTTACATCTCGTCTCACAAATTTGGCGATAATACGATCTTTCGTATTTTTGGTGTCGGGTAGACGGTGTGCGATAGAAATTTCTCCAAGTGGCAGCTCGATTTCTATAGCTGTACACACTTCTTTGACGAGTTTTTTCGGATCTTCATTCTTTTGCCGTGGTACGCCAACAAATTCCAGGCAGTCGCGCCTTAGATATTGCTGAACGTCGTCCAGATCGCATTGGAGTTGGTACAGTTCATCTTTGAACTTTGTTATGCCATCGTTTACTTCACTGAATTGGACTTGTTTACCATCAATCTCCTTCTTCACATTCTTAACGGTTTCGGCGAAGCCATCGAATTGGCTAGAGATAAACTTCTGAGATTCTTCGAGCTGACTGCATCGCTCTTCCACTTGCTTAATTCTAGTTTTGAGAGATGCAACTTCAGAGATTATTTCTCTTCTTACTTCGGCCTTAATTACAATCTTAAACTCAGCCAAAATCTCTTTTTTGAGTTCACTTTTCAGAGTATCGAGATTAGCGTCCATCTTGCTAAAACCCCAAGGGAGAACACTGAAGGGCATTGTTTCTTCCGTTCTTAACCAATCCGGGGTGTAACACGTGACCGATTGCGCAAGAATGGCCTTTTCTCGAGACGAACACAGGAAAAAAAACATTTGCAGTTTATAACTCGTTCCCGGCCTACGGCCTGGGCACGAGTAATTAATAGAAGTATGTATGCCAAACTTAACACATGCCTTCACCTGACGCTAAGCAAAAGAAATGATGTTTGAACTGGGCCTTAAATGCGCGATTGAAAGGTCGCTTCAAACTTAAATTACCTTATATTAGTAGCCACAAATTACATTGTTATATACCAACTGTCAAAGTCATTTTTTTCTGTGCTCTGATTGGGCGAGAGCGCATCACGTGATCATGAACGTCAACAAATTTTGCTGTTTCCTTAGCAGCAACTCTCAGCAGGCAACAGTGAGTTTTATTGACCGGTAATAACAAAACCGGAAGTTAATTGAGCTTTGAAGGCACGTTTTTGGCAGCGCGCGTTTACAAATTCATTCATTCGGACATGCATGTGGCAAAACTCGTGTTTATTGTCAAACTTTTAAGACCAATATACAACATTTATTCCGAGAAAAAGATGATAACCAACCAGGACTGTCACCAAAAGAGCTGCAACAATTCTCCGGAAAACTTTGTGTGATAAAAGGTCAGTTTTGTGTGAATTTTGATTAAGAACTTTAACTGTAGGCAGCGACGTTTTGCTTTTTATTTTGTTCTTTGACAGTTGGTATATATATAACAAAACGCTTATTGACTGGGACCTCGGGAAAGCAGTATGTTTTGTGGTCTCTCGACCGCCAATGTTTCCCGAGGTGGTTCCCTCGGTCCCAGTCAATAAGTGTTAATTGTGACTTTGACAAGAACACCAGCTTTTTATCTAAGGCCTAGTTCAAACGTCGCATCTCATATGTGCCGAATTTAATGCGAATTAGTCAAATCTTTTGTTTCTACTCATTATCATCTCATTTACATTGAATTCAGCACATGTGAGATGCGACGTTTGAACTAGGCCTAACAGCTTTATGAAAACTGCTCTACAATTTATCGATCGAGTTGCTAACTTACCAACATTCTTGCCCAACACTTCAGCTTAAAATCGGCAAGACCTGAGCCATGTGTTTTACGGAGCCTTGACAAATAGTTATTGAAAAGGCTCTTGTCTTCTTCGGCGGAATCGTTTTCTACGAATTTAAAGGGCAAACATTAAATTCACGATACCCAACTGACATGATTCTATTATAAATATTCTAAACTGTAAATATAGCAATGGAGCATTTTTAAACCCATAATATAGGTCACAACATTACGAACTTGGAAGGAAAGAAGTAGCATTTTATAATGTATTCGTTTTTGATAGGGATCCCTTTAAATTTTCACGTGCGCCATGCACGAATGATTCTAAAATCTAAAACCTTATTATTAAAACAGAATTATTCAGTAAACAGTTCGATTTATCAAGCTCAACAAAAGAGAAAAATTACAAACAGACAGTTAGGATAACGGTTGTTCTCCTCTTTGAATTGTGTCAAGCTTAAGTACTCAGTATACCTACTTTTCTTCTTGTTGTTTGACGCCTTAAAATCAAGGCACATGACTTCGTCATCACCGTCCTTATCGTATCGTCGTCCACAGTCACTCGTTTCTTTGGCAAACTCAGTATTGCTTTTTGGGAATGTGTATGTGGCTTCAACCAAAATGTGACTGATAGTTTCGGCTCTCAGTTAAATAGGCCTCTCTTAGGTGTGCATCTGTACAAATCGTTAGTTTTCTCCCTCTCGTGCCAAAATAACCAATATCAAAACTGCTGGCGTCCTTTGCTGGGCTTATCTCTTCAGCATGTTTCTTCATTAAATAGCTCAGTTTTAAACTCTTGGACATTTTTGAATACTGGTACTTCTCTCAAAGAAAACATGGAAGATTGATTTTTGTTCTCATGCTTATAAACTTTTAGCATTGCATTAATGTATACTGTGTCGGCCATGGCTCTTTTAAAAATCCCGCGTCACCTCAGACAAGCGTGCTACGCGTCATGCATGGTTAATTTAATTGAATATACATATTTCCCATGATACCCCGCGCCACTAGTTTATGCGCTTTTCGCTTCACGGGTGACAAAGTTTCTCGGAAAGGGTGTATGACGGCAAAACTCGGTTTTTGTATTAAGGTATTGTTTTTTATTGCACGGTTGCAAGGTTTCAAAAGGTACGTAGATATATCTACGTGGAATATTGTATTTCAGGGAAATCAGTTTATAGAAATTTTTTGAAGGAAATTGGTCTGTGGATAAGTAATTAAATGCGACTACAAAATTTTGAAACAAACGGCACGCCATAGTCCATTCTATTAGACTAAAGGGGCTGGGTAGTGAAGGCAGGAGAGCCAGCTTGCCTACGTACCAACCACTGCTGGATATACATATCTCTAATCATTAAAAGGAACGACACAGCGAATCCCTTAGGATGCGATCAACACTAGAGGAACGTCTCTTATCTTACGTACTGCTGACGCTGGTTGAGAGACGATCCATATATATTACGACGTCATGGCGGTAGCGCTTAAAGGAGAATTTTAATTCTGATCGATGAAAATTGTCACTTTTCCCAATATATATTTCCATTAATCTTTAGAATGACAACACAACACTGATTTTAATAAGAATTGAGTTGTCAATACCATAGAATATCAGTTGATGGTGTATGAGAGAATTAGAAATTACTCCATTACCTCGCGACTTCGCCAATGCCGAATACATTTTCTCAACTGCTGTGAATATTATAGTATTCCTGTCTCAACATATTGCGCAATTGAGTCTTTTGTGTCTGTGTTTGTCTGTAGCTGGTTTTCAGTGACAGCAGTTGAATTCAGTGAAAAGGCTAAAAGCAGTCTGCTTGGTACAAGTTTATAACAGCGACTTGCAAACTTCTAATAACCATGACTGACGGTGACATTAGAAGTGATCATGCGACATCAGCAGGAGTACTTGGAACACTCATTCTCCTTTGTGGCATCGGTGACTTTATTACGGGAATCATTTGGATTGCTCGTTTTCATATCACCGGAGGAGCAGGTCTTTGGTCTGGCATCCCGGTGAGTTTCAGTATTTCGATGCGATAAATCCTCTAGTTCATATCCTTTTTAAGTGCTTTTTTACCAAAACAGAAGCTATCATTTTCCTCTGTTTCTAGAGGATGAGCGGCAGTATATGCATAATTGTTCGTCACCGTCGTTTACGTGCTGATAACACTCTAGTATTCAAAAAACAAGTTGAATTTGCGTGTGTTATTAATAAATGATATGATATTATTCATACTTAATATTGCATAAATATATAGTATTATTCTTACTGGATATTTCAAAAAGGGAAAACAAAACGATTCACTAAGCTCCTTGATAAATTCACCCACGCGAAAACATGTGGCCTTTTCACTAGTCACGAGTCAAAACCTTGGTTCACACACTCATGTAAAACGATTCGACTCAGGAACTACGAATAACAACTAAATAAAACCTTAAATCATGTCAGTTCACTAGTATATAGATAATTGTATATCATGATTCACGAAAAAAGTAGTTTGATAAATCATCTGCCGAACGTGACTAGTCGAGCAAAAAGGGTCAGGCTGGGATTAGGTGCACATTCGGCACAGACGGCTTCTACTTTTTTGCAGTACTGAGTTTTTCTGTCCAAAAATATATATCATATAGTTGTCCAAAAATATATATTATATAGTCGGTTTTCTTTCAAATGAAGCTATATGTTGTCTAATCGAATGTCGTTAATAACCAGACGGCTGCTATGCTTATAAATATGCATATGTCTATGTCTAGGTCAGCTTATAAAATATACATATATTTATTTTAGTCAAAATGTATATTACGTTTCAAGTCTAAACTGATTTATTGTACGAGGTAATCCATTGAACTGATCCAGAATATTTTTTAACTAATTCCACCTCATTACTAAGGCGACTGCGTGGCAACAACTTCCTCAGTGAAGAATGCGGAAAAACGCGTAATGACTGTTACCACAGTCACATGCAAGGCGACGAAGCGGAAAATCTTTTGTGTCCTCTGATAATAACTGTAACTAGACGCACACGTGCGTTCACTCGTACCCCTGGAGCCCTTTTTAAGAGAGGCTCCAATGACCGGCTCCGTTCGTACTCTTCCCCGAGCCGTTTCACGCATTCTTCACCATTCCGGGAAATAGCTAACCGTATTTTAATGACCTTTTTTGAATCGGCTAACTTAAACTAAAAAATATCTTGATTAGTCAGTTTGTCTGTCAACAACTAGTGTTTGCCTTTGTCTTTCTATTATCATGCATGGGTATTAAATATCTCCAACATGCAAAAATATACCAGTTTATTCAACTTCTTATTTCACTATATTTGTATCAATTGTTTGCTGTAAAGACTTCTACAACGGTATATTTGACACAATAACAAATCGTGTATTTTTTCGCTCATGTTTCGAATGTTTTATATATGAATAAAAGACGTTACGTGACCAAACGCGAAATACCAGGTCAATGGAATCTAGTTTCATGCCATTCCGATATTAAATTAAAATTCAGTACAAAAACCTCTCAACTGATCTCTTGAATGCTTGAATGAGGAATATAATTGACTTGCTTCTATGTATGTTCGTTTAGCAACATGTAGGATGAGAAATTCGTAGTTTTCCAGCTCATAGGAAATAGTCGTTATCGCGAGGGCCTCGGCTTTCAAGTACTCCATTTAGAGTTCGATATTTGGTCAAAGTATTGGAGATGAAGCTCAAAATAACAGCCCATTCTGAAGCTCATATAAGTATATAGGTATATCTCGAGTTAAAAGCTCCAAATTACATTGTTCTACTGCAGGAAAAGCCTGTCTCTGAAAGCTATTTTCTTTGAAGTCGGCCATCTTGCATTCCTAAAGTTCCTGGCTTGCGTTCGCTGTCGCTTAAAGGTGATGAATGAAGGGCATTGTTTTTACGTTCTTAACCAATCAGAGGTCCCTCAGGACGAACACAGGAAAACTAGACGCACACGTGCGTTCACTCGTGCCCCTGGAGCCCTTTTTAAGAGAGGCTCCAATGACCGGTTCCGTTCGTACTCTTCCCCTAGCCGTTTCACGCATTCCGCTTCACCATTCCGGGAAATAGCTAACCGTAACAAATGACCTTTTTTGAATCGGCTAACTTAAACTAAAAAATATCTTGATTAGTCAGTTTGTCTGTCATCCAACAGCTATTAGTGCCTTTGTCTTTCTATTATCATGCATAGGTATTAGATATCTCCAACATGCAAAAATATACCAGTTTTATATTCAACTTCTTATTTCACTATATATCTCAACTGTTTGCTGTTAAGACTTCTACAACGGCATATTTGACACAATAACAAATTGTGTATTTTTTCGTTCATGTTTCGGATGTTATATATGAACTAGACGCACACGTGCGTTCACTCGTGCCCCTGGAGCCCTTTTTAAGAGAGGCTCCAATGACCGGCTCTGTTCGTACTCTTCCCCTAGCCGTTTCACGCATTCTTCACCATTCCGGGAAATAGCTAACCGTAACAAATGACCCTTTTTGAATCGGCTAACTTAAACTAAAAAATATCTTGATTAGTCAGTTTGTCTGTCAACAGCTATTAGTGCCTTTGTCTTTCTATTATCATGCATAGGTATTAGATATCTCCAACATGCAAAAATATACCAGTTTTATATTCAACTTCTTATTTCACTATATATCTCAATTGTTTGCTGTTAAGACTTCTACAACGGCATATTTGACACAATAACAAATCGTGTATTTTTTCGTTCATGTTTCGGATGTTATATATGAATAAAAGACTTTACGTGACCAAACGCGAAATACAAGGTCAATGGAATCTAGTTTCATGCCATTCCGATATTAAATTAAAATTCAGTACAAAAACCTCTCAACTGATCTCTTGAATGCTTGAATGAGGAATATAATTGACTTGCTTCTATGTATGTTCGTTTAGCAACATGTAGGATGAGAAATTCGTAGTTTTCCAGCTCATAGGAAATAGTCGTTATCGCGAGGGCCTCGGCTTTCAAGTACTCCATTTAGAGTTCGATATTTGGTCAAAGTATTGGAGATGAAGCTCAAAATAACAGCCCATTCTGAAGCTCATATAAGTATATAGGTATATCTCGAGTTAAAAGCTCCAAATTACATTGTTCTACTGCAGGAAAAGCCTGTCTCTGAAAGCTATTTTCTTTGTAGTCGGCCATCTTGCATTCCTAAAGTTCCTGGCTTGCGTTCGCTGTAGCTCAAAGGTGATGAATGAAGGGCATTGTTTTTACGTTCTTAACCAATCAGAGGTCCCTCAGGACGAACAGAGGAAAAAAAAAAAAAAAACATTTGCAGTTTATAACTCGTTCCCGGCCTAAAGGCCTGGGCACGAGTAAAAAAAAAACATTTGCAGTTTATAACTCGTTCCCGGCCTAAAGGCCTGGGCACGAGTAAAAAAAAAACATTTGCAGTTTATAACTCGTTCCCGGCCTAAAGGCCTGGGCACGGGTAATAAGGACATTTTACATACAAGCCCTCTTAGGGCCAAACAATAAAATATCAAATATCACAAAATTTTTATACTCCTCGGATATATACCTTTTAGCTCAAATTTGACACTGTTTTGTATATTATTCATATAGTGCTTTATACGCTTAAATCCCAGGCCATTATGAATTCAAGGGTTTATAAAGCCTAGGGATTTATACAGTAAACTAGACGCACACGTGCGTTCACTCGTGCCCCGGAAGCCCTTTTAGGAGAGGCTTCAGTGACCGGTCCCGTTCGTACTCTTCCCCGAGCCGTTTCACCCATTCTTCACCATTCCGGGAAATAGTTAACCGTAACATAAAGACCCTTTTCGAATCGGTTAACTTAAACTAAAAAATATCTTGATTAGTCAATTTGTCTGTCAGCAGCTATTAGTCGACATGCAAAATATTACCAGCGAATATACCAGTTTATTCAACTTTTTATTTCACTATGTATCTCAATTGTTTGCTGTAAAGACTTCTACAACGGCGTTTTTGACACAATAACAAATCGTGAATTTTTTCGTTCATGTTTCGGATGTTTTAAATAATAAAAGACGTTACGTGACCAACAAGGTCAATGGAACCTAACCGTTCCATGCAATGGTCTGCTCTAGAATTCCGTATTAAAATTCAGTACAAAAACCTCTCAAGATCTCTTGAATGCTTGAATGAGGAATACAATTGACTTGCTTCTACGTATGTTCGTTTAGCAACATGTAGGATGAGAAATTCGTAGATTCACAGCTCATAGGAAATACTCTTTATCCATGTTTATCGCGAGGGTTCTCTTTCAAGTACTCCATTTAGAGTTCGATATTTGGTCAAACTATTGGAGATGAAGCTCAAAATAACAGCCCATTCTGAAGCTCTTATAAGTATATAGGTATACCTCGAGTTAAAAGCTCCAAATTACATTGTGCCACTGCAGGAAAAGCCTGTCTCTGAAAGCTATTTTCTTTGTAGTCGGCCATGTTGCATTCCTAAAGTTCCTCGCTGGCGTTCACTACGGAGGTGATGAATGAGGGGCATTGTTTTTTACGTTCTTAACCAATCAGGGGGTAGCACGTGACCGATTGCGCAAGAATGCTGCATTCTCGAGACGACTACAGGAAAAAATACCTGCCTCTAAACCCAATATTGTCAGCAGATGGATTTTTCTCTAATGTTTAATTTGAGCAACTGTCCACTTTTTCTTAAATTGCCGGAATACTCAAATTAGACAGTTGACCAAATAAATCAATCTCCATCTAGTGTGCCGGCAATATTGGGTTTAAAGTCAGCTAATTATATACTAAATAATAATATTACATAGGTCTTGAAACATTTCATAATACAATTTATGATGCTCCTAGACATCATTTTCAAAAGTACAATACGAGCGAATTGAGATTCTGAATTTTAAAGCATGCGACTATTCATTCAAATGCGGTACTGACTGTACGTAGGTATCGTAATGAGTGAAGAAATTCGTCTCTTCTACGTGTGTAGATTTTTTAATTGAAATCCAAGCTTTCGAGCCAATGGCTCATCTTCAGGGATTGATTAATAATGGTAATAGAACTGAGTGGAGTGCAATTTGGGCTGAAATCACAAGAGTGATTACAAAATTGCACGACCGCGTAGCGGGAGTGCAATTTGTTAATCACGAGTGTGATTTCAAACCAAAATTGCACGACATGAAGTTCAATTCCAATTAATCATATCCATTTTGAAATCACAATAAAGATTCAAACTCTTTTATCAGGCTGCAGTTCCAAAATGACTTTATTATTAACGATCCTATATCCAATCTTAGATACACCATGTGACATTTTTTTAAAAAAAGAAGACTATAAAATTGTCTCTTAATAGTGTTGTAAATGTGACATTTCCATAGACATTTTATTTGATTGGTTGATTTTCTTGAAATCTGTTATGTGATTGGCAGACAAAATGATGCTATTAATGATTCAAAATAGTGCGATTAATGCTTAAATCGCACACTTTTTAACCAATCAGATTGCAGAATTTGTGAGTGATTTCAAAATGGATATGATTACATGAAGAAATGCAAATTAACGTATTTGCATTTCTATGTAATCAATCCCTGAAGATGAGCCGATGGCTCGAAAGCTTGGATTTTAATTAAAAAATCTACACACGTAGAAGAGACGAATTTCTTCACTCAATAAAAACATTGTTTTTTTTAAAGAAATTTCCTCACGCCCAGCTCCGAAATCATGAACATGAAGCGATCGATTTTTTTTTTTTTTTTTTTTTTTGATAAATGACTGTGGTACTCTCCGAGGCTCAAAATCATTTATCAATTTTTTTTTCCAAACCTAGCGATTTAGTGTTGATGTTTTCGGTGAATCGAGATCTTCTGCATTCCTACGCCCTCCTTCAACCCCTCCCCCCCCCCCCCCCCCCCGGGGGGAATACTGTAGGGGTGATCGGTGGTCGGTTTTGAAAACGACCCCTAAAAGGTACGTACGTATAAATTTCAAAAGAGAGCTGTTGAAGTAGTGTTGATTTTAATCCTAAAAGGTACGAAATATATTCACAGTTGACGTTTTTATCAAAAGATAAGATCAAGTTAACAGCCGACTTCCGAGATGCAGTTCACTTGCCACGCACAAAAGAATCAAGACGAGGCTACGTGCATAAAGCTCAGTCATTCGTAACAAGACAAGAGTTTTAGCACGTAGCCTCATTCTAAATCCTTTGTATATGGCAGGTGAAGCATATCTCGGAACTGGACTATTGTTAAGTAGCGATTGTAGTGATATCGTTTGTCGTATCGTTCAATCATGTTTGTTCAATTAATTTGTCCTAAAAGGTTCGGATACACGCTATAATAACATGCATAAATGACATTTGAGCCAGAACGCCTTAAAGGTACACATAGGAATTAATGTTTTCTGGATTGCCGATCACTCCTACCTGAGTTGGGCAAAGGGAGCACCCCTCCCACTCCGGCTTTAACCTCTATACTACTGAGTTAACTGATGAAATCTTTCGAGAAATCTTGTCAACATCTTCATGATCATCATCATCAGCAACAACAACAAAAACGTTTCGTCTGTTATAAAAATGCATGAAGTTCGTTAACATTACTGCGAACGGGAAATGAAAAGCAATATATTGATTTCCTTCTTGGAGTTCAGTAACAATGATTAAATCATATAGATCGATCTTTGTAAATGGACTTTCATTGAATACTTCCTCATGCAACGAACATTTCATTATAATTGCGCTGAATATCCAAATATATGTACTTAACTGCTTGAAAATATATCAGTGGAAAGTAACCATCTCATTTTTGCGAAAACCTGCTAGTTATCGATTTATTCTCTCATAACACAAGTGCTTCTTTAACCCTATAATTTTTATTGTAGCTTATCGTGACAGGGATCCTGGGGATTATTGTATGGAGGAAGAAAAACAGAGGAGTTGTAAGTAATAGTAGTAGTAGTAGCAGCAGCAGCAGCAGCAGCAGCAGCAGTAGTAGCAGTAGCAGTAGCAGTAGCAGTAGCAGTAGCAGTAGCAGTAGCAGTAGCAGTAGCAGTAGCAGCAGAAATAGTAGTAGTAGTAGTAGTAGTAGTAGTAGTAGTCGTAAGTAGTAGTAGTAGTAGTAAGTAGTAGTAGTAGTAGTAGTAGTAGTAGTTAGTAGTAGTAGTAGTAGTAGTAGTAGTAGTAGTGTAGTAGTAGTAGTAGTAGTAGTAGTAGTAGTAGTAGTAGTAGTAGTAGTAGTAGTAGTAGTAGTAGTAGTAGTAGTAGTAGTAGTAGTAGTTAGCAGTAGTAGTAGTAGTAGTAGTAGTAGTAGTAGTAGTAGTAGTAGTAGTAGTAGTAGTAGTAGTAGTAGTAGTAGTAGTAGTAGTAGTAGTAGTAGTAGTAGTAGTAGTAGTAGTAGTAGTAGTAGTAGTAGTAGAGTGATTTTCACCGGGCTGTGAAATAGTTACTAAGCTAATAGCCACTAATAGACTCTGCACCCATTGTTTTCTTTTGTTGCATTTCAACTATTAGACACTATTAAACACTGACTATTAGTTATTGTTTCACAGTTCGATGAAAATTACTCTAGTAGTAGTAGTAGCAGCAGCAGCAGCAGCAGCAGCAGCAGTAGCAGGACGTTCTTACGACTACATGATCACATTTAAACTAAAAATGTTGGTAATACTGTAATTCTTTGCAGATGATCGGTTTTCTGGTGATGTGCATAATTTGCATCATTATTGGTGCAGTACAAGCATTCCGGGCATGGCTAGCTTATGCTATATGGGTTGTTCTAACCGGTAACACAAAGTGCCACGATATTGGATCGGACTGTGTTTGTACGAACAATCAGGGAAAAACTGAGACACTTACAGGTATTATACTCAACTACAACGCACCAGCACTCCACACTACACTATATAACACCCTAACATACTACACAACAATACATTCCACCATACTACGCACTATCAAACACCACAGCACACTGCTCTCCACCGTACCACACTACAGAACACCACACATCACGCTACTTTAAGGTCTAGTTCAAACGTCGCATCTCACGTGTGCTGAATTCAATTCAAATGAGAGGATAATGAGAAGAAACAAAAGTTGTGGCTAATTTGCATTGCATTCGGCTCATGTGAGATGCGACGTATAATTCAAAAGAGTTTGAACTATTCCTAATAAATGCACAGAAGACGCCAAAGTGTGGTAAGAACAACAGTATGCGTACTCTTTGTTCTCTCCGCATTTTGACGTCATCTGTGCATCTATCAGAGTACAGACGCACGGAAAAATGAAGTCTATTTGTTAAATAGCTATAAAGATGTTGTTGGGTGCACTTGTACAGGGTTTTAGTGAATGTTGATTGCTTGTTCATGTAACAAAGCTATGGTTTCTTCATTTTTTGATTCTCAAGGGAACCGGATAAAACCTAAGAATAAGCCTAAGCCACAAAACATTGCACTATAATATACACTACACTAAGCTCCACCCTACTACCGCGACACATCACACCATACCACATACAACGCATCATACTGCACTCTAGCACGCCATACTGCACTCTATCACACCATACTGCACTCTAGCGCACCATACTGTACTCTATCACACCATACTGCACTCTAGCACACCATACTGTACTCTATCACACCATACTGCACTCTATCACATCATACTGCACTCTAGCACACCATACTGTACTCTATCACACCATACTGCACTCTAGCACACCATACTGTACTCTATCACACCATACTGCACTCTAGCACACCATACTACACTCTAGCACACCATACTACACTCTAGCACACCATACAGCACTCTATCACACCATACTGTACTCTATCACACCATACTGCACTCTATCACACCATACTGCACTCTAGCACACCATACTGCACTCTAGCACACCATACAGCACTCTATCACACCATACTGTACTCTATAACACCATACTGCACTCTAGCACACCATACTACACTCTAGCACACCAAACTGCACTCTATCACACCATACTGCACTCTAGCACACTATACTGCACTCTAGCACACCATACCATGCACTCTACCAAAATTTTCCTCCATTCCATTCTTTTTTTGTCTGTGTGTACAGGTAACCAGTGTGACCAAGTGAAAACTTTGGTTGGTGGTCTTCTTGCCTTCATCATTCTCAGTGCATTTGGAGCATTCTTTAGTCTGATTGGTTCCATCTTTGGTTGCATATCTACTTGCGGTGCCAGACAGGTAAACGAATCATAATCGTAATCAATTCTTACGACTAATTACGCTTTTTGATTAACACTAGGGTTAAATTTTAAGGCTTCTTGTTAATACAATTACGATTATGGCTACGACACCAATGCGAATCGAGTATCAAGTGAAGCAGGCTTAAATGGGCCAAACGTTTGGCAGCTTCAGATTATTTATTTTTTCATCTACTTATTTACAAAACTTTCACATTGAAATAAAATAAAAACTATACAACTATAAAGTATATGTAAAAAACTATAGATATTGAAAAATTGTTAAAGAAAAGAAAAAAAATGGTGTGGAACAGCACAACAGAGCTAATCTCCACATTAAGTGTACCCATTTTAAATCAAATTAAATTCACGGATGATCTTTATTTCTCGTTCCAGACTCCTGGAGCGGTGGTGGTCCAACAGCCTACAGTTCTCATGACGACCACCCAGCATGGTTATATTGGACCACAGGGATACCCACAGCAAGTCGGTTACCCGCAATATCCACCGCAAGCTGGTTATGCGCAATATCCACCACAAGCTGGCTATCCTCAGCAGCAGATGGAAGTTCCCCCTCAGTACTCAGAGAAGCAACCAACTCCGTCATAAATTAGTGAAAGAGAATACTCATTTCACTTTTTGCAACTATTGATATTGTAGCATAACTCTGTAGTTGTCGCCATAGTACTTCATAGCAATAGCAACTGAACTCAGACCCCGTCCACACGTATCCGGATATTTCTAAAAAACGGATATTTTTTTCTTCGTATTTTAAAACTTCCCGTCCAGACGTATCGCTTTCAAATCGTATTTACCCATCCACATGGATACGCGAAAACGATTCATGTTGGATATTTTTTATGCTAATTAAGCCCGGCATGGACTGGATCCTACTTCTGACGTCACCGTATTCCAAAATCTTCGTTTTCGGCTGTCCACACGAATACTCGAAAACGATTCATGTTGGATATTTTTTATGCTAATTAAGCGCGGCATGTACCGAAACCTACTTCTGACGTCATCGTATTCCAAAATCTCCGTTTTCGGCTGTTCACACGAATACGATAAGCCGGCGTTTTCAAAAATCTACAGTCAGAAGAGCGTATTCGAAAACCTCCGTATTCGGTGACCTAAACTGAAGCCAATAATACGGAGGAAAAAATCTCCGTTTTCAAAAATGCCCCGTGGACGGGGGACGGGGCCTTGGTATCGAATTTATTAACACTGCATGCTAATGAGCAATACCATGAAAGTATAACCAGGAAAAAGGCTAAAATGGCTTATGTTAGCTATATAAAGTGGAAAGTTATGTGGGTGAACTATTACATACAAGAAAAACAAAAATATACATAATGCTGGGTTTCATATCACGTCATATTCAATCTAGATCTCGTTGGCATTTTTATCAGAGCATATGAGAGCACTGGTAAAACATTGACTACCATTGTTTGAAGCAGATAGTGAGATTCATCAGCTGTTTTGAAACCCAGCAATATAAGCCCACGAAAATCAGATATATATATTATATAGATATCATAATGTAATCCAACTTCCAAGCATTTTTAGTTTTCAAGTTATTTTTGGAAGTTGGTACCCCTAAACATTTAATTTTCTTTTATATAACTATATAGTAGTAAGACTGAGGGTACAATAAAGTGTTGTTATTGTTGTCGTTGTTGTTGTTGTTGTTGTTGTTGTTGTTGTTGTTGTGATATATCATACAGAATTAGATTCAAATAAATCTATAGATCTTAGGACTATAGTATTGATTAAGAAAATATATTTGTTTAGATGTATCGTTAGAGGTATTTAGTGAGTTACGCATGTGCAATGGGATATTATTCCAGATTAAAAGCGCTAGTGAGAGCAAGGAGATTTAATATTTGAGCTGAGTTCTGTGTAATTTGCCTAGTGCAAGTTGAACAAAGAAGAAAGGGAAGAGGGTAGAGAATTGTATGAGGAGTGGATCCAAATGAGAGGGACACGTTGAATTCCAGATAAGATAACAATAAGTAAGATAAAGAAGAAATCCCCATTTTGAGCATATGGCTTTGATATGTGTTTTTCAGGAAAAATTTTCATTTATCACAATTTTAAGAAAGTTTGTAGTAATTTACAAAATCATCTGATGAATAGTATCGGAAATTAGATTGCGAGGGAATATTATGTCTTTTTTGACATTTTTTCTGGGATAGGATATGGTTTTTGTCTGCATGGGATAGGGTTACAATTTGGTCGTTTTAGTCTGGGATAGGGGAAGGTTTTGGTCAGTTTTAGTCTGGAATAAGCTACGCTTTCTGTCGACACAGAAACAATGTAAATTCCATTCAAAAGTTAGTAAATATTGGTTCCAATTTATTGAATGACGATCGACCATTTTTTGCATGTCAACAAAATGTAAAATGACCACAATGTAGTTAACACTAAAGCCCGGTTCACACGACGACATAAGCATAGTCATAAGTATAAGCATAAGCATAAGAAAACAAAACTTTTCCATTTTCTTATGCTTATGCTTATGACGTTCTGTTGCGCGTGTGAACCGGTAAAAAAGACCCTCATGCTTATGACTATGTCGTCGTGTGAACCGGGCCTAACTGCTTGTTTGGAATGGTTTCAACAATGGCCATTTCCGGTCTTTAAACTTTCAATATGAATGTGTTTTGTAAAGTATTCTTATCTTAGTTTGCGTTGTTCTTTTAACCGTTATAGTATCCTAATTACCCTCTTCATTATAAAACTATCGATCATTGTAAACACTTAATTAGTAAAAATAATTAATTTGTAGTACTTTGTCTATTTGTGTGAGAATGACAATGCACAATGCAACTATGTAATTGTGTACTTGATGAATATGTAAACTATACAAATACTATCAAATGAAAACTGACCTTGTATTTTTTATTTTTTGACTTTGTAGGTTTAGTCTGGGATAGGGTATACATGTTGGGGTTTAGTCTGGGATAGGGTGTACAATTCTTAGGTTTAGTCTGGGGTAGGGTATGAAAAATCGAATTTTGTAGGACTGGGATAGGGTCAGGGTTGTAGAGAACGTACATGAGAACGAGGCCACAAAGGCCTTGTTACCAGAAAATATGCGTGGCGAAACTTCTATTTCTATTAAAGAGGATGTGTTGCTCTTCCTTTTGAAATATCTATTTTCTGTGCATTTTACAGGATATACTTAGATTCATTTGATGCCATGATGATTTTAGAGGCCTTTCTGGCCTTGTTCTCGTCAACAATGAGCCCGCCATTTTTGAAAGTCGTCTATACTGTTGATCGTTTTAGTCAATTCCTGGTCCATGTTGGGAATCTAAATCAGATAGAAAAAGACCTAAATAAAATACATTTGGACAAAGCTTGGCCGAAGGACGCGTCCAGCTCCACCGACCCACGTATGAAAATGATTCTTGAAATAAGTGTATATGCGCCTGCACGTTCTTGTCAAAGAAGCCTTTGCTATGAGATAAATATTTATTAGAATTAGTTCATATTCTTGTCATCAAAAAATGTTTGTTTGTTTGTTTGTTTGTTTGTTGGTTGGTTGGTTGGTTTGTTTGTTTACTCTACATAACATCATTCAACTCACATGTTGATTTTTGCTGAGGGAAGAAATATCGGAGAACCCGGAGAAGATCCTCATGGCAAGGGAGAGTACAATAACACATCAAACAAATTCAATTCAATAGAAATCAATAAAAAACATTTAAGAAATCGATGATTCGGTGCTCGTCAGCCCCGGCCCTCTCATAAAATACCGCTCCGCGGTCCCTGGCTAGGAGAATGGCATGCGATCATTTTTACTCGCAGCGAAATTATGAACAATAGATTTTATTCCCAACGCGTTCTCGATGGCTCGCTGCGAGTAATTTCTGCGATGAGTGGAGAATGGCCTTAACACTACCTTTAAAATGCTGTGGCTACGAGCGCGCGCCCAAAATAAATAATACAAATAGGTTGTATGCATGGTACGGAGTTCCCAATGGCTGTGTCACCACCTTGAATTAAAGATGTCCTCGATAGAATTTCTTGCATGATTCGAAAGTCCCACTTCCTGTTTTTGAAATTTCCTGCCTTTCACCTCACGGACAGAGATGAAACAGATGAAAGACTATTGAATAATCCCATGTAGAAAAATACTTTTATTCAATTTCATTTTCTATATTCAAGTTCTGAAGAAGACGTTGAGCTGTTATTAATTTTCTTTAAATTATTAAGTTATCGAATAGACTTTTAAGCACAGAGAAAATATGTAACAACCGAAAATAAAGGCAATGAGAAAAGTTTAAACAACCTTTTGTTGACGAAACTTTAGCGTTTCTTCAGGCGTTCAGAAGTATCATAACACCAGGCACAAAGATCAACTTAGCCATAGGCTGCTCTTAGCATATAGTTCGCACTACCAAATATCAAAGCTCATGTTGATCAGGATTAAACGAAGCCTGAAACATGAAATTCATTGCCGATACAAATCCACAATGAATCGAATCTGGTAAACTAAAATTGAATAAAGAAACCAGACTTAATATTTTAAAACTTAGTGAAAGTATTTGCTTTTTCCTTCTTTTTTCTTATCATATGCGTGCAAAAGTGTGTGTGTGTGTGTGTGTTTTCTCTCTCTCTCTCTCTCTCGGTTATATTAGTTCTACATTATTTTGCTGAAGTGGGTCAACCTGTAAAATTAAATATTGTCTAAAAATAAAGAAAGAAAGATGTTGTTCTATAGTCATGTACTTTCACTTGCTCCACTTGATCACCACTTCTCTTAGCGTCGAATCAAATTATTTTGCTCAGTGATAAATAACTTCTTTTTCAGTTGACTAAAATTTCTTTTTCAGCTTTGAATTTTCTTTTCAATTGGCTTTTTGAAAAAAGAAATATGATACAAAAATAACTCATAATCTGTCATAAAAAGTGAAAAAGAAAAGTTTGAACCTCGAGTAGAATTTCGGAAAGCAACCATGAACTCAACAAAATACATTATTTTGATGTCGTTCATGGTCCTCTGTGTCCATAGCGTCACCAGTGGGCCTATGCCCCGATATCGCTACGAGCTGATAAATGGCGTCAAGAACATTCCTGGCCAAGATATACCAGAAACTGCTAACGAAGACGATGAGAAGTCAAATGCGAAAGGTCAGTAAGAAACCACTTGTCGATAAACACGTACCATTCCTTTATTTGTCCTCTTTGCCGGCCCGATAGACGGCACCGAAACTAAAACTTACTAGATTCAAGTTGTCCCTCGCCCTCACCTTTTCTCCCGCTCTCAGTAAGCGTGTACAAAACTTTTGATTCACCCAAATTAAAGTTGGAGTAGTACATATATTATACAATCAAAGGGACAAAGTCATAAATGTTCCTACTGACGTTTTAGACATCCGAAACAAACTCCAGAGGCTACCTTGCACCCTTCCTCAGAGATAAGCCTCTTTTCGCAGGATACGTCTTATGCACTTTCGGATCAAATTTCTGAACTGATAATCTAATAGAACTTTACTTACACCAACAGTAACACCAACGGCAGCAGCAGCAGCAGCAGCAGCAGCAGCAGCAACAACAACAACAACAACAACAACAACAACAACAATAACAACACAACAACAACTCCCAAAATTGAAGAACCGTCTATTTATATTTACTAACTGAGAATTTACTTTCAATTGTGATGTCGGTAATACTTATAGGACGAAGGCGGTGTCCATATTACTGCTGCAAGCCGGGATGTGCCTTCATCAACAGGCGTGTCCTCCGTCGAGAACTACCAGAACCTAGGATGAGAGCTGAACGCCAAAATGGTGAGGATTGTCCTATAACTCATCTTTATTTTATTGCTTTTATAGCATGTTATAATAATCTATCAATACACAAATGCTCCTCAGTATTATTTTTCTACATTTCAGAAAAAAACATTCGGGAGTTTTTCGACATTGAGAAGAAGTAGAAGTGCATTAATTCATCAAGGTTTTGAAGAAGGACGCGGATTGATATATGGAATAAGAGATTAGAAAACTTAAACTTGAAATACCTAGCAATTGTTTATGTAATTGATGATAGTATAATATAAACTACAATAATAGAGTAAAATTATTCAAAATATATAATATCACTAAAATAAGTTATGTAACCAGTAAATCTTTGTATTGGTAGACTGCTGATAGGGGTAATAACAATAAAATTGAATTCATGAGCAATTAACAATCTATTTTACTTGCATTTCGTCTGGTAGTCATTCTACATGAGCTTAATTCCCTCCGAGGATCTTTGACTGATGGTCTAAATTTTTCCCTTAATTTTATCAAAAGAAAGAGAGGAATCCAAGGAAAATAGAAGAAGAAAGCAAAGCAAGCAAGCAAGCAAGCAAGCAAGCAAGCAAGCAAGCAAGCAAGCAAGGAACATGAGGAAGGAAGGAAGGAAGGAAGGAAGGAAGGAAGGAAGGAAGGAAGGAAGGAAGGAACGAACGAACGAATGAAGGAAGGAGAAAGAAAGAAAGAAAGAAAGAAAGAAAGAAAGAAAGAAAGAAAGAAAGAAAGAAAGAAAGAAAGAAAGAAAGAAAGAAAGAAAGAAAGAGTGAAAGGAAGAGAAGGAATCAATTAATCACACGCAAGCTCCAAGCACCAAACAGTTGGCGCTTTTTACGTTGCCTTTCTTCATTCCTTTCCTTCTTCTCTTCCTGTTCTATATTCTTTATTGCTGTCTTATTCGAACTCTTAACTTTCTTTTTCATTATTAAGTCAGAGGAATTTGAGTTTGTCTGATTGTCACAACATACCAGCTTTCAGCTGTCAGTAGGGTAGGGGGATAAATGACCATTTTACTCTTCTTTATTGTACGTTGGCCACATTCACTCAGACTCACTAATAACAGCTCTCACTAAAAATTCTCAGTTCATTCAAGAACTTTTCTCCGTGGCACGCATCCGTGATAATTCGTATTAGTTTAACTCTTATCAGTTGAGGAAAAGAATAAATCTTCACAGCAGTCGAGATTACTTTAAGGTGGCTCGACCCAATTTTCAAGTAGAGCTACCAATCGTCTTTGAGTGAAAACTATTTTTTCATGAGCAGTCTAATAGTAAATTACATATTACACCCTTACCAGACAAAGATCAAAGTTTATGATGACGTATGTTATATGGAGATCGGCGCTATTATGGCGACGCCTTAAAAGAATTCCCCTTTTTACACATTCTCGAGTTTAATGAGTTCTAGGCTTATTCTTGAAAAATGCTCTTGTGATCTTGTAGTTAACATCATTGCCTTTAGCTCTAGCGAATTAAATCAAATTCTGAGAGAGCGTTTTCGAAATATCATCGATGAGAGATTTTAACTGCAAAAATCGAGCGTAAACAAAACAACTTTTTAAATCTCCTACAATTAAAAAGAAAGTAGCACATCTAAGTTAATTTTTCATCTCAAATTGTTGTAAAGATATCAAATTTGGCTGCCGAAAGAGACGAGAGAAATCACATTAATTGATATTGAGAAAAGTGAGCCGAACTCATGTATATGGACATGCTGAATTTGCTTCTGTTGCCCAAATTTCGCTCTATTGTTACATAAACTGCAATACTTAAAGATCCCTTCGATAAATATTGTTTAAAAATTAGTATGGTTTAGTTTAGGTAATAGTTGATATGATATAGCGTTTTCAAATTCATTGAATCATTTTACGGCTGTAAAATATTAGCCTCAAATCAGTATATTTTTCAGCCGGATACAGTGGTCGACAGCTCATTAATGCATGATGTAGCTCTTTTGTTTTAGTTTGTCGTGTTTTCATGCATTCCAACACTTGGTGCAAATTACGGAACGCTTCATTACCTTCCGAGCACTCTTCCGAAATATGGTCATTGCTAAAACTAAATATACATAAGAATGCCAAAAAGGAAAGAAACTTTTTGTCACACAACTGCAGATGGAAACTCGTCAAAAGCAGAATCATGGGGAGACAAAGTAAAAATAGAATGATGTGCTGACATGCTGCAAAGAAATGTACAGTTAAAAAGTTTCTTTCTAGCGATTACCATATCTCGGAAGAGTGATCGGAAAGTATTGAAACGTTCCGCAATTTGCATCAGGTGCTAGAATGCACGAAAACATGACAAACTAAAACAAAGGAGCTACATCATGCATTAATGAGCTGTCGACCACTGTATCCGGCTGAAAAATATACTGATTTGAGGCTAATATTTTACAGCCGTAAAATGATTCAATGAATTTGAAAACGCTATATCATATCAACTATTACCTAAACTAAACCATACTGATTTTTAAACAATATTTATCGAAGGGATCTTTAAGTATTGCAGTTTATGTAACAATAGAGCGAAATTTGGGCAACAGAAGCAAATTCAGCATGTCCATATACATGAGTTCGGCTCACTTTTCTCAATATCAATTAATGTGATTTCTCTCGTCTCTTTCGGCAGCCAAATTTGATATCTTTATAACAATTTGAGATGAAAAATTAACTTAGATGTGCTACTTTCTTTTTAATTGTAGGAGATTTAAAAAGTTGTTTTGTTTACGCTCGATTTTTGCAGTTAAAATCTCTCATCGATGATATTTCGAAAACGCTCTCTCAGAATTTGATTTAATTCGCTAGAGCTAAAGGCAATGAAGTTAACTACAAGATCACAAGAGCATTTTTCAAGAATAAGCCTAGAACTCATTAAACTCGAGAATGTGTAAAAAGGGGAATTCTTTTAAGGCGTCGCCATGATAGCGCCGATCTCCATATAACATACGTCATCATAAACTTTGATCTTTGTCTGGTAAGGGTGCAATACTTAATTTACTATCAGACTGCTCAAGAACACACAGTTTTCACTCAAAGACGATTGGTAGCTCTACTTGAAAATTGGGTCGAGCCACCTTAAACGCCGACCCTCAGCGACAATCAGTATTAATTTCGATTTTAGATGATTTCATTATACAGAGTCAATGGATTTTTGATATTCAGTTGCATTCTTAAACACGCGCTACACAAACTTATAAAACGTTTTTGTCATCATAAAAAGGTCTACAGCCTCAATACAGGAAATACAGGTGACATATAGATTGAGCAATGGTACGGTGGTGTCCTGCTCGTGGGCTTAATTGTCTAATGACATGTTGGGTGTATCATTGAAAAGTCGATAATTTATAACTGATAAAAACAATTTAGAAAACTTTTGAGTCTCTAGTATATATTATTAAATAAGGATTGGTTTTCTTTGAATTCGAGAACATATATACTAAAGATCGTTCTTGTCAAACTAAAACGCTGGCACAAAAATACTCGGACAAGAAAAAGGAACGCGAGAGACCAAAAATCACCTGCAGAATGTTCGGTATACTTCGATTCTACATTTAACGTTGTTTATTTATTTTGTAGAAGCGTAGGGCGAATAATTCATTACTTAAAACAACAAATAGACCTAATCGGCTAACGCCGACAGCGACGTCACGTGACTTGAATTGGGTACGAAATCAAAACAAACACGCCTCTCCCATACATTTTACTGTAGTAGAATGCGATACGTAGACTCGTTTATTTAAAAGCTGAAAAGCCTAAACACATTTAATGATGTAAAAGAATATCTAATGGTAATACATCGAAGACGTAGTAGGAATTTTTTTAAAAAAATTGCCGCTAAAACTGAGAAATTAAACTATGAAAAACGGGTGTATTTACTACACATTCTGACTCTAACGCCTTCGCTTCTCGCAATTTTCTTGAACCAAATCTTGAGAAAACATTCCTTAAAGCAATGTAGCATAAGTAACCTTGATTTAGACACATAAATATACGTATTTGAAGCTAATAGACGATTGCTAGAAGTCGAGTTTATGATTCTATGTACGCCAGAAATGAAGTTTTTAAGACCGGTACGGTATCAGTACATACACATTTTATACATCCAAAATTTTATTAAACCAAATCACGAGAATACAATAGTAAAGACAAAGTAGTATGAGTATCCTTGATTTAGACATAAAGTTCAATATACTTACTTGAAGCTACTAATACTCTGAACATTGAATCGTATTTAGCCGTCGCAACATCAACATCTATACAAATTCCAATAGATTTCAGTGAGTATACATTCAAAACTCCACTAAAAATACGGTACCGTTTTTAAGTTATTTCTCTATTTCTAGTGAAATAACTGACATTTTCATGTTGTAGTGTCAATATTCTTCGATAACTTCGATGAATCATACCGCACACTTGTCAAACATACATGGTCTTTACGATGTTGTTTTGCTTTCCATATCAAGCCCTAGAAATTTTACTGAACTACTTGAACAGCTTTTACCAGTTTACAAATTCATTTGAAGTAAAAAGACCTACCAAAATCGGCTATAATTTAGCTCTACAAACACAATATAAACACCGTATTTACTAAAGAAATGATTAGCGATTCCGATGTAAACACCCATTTCAAATCACGTGACGCGTTAGCCGATTAGGTCTATTCGGTTTCAGTTGGCTTATAAAAGGTTTCATTTTCATAAGAAATAAGGATTTAATTATTCTCTCGTTTTCCGGGGTAAAATTGTAAAAATACGCCCGAATCAGATCTATCCTACAGAAATCCAAGCCAATACCTCGACGTCAGACAATCCATTCCATTGAAGAAAGAAGCATGAATTTAAGTACTCTCTTCATCGTTTTGCCTATAGTGTTTTATGTGGGGTCTATAATAACTGCCACTACTGCAACTGCTACTCCTACTCCGACTCCGAAACCATGTATTGGCTACTGCTGTATTGGTAGGGAAGGCTGCAATAAAGGCGGCAAAAGAATCATTTTACTCAAGCATATTTTAAACCAAGATATGCTGAAAAATGCAAGGAGATCTGATCGTAGAGGTAAGACAACCCGCACTTATAATGTCCACCTGTCTACAATTAATTCAAAAAGGAACCTATTCATTATATTGTCTACAATGTTCTCTGTAGAGCATGCTATGGCTCGTGGAGGTTACTGCTAAGGTGGCGGTTGCAATAAGGACGGCAAAAGAGTCGTCATGGGCGTCCCCCAGGAAGTACAAAGGTCCATTTCAACCCAAGATATGCCACAAAATGCAAAGACGGCTGAGTACAACGGTGAGGCAACCCTTATATATGAAGTTATTGACTCCACCTTTTCCGTGCCTATACTGTCCAACTCTCTACAGTTCTATACAAAGTACAATGCATGTCTTTATTGTTCTTGTCATGCGCTCAGTTGAACCATTTAATTAAAGGTTTCCCTATAACCTGATACATGATTAAAAAGTAGAAATTTAAGAAAATTAACTGAAATTCAACGACTCAATTCATTCTACTACACCTAGGTATATATTTACATGTTTCTATCGACTGAATTTCAATTCAAGTCTTTTGTCAGAATCAGTCAGCACTAGCTACATATTCCTGCCGGAGTAGCGTTCTTAGTGTCATTTTGCTTAGGTTTTGATTTATTGCTATCATAAACTTAACTTTATAAATAACATTTTTGCATACTGTCCGAAGACTTTAAGGTGTTTCAAAGTAGTTGTTGACGCGCTACACCTCTCATTTTAAATTCGCGATTTAATGGACTTCTTCTTGTCGGATAAAAATATCCTTTGGACCAATTATCAAGCAAAGATTGAATTTTTGAATGATAGTAATTTTAAGTCAATCTGTGATTTTGCAGCAAAGATATTCAATGATCGTTTAAATCAGTCTTTCTAAAATATCTTCCGTTTACGATGAGCTTTTGAAAAACGATAACATAGGCCTAAAACTTCACATTCATGCACACATACTTATAGTAAAATCAGAGAGTTTAAACAGAGCGATTTCGAGTACTAGACGCAAACATTTTTTATGCGTATTTTGCGTCGCAAAAGCTAAGGTATAGCTTGTCATGCAGAAAAGAAATACTCGGCGCTCAAACATATGCGCCAAAATACTGAAAACACGTTGCTATATTGTTGTTCTTTCTCTCTGGTAAATTGCACTGGTTTAAGTGTTCATTAGGCGGAGTTATGATTTTTCTTCTGATAGTATGTGGGATTCACTAGCTGCGACAATTTTAACTTTCAAGCGGCGTAAGAGATATCTCTTCAAGTTATCACTGTTTAGAGCCCAAAATCACGGATATACTTACTCAAAGTATCATAAAACACGCTGCAGAAATTTATTAAATTTGATATGTAAAGCAACATTTTAAAATTTCACTTGAATACAGTGCTTCAAACGCGCCGGAGTAGAATCAAACCCGTGTGTACAAATGCATGACGATGGCGTGATGCTTGCTGATTATATCACGCTGCATTTCTTCGCACCCGTGTTACGACGCATTTGCATACCGCGGTTTTATTTGAACTAGGAACTATACTGAAAGGATCACACCAAACTCGAAATTGGAAAAATTAGTTGCGGCTCCCCCATTTTTTTTTTTTTCTCTTGCCAAACGTGCAGCAAGTCTACGGTTTTTCTTACTTCTCGAACTTTTAGTTGCAGGCATTGCATCGAAAGAAGTGTAAAGGCACTATATGCAAATGCATCGTAACACGGGTGCGAAGGAATGTAGCGTGACATAATCAGCAAGCATCACGCCATCGTCATGCATTTGTACACACGGGTTTGATTCTACTCCGGCGCGTTTGAAGCACTGTATTCAAGTGAAATTTTAAAATGTTGCTTTACATATCAAATTTAATAAATTTCTGCTGCGTGTTTTATGATACTTTGAGTAAGTATATCCGTGATTTTGGGCTCTAAACAGTGATGACTTGAAGAGATATCTCTTACGCCGCTTGAAAGTTAAAATTGTCGCAGCTAGTGAATCCCACATACTATCAGAAGAAAAATCATAACTCCGCCTAATGAACACTTAAACCAGTGCAATTTACCAGAGAGAAAGAACAACAATATAGCAACGTGTTTTCAGTATTTTGGCGCATATGTTTGAGCGCCGAGTATTTCTTTTCTGCATGACAAGCTATACCTTAGTTTTTGCGACGCAAAATACGCATAAAAAATGTTTGCGTCTAGTACTCGAAATCGCTCTGTTTAAACTCTCTGATTTTACTATAAGTATGTGTGCATGAATGTGAAGTTTTAGGCCTATGTTATCGTTTTTCAAAAGCTCATCGTAAACGGGAGATATTTTAGAAAGACTGATTTAAACGATCATTGAATATCTTTGCTGCAAAATCACAGATTGACTTAAAATTACTATCATTCAAAAATTCAATCTTTGCTTGATAATTGGTCCAAAGGATATTTTTATCCGACGAGAAGAAGTCCATTAAATCGCGAATTTAAAATGAGAGGTGTAGCGCGTCAACAACTACTTTGAAACACCTTAAGTGAGATGTAATTAACTGTGTCCACACCCTCCAAAAAATATCAATACAAGATGCTTATCGTTTTGAATTTTCTGATCTTCACAGGGAGACTTTGGGATCTTTTCGAAGTCAAAAAGAAGTAGATCACGACCGCTTGCAGAATAACCACTCATCAAAGGACCAAGAAGATAAATTAGCAATGTAGAAGATTTTAATATTAAAGTGACTATCAGTCTCGTGTAATGATTGACGATTGTAGTAATGATATCAATAAAACGATTTTAAGTCATCGATTGGCATTCACTTATAAAATCTTAATTTTCACCGAGGATCACTGACTGATTGTGAAGCCGTACTTAAAGTATAATATGAATTCCTTTGCAGGTGACACCGCCTTTGCAGCTGCGTTATAGATAATAACCATACATAAAGAAAAAAGGAGAGAAAAAAAGGAAGAAATGGAAAGAAAGAAACAAACAAACAAGCAAATAAACAAACAAGCAAACAAACAAACAAACTAACTAACATAGAGGGAAATTAAGGGTAAAGGAATATAATAGAAAGGAAAGAAGGAATAAAGGAAGGAAGGACGAATAAATGAATGAATGAAAATGGTGAAGTAAGGACGAAACAAATAGCATCTGGAAGTGATTAGCTATAAATTAAAGTGGATCGACGCAACACATTAACCCTTCATTGGAGAGAGATCACATAAAAGAGCTCACATGAAGAGTACAACATACGGGTACTCGAATTTCTGTTGTGTGAGTTGTTTGAATGGACTTGAGAACATTCCTCGAGAGAGTTGATCTTTGTAGAATTCAAATGTTCAAATTCTGTCTCGATATCGTCAGTGAATCGAAATCTCTGGCCTTTCACTTCCGGGAGTAAATGATGACTACATTTCAAATGTATCAACTGTACGTACAGGCCAATTGATACCGATACAATAGGCTTTCAAAGTTTTCATTTTCAATTTTCTAGTAAGACATTAAAGCGCCATTACTCAAGAATGTTCCAGCATGGTCGTTTTTCCGGATCTTGAGAAACACAGTTCTATTACAACGATGTCAAGTTTAAATCTATAAAGTAGAATTTTTGACCTGAAATGACATTTAGGTTTCTCAAAATTTTAATCATGGTTATGTGAACTTCCAATAGTCACGTGACTCTTTAAAAAGGGAGAAATGATAGCAATTTCAAATTGCGGTGGCGGTTTTAACATGAATCTAAAATCTTTCTTTGAAAAGTTGTTACTGCCAGTGCAACAAAGTCTGTGGAATGGCTGAATTTCAGTCTTTGTTGAAGAGAAAAATGAAAAAATTTGAAATGTTTATTTATTTATTTATTTACTAAACTTTCACCAATTAAAACAACAAATAAAAATAAAATAATAAATAAAAATATAAAATATATAAAGGTGAGGGACACGCAACAGAGCTGGGCTCCAATTAAAGCGTGCCCTATTAATAAAGATAATTTACATTAAATAAAATGGCATTCACAAGCCTCTAGGTAGGATAGAATTTACAGTAGGTTTGTGGTGGTCACGTGACCTGTTTGGCAGATTTCATCAGAACGAAGTGTTTTTTCAATATTTATATTCTTTACAGCCTTTTCTTCAAAGCCGAGCATGGGATTTCTGAAAAATTAAGAAATAAGAAAGTTAATTATTGGCGTAAGTCGCTCATTTTTGACGCTCAAAAAAATCCTAAAAGGCTTATTTGGAAACCATTCTAAAAACCCATGGTCGATTCTATGCAGCCTTGCCTCAAGATTAAAATAATGCATTTTAAATGACGTCACATGATCAAGTCATGCAATGACGTCATAAAATGCGAAAGTTCCCTCAGGGAAGACAAATGACAAAATATAAAAGCGATATGACAATTTGGTGGCATTGTATAGAATTTTCAAATTCCCCTAGCAACGGGCCTGTTTTATATGTCAGTACACCCTTAGCGTACGCGCGGACGGGACCGTTTGTTTTCAGCATTTGAATTCTATTGTTTAAGATAATTCCGTAGTTTTGCAGTGCGCATCTCTACTGCGCATAGCATAGTTCAGCCTATTTTGATTTGTTTGATTGTAAAAGATATATATTTGACTTAAAATGATGCAAGCTTTAGTCTTATGAAGTTTTGAACAGTACACACGCTCTAAGAGGCGCTTTAGTGGTTACTCGCCAGTCCTCTTCGGTCACAGGCTGTTTACGACGTCTTGTTTCACACTCTAGCGCATCGTAGCGCGGAAACGAGCACGGACACCTATTCTTTTTATTTTTGCAAATCAACGTTGATAAGGTTCTCTATCATATATATAATTATAGTCAAGATTCCATTTCCAATTTTTTAGATATTTTATAAAACGTGCGGTCGGAAGGTGCTTTCACGCTGCTTCAAGGACACGTACTATCAACCAATTTTACCTTCTTTCTTGTAGCAAACGCAGTTTTACAACAATTTATTGCATCATAATACTAGGCTATTGCCCAAAGAGAGAAAATGAGCTCATATTAGTCAGTTAGCACTTCTCAGATTTAAGAAATTAATTATTTTTCACACGATTTTGATCTTCGAATCTTGAGCCCTCAAGACACAAAAGATGGTGTACTTTAAAGCAATCTAGCGCAAAAACGGCTATGGTGACACCCATTTTTTATTTCATTTTTGGAATAAGCAACTCAAAAATTATTACTGTGTGAAGTTTTATGAGAATTCCATTTCTAGTATTATTTCTACGGAATTACCTTAAGAGCCTTGCGCGCGATTACGAAGTAACTAAAAATAGCCTTGGTCGCCACGGACATCGCACTGGCTCCGGGCATTAAATAAGGTTGCTTTACCTTTTGCTTTAGTGACACTCCCCTGAAGGCCGGGGGTTTTTCAGTGACAATCACTCCACACTCACTACCACTACATTCGATATATATGAGTCGTATGGTGGCTGCTACGTGTGTGTGTGTGTATGTAAATTTGTAAATGTGTGAATGTTCAATTGTCTTGTAATGAAAGCGCCCTTGTATACTATTCCACTCGATCACGTTGAGCTGCGCCATTCGTAATTTAGCACTAGCTGCAAGATAGGGTGATGAGCTACCAAATTTATTTATTTATTTATTTATTTACTTATTTATTTACTTATTTATTTATTTATTTATTTATTTATTTATTTATTTATTTATTTATTTATTTATTTATTTACTTATTTATTTATTTATTTACTTATTTATTTATTTACTTATTTACTTATTTATTTATTTATTTATTTATTATTTATATATTTGTTTGTTTGTTTGTTTGTTTGTTTGTTTGTGTGTGTGTGTGTGTTGCATGTTCCAACCGAACTACAACTGATCACAACTATATCAACTCGCACTAGTTAGGCACAAATTACACAGAACTCAGCTCAAATATTAAATCTCCTTGCTCTCACTAGCGCTTTTAATCTGGAATAGTATCCCATTGCACATGGGTAACGTTTAGTGCGACATTTAAGTAGTGGAATTTTCCTTGAGTAAGGAGTAGACAGATTCAGTTATTGGAGGTAAAACATCGTTGATTCTGTCTTCGGGTCGCATTTTGGTCTTGTAAAAGGGACAACAAAGCTCATCTCTGCGCTCATGAAGGGTGGATAGTCTCAAATGAACAAGTCGCTCTCCGGGTAGAAAAGGCTAGGCGATTTAGAGTACAAACACTAAAAGTGTGCAACAGAAATAGCACTAAATAGCGCTAAATTATGCAAATTCTTTTGTTTTCTATTGTTTAATTAGTCCTATTTAGTACTAAATAGTGCATAGTATTGCACACTTTTAATGTTTGTACTCTATCCCCTATGCAGTTAAGAAATGGGACGCGTCACCTTAACAGACATTGCACATACTTAACAGATATTTTATATGTAATTTATTTACTGAGCATTGAATATAGTATCTAATATTGTAATCTTGAGTTTTTCAAATAGTTTTTTATTTGCCATTCAAGAATCATTAAAGTTATTATTATTCAAACTTTTTATATAGCTAACATAAGCCATTTTAGCCTTTTTCCTGGTTATAATTTTATGGTATTGCTCATTAACATACATATTTGTCTTTTTTCGTACCCGTGTAATATATTTGATACCCCGTCCCCGTCCACACGCATCGGGATATTTTTGAAAACAGAGATTTTTTCCTCCGTTTTATTAGCTTCCGTTTTAAGTCACCGAATACAGAGGTTCTCGAATACGCTCTTCTGACTGTAGATTTTTGAAAACGACGGCTTATCGTATTCGTGTGGAAAGCCGAAAACGGAGATTTTGGAATACGATATGACGTCAGAAGTAGGTTTCAGTCCATGCCGCGCTTAATTAGCATAAACCATATACAACATGAATCGTTTTCGCGTATTCGTGTGGACGGGTAAATACGATTTGAAAACGATACGTGGGGACGCGAAGTTTTTCAAATACGAGGAAAAAAATCTCCGTTTTTAGAAATATCCGCGGACGTGTGGACGGGGCCTGAGTTTGCTATTGCTATGAAGTACTATGGCGACAACTACAGAGTTATGCTAAAATATCAGTAGTTGCAAAAAGTGAAATGAGTATTCTCTTTCACTAATTGATTGGTTGCTTCTCTAAGTAGGGAAGGGAGCTTCCATCTGCCGATAACCATGCTTGGTGGCCATGGCCGTCATTACAACTTTAGGTTTCTGGAACAAGAAATAGAGATCATCAGTGTTTTTAATCTGAATCTGCCAAACGTTTGGCCCCCATTTAAGCCTGCTTCACTTGATATTCAATTCACATTGGTGTCATAGCCATAATCGTAATCGTATTAATAATAAAATCTAAGGTAGTTCAGGACCCTTGCTACTTCGCATCTCCACGCACATTCGAGCGCGCGCACTTTTATTAAAGAACATTAGCTTGTCCGTGGAAAGTCTGGGCACTAACGAGCCAGCCATTGAAAAGCGAAGAAATTCTACTTTTAGCGGAGAAAAATTGTACACTATGTAAAGTAGGAGCAAAAGCTCAAAGTTTAAAATTTAACGAATGTTATCGGTCGAAAAATCCGGTAAGAACAACGGTAAAATGGCTGATTTTTGTGTTCGTTTTCGAAGATCCTTTGTTCTTCTCTAATTAACTCTTTAAATAATACGGTGACCCCCTGATTTTATGAATGATTTGAACTCATAATCTTATAAACTTTTCATGTAAAGAACAAAAGTACACTTCTAGCTATCGTTAGGATTTTGAGTAAATTTATTTTTTCTCTGTTTGGTTTTTCATAAACGTGTATTCTGGAAAGCTATATATTTTTCGCGCATTATTTTTGATCTTTCGCTTCTCCGCAAATTGTTCGGCAACAACTTAGTCCCAAATGTTTTTTTCTGAATCATATGGTATCATTTTGTTTGCTTTTAAATATTTTTGGTTGTTCCAAAATTTTTATACTTTGAACAGATGTCGCAAGGCCATATTTTTTAAAAAGTCCAAGTAGTTCCCCCCTTATATCTCGAGAGTGACCTCGGTGATCCCGCCTTTTGACTTCACGTTTTATATCCACCTATATACCTCTTTCTCTGGAGTAATATTGAAGACAAGTTTATCATAAAATCTATGAGCTACCTTAACTCTAGTGTAAATCAAAAAACGTAATTAGTTGTAAGAATTGATTGCGATTATGATTCGTTTACCTGTCTGGCACAGCAAGTAGATATGCAGCCAAAGATGGAACCAATCAGACTACAGAATGCTCCAAATGCACTGAGAATGAGGAGGGCAAGAAGACCACCAACCAAAGTGTGCACTTGGTCACACGCGTTACCTGTAAACAAAAAACGGACTATTGAAAAGGAATGCTGTCTTGTGTAACGTTAGTGCATGGTATGATGTGGTAGAGTGCAGTATGGTGTGATAGAGTGCAGTATGGTGTGATAGAGTGCAGTATGGTGTGATAGAGTGCAGTATGATGCGTTGTATGTGGTATGGTGTGATGTGTCGCGGTAGTAGGGGTGGAGCTTAGTGTAGTGTAGTATAGTGCAATGTTTTGTGGCTTAGGCTTATTTTTAGGTTTTATCCGGTTCCCTTGAGAATCAAAAAATGAAGAAACCATAGCTTTGTTACATGAACAAACAACCAACATTCACTAAAGCCCTGCACAAGTGCACCCAACAACATCATTATAGCTATCTAACAAATAGACTTCATTTTTCCGTGTGTCTGTACTCTGATAGATGCACAGATGACGTCAAAATGCGGAGAGAACAAAGAGTACGCATACTGTTGTTCTTACCACACTTTGGCGTCTTCTGTGCATTTATTAGGAATAGTTCAAACTCTTTTGAAACGTCGCAACTCACATGAGCCGAATTCAATGCAAATTAGCCACAACTTTTATTTCTTCTCATTATCATCTCATTTGAATTGAATTCAGCACACGTGAGATGCGACGTTTGAACTAGACCTTAAACTAGTGTGATGTGTGGTGTTCTGTAGTGTGGTACGGTGGAGAGCAGTGTGCTGTGGTTTTTGATAGTGCGTAGTTTGGGGGAATGTATTGTTGTGTAGTATGTTAGGGTGTTATGTAGTGTAATGTGGAGTGCTGGTAGCTAGTGCGTTGTAGTTGAGTATAATACCTGTAAGTGTCACAGTTTTCCCCTGATTGTTCGTACAAATACAGTCCGATCCAACCTCGTGGCATTTTGTGTCACCGGTGTAAGCAACCCATATAGCGTAAGCTAACCATGCCCGGAATGCTTGTACTGCACCAATAATGATGCAAATTATGCACATCACCAGAAAACCGATCATCTGCAAAGAATTACAATACCAGTAATTTTTTTTAGTTGAAAGGCGATCATGTAGTCGTGAGGATGTCGGGATGACGACTACGACGACTATTATTTTAAGGAACATGGATGGCACAGTTGGCTAGTGCGCGGCCTTCGGTGTGAGAGGTCACGAGTTCCCGGTTACCTCACATCCTTGTTTCGACTTCTTTGAATAGCTTTGAATAGCTTTAAATACCCTTAAACGGAGCACTGATGGAAAGAGGGAGGTAAAATGAGCGCACCGTCGGCCTCCTGGAAGACTAGCCTCTGGCTAAAGGAACTACCGACGTTAAACAAAGGCCTTTACCTTTTACCATTATTACTATTACTATTACTTACAACTCCTCTGTTTTTCTTCTTCCATGCAATAATCCCCAAGAATCCTGTCACAATGAGCTACAATAAAAATTATAGGGTTAAAGAAGCACTTGTATTACGAGAGAATAAGTCGATATTCCTGGTGATAAATTTGAGGATTTTTCGAAAAAGAGAAGATTAAAAGAAGCCTGCTTGGCGTTCCTGTTTTTAAGGTAAACTAAATTTCATTGAAGTTTTTGGAGTAAGCTTTCTGAGATCAACATATTTCAACGGCTGGAAAACAAAGTTCGATCGCGGACTTTCCAAAATTCATCAGTTAATATTTACTGTTTTTTAGACTGGTTATCCAAAAGCTATCTCACAGAAAGTTTAGAAAGTCTGTCGCTACAAGTTCTCTCAGATGGGGTAAAGAAATTTTATCAAGAATCGAAGAAAACGCCAAACGAGTACTCAGCCTTCGGCTCATCGAAAGACGACAACTACTTCTTGTACCAGAGTTTAGCAGCGTTTCAACCGTAAGTCGCAAGTTTAAATCAATATCCAAAACTCCAGCAATAATTTTCTAGAGCTTTCACTAACAGAGTTCCAGTAGGACTCAGTGCTGATCTGAATCACTTTTAACATTCCAAAAAAGTAATTTTTAACTCATGGATTGCAAATCCAAGAGTTGTAGTGAGGGTTCAAAATATGCAAATGAGTCACTCACTCACTCACTTGCAAATGTGTTAACTATGCTACTGCGCATGCTCGGCGCGATTGACTGCAGGCCGAAAGTAATGTGGGCTCTGGGTACGAGGTTGAAGGAAGTAGGATTTTTTATTCCGGGACTCCCGAAGGACTCCCGAACTATTCACAGATCAACGACATGTGCTTTTCACGATTTATGTTTAAATCGGACTAGACAAAATTTATATTTAGTTAAGAACAGAAAGACTATACAGAACCGCATTTGTTTCAAAATAGCTAACTAGAAGGAAAATCAATGAATTTTACTGTCGTTACTATTAAGGCAGATAAACGTGTCGGTTATATATGCCGTAAACGATGATGACGATGATGATGATGATAATGATGATGTTGACAAGATTTCATGAGTCAACTCAGTAGTATAGAGGTAAAGCCGGAGTTGGAGGGGTGCTCCCTTTGCCCAGGTGGTAGGAGTGATCGGCGGTCCAGTAAACATTTCTTGTGTGTACCTTTTAGGGATTCCGACTCAAATGTCAGTTACGTAGCAATAGACGACTTTCAAAAATGGCGGGCTCATTGTTCACGATAACGAGGCCAGAAAGGCCTCCAAAATCAACATCGCATCAAATGATTCTAAATATATAAGAATTATCCTGTAAAATGCACATAAAATAGGTATTCTAAAAGGAAAAGGAATACATCGTCTTTGATAGCAATAGAAGTGTCGCCACGCTTATTTTCTAGTAACAAGGCCTTTGTGGCCTCGTTCTTATGTACTAGGCCGCCATTTATGAAAGGGCAAATTAATTGAACAAACATGACAGAACAGAACTGAAGATGTTGTCCAGTCACTGATCAAACGATATCGCTACAACCGCAGCTTTACAATAGTACAGTTGCGAGATATGCTTCAGCTGTCACATGTTTGTATACAAAGGATTTAGAATAAGGCTAAAATTTTTGTCTTGTTACGAATGAGTAAGCTTTGTGCACGTAGCCTCGTCTTGATTCTTTGGTGCGTGGCAGGTGAACTGCATCTACATACATACATACATACTTTTATTTGATGAAGCAGGTTATATAATTTACAAGGCAGCCATAGGCTGATGTGGACCTGCTATCTAATTAAATATTAAAATTGCTAAAACATCATAAAATAATATTAAATTATTAAAACCTAAAAAATATTTTAAAAATAACTTGTGATTGTCTCTATTTGAATATTGATTTCATTAATTATGTTAATTAATTTAATTAATTAATCACTTGTCTGTTCTTCGCAAGTTGAAGCATCTCGCACCATTCGATATCCTGAAAAAGAGTCTGGCACAATGTCTAGTTTTATCCAAGATCAACTACAATTGTGAAGTTCTATACCCACTACCTGGTCATCTTGAAGCCAAACTTCAAAAAGTTCAAAACACCTGCGCAAGTTTTGTTACAAACAAATATAAATACGCCAAAGAAGCTGACAACTTAAAACTGGGATGGCTACCATTACATGAACAATTTAAGTACAACATCCTGAGAATGACCCACAAAGCGATGTACTCCAATGATTGGCCAAGCTACCTGGGATTAGTAAAGCAAGTATCAAGCAAGCAGCTCAGATCAAGCCTCGCGCCAAGACTATTTCAACCAATGGAAAAGAAGACCTTTCAAGATTCTGCATCTCAACTCTTCAATCAACTGACACCTGACATTAGATCAATAAGACCAGTTGCAGCCTTCTTAAAAGCCACAAGAACAATTTTACGCAAGAATGCAATCAAAAGACTTGAACTTAACTAATTATAAATCGTAAACTTTCTTTTGTATGTGTATATGTCTATCTATGTTTGAGAGATGAAGAGCCTTACATTGTAGGGAAATGCTCTCAATAAACCATTATTATTATTATTATTATTATTATTATTATTATTATTATTATTATTATTATTATTATTTCGTGTTATCTCGGTTTCGTGGAATACCGGTGATATGTCTCTGAGAGCAAGCTGCACCCAGCAGCCTTAGGTCTCAAAAACCTTCCTTATCAACCTTGCAGTACCAAGCAAACATGCTTTCTGCAACAACTCTATGCCACTACAGACGTTCAATTCTTTCAGCCATTTCTTCAAATCCCTTGAAACAACTCCCAAGGCTCCAACCACAATTGGTATCACCCTTACTTCTCTCAATTTCCAAAGCTTCTTTAGTTCCCTACGTAACTCATCATACTTTTGAATTTTCTCAATTTCTTTTTGGCCAACCCTACTATCGCCTGGACAAGCAATGTCCACAATGAAACACTTTCTCAGCTCCTTGTCTAGCAAGATTATGTCAGGTCTCCGGCTCTCAATGACATGATCAGTCTGTATGTTTACATCCCAGAGAACCTTTACGTGTTCATTTTCTAGCACCCTTTCTGGCTTATGGTTGTACCACTTGACATCTTCAACCAGATTGTACTGTTTACAGATATCTAGATGTATGATCCTTGCAACATTATCATGTCGTCGTTTGTATTCTGTCTGAGCCAGCTTCTGACACTCAGCAACAAGATGAGTAATTGACTCTTCTCTGTGACCACACATCCTACACTCCTCAGGGACATTCATTCTGTCGATGTGTTTCTTTATCCAGTTGGTTCTCAAAGCCTGGTCTTGGGCTGCAAAAATCATACCTTCTGTTTCTTTCTTCAGATAACCCTTTCTGACCCATCCAAATGACATTTCGTCCCTCACATCCTCTGTATCTCTCATGAATTTTCCATGGAGGGCTTTTTCCTTCCACTCCCGCAGTCGCATTAACTTTCTACTTTCTTTATTTTCCTCAACCCCACCTTCTCCTGTAACTTTCAGTATTTTCTCGGTGTTAACAACAGATAACAGATCCTCCTTCGAACTTGACACATATCTACACAAGCTTATGATTTCAAGCTCAACACAATCTTGCACACTCAGAAGTCCTCTACCTCCATCTTTTCTTGGGACGTAAAGCCTATTCACGTCACTTTGGGGATGCAGCATTCTATTCATTGTCATCAACTTCCTCGTTTTCCTGTCCATGTTCTGGAGCTCCTCCTTAGTCCAGTTGACAATCCCTGCTGTATAGCGCACCAATGATACTGCTCTAGAATTGATGCCTTCTATGGTATTACCTGCGTTCAACTTAGATGATACAATTTTCCTGACTCTCCTGAAATACTCTTTCCTGATACTTGTTTTCATTTCCTGGTGCCTTATATCACTCGCCTCAACTACCCCAAGGTACTTGTATCCTTTCTCAGAATCTAATTCTTTAATGACAATTCCTTCGCTCAACTTTAATCCCTCAGATGACACCACTTTCCCACGTTTAAGTGTTAAGAATGCGCACTTCGAGACACCAAACTCCATGCAGATATCTTTGCTAAAAATTTGAGTTGTTTCAACAAGCCTTTCAGTCTCCTTTTCATTGCTGCCAAACAGCTTTAGATCATCCATAAACAATAGATGGTTTATTTTACCGTTCCTGTTTCCGAAATCATATCCCGCTTTTACCTCCCTCAAAATATATGTCAAAGGAATCATTGCTATTATAAACAGCAATGGTGACAAACTGTCACCTTGAAAAATTCCCCTTTTGATTTGAACTTGTCCCAAGCTACTCTCTCCTGATGTGAGATTAGTTTTCCACTGCCCCATACCTACGTCTAGAAATGCTTTGATGTTATCTGCAGCCCCAACCATCTCCAGTGATTTTAGAATCCAGGAGTGAGGGACCATATCATAGGCTTTTTTGTAGTCAATCCACACCATACTTAGACCTACTTTCCTCCTCCTACAGTTTTTTAGTACCATTTTGTCTATCAATAGTTGATCTTTTGTTCCTCTGCTCTTTCGTTTGCATCCCTTTTGCTCCTCAGGTAATAACTTATGATTTATTAAATGGTGGTATAACTCATCAGAAATTACACCTGTCAGCAGTTTCCACATAAGAGGTAAGCAAGTTATAGGTCGGTAATTGCTAACATCATTCCCTTTTTCCTCGTCTTTCATTATCAAAACAGTTCTTCCTACTGTTAACCACTCTGGTATCTTTCTTGTTGATACACACCACTGTAGTTGCTCCGCAATCCTACCGTGGAGGCTGTCAAAACTCTTTAACCAGAATCCTTGAACATTATCTGGACCAGGTGCTTTCCAGTTTGACATTTTCTGAAGCTGCTTTTTAAGTTTAGCTGGAGTTATTACTAGGTCTTCCTGTTTTGCACTATGCATTTCTCTGTCTATTATTATTATTATTATTATTATTATTATTATTATTATTATTATTATTATTATTATTATTATTATTATTATTATTATTATTATTATTAAAGAATGTGAACAGAAAATACTTAAAGTACAAAACTCTTCTTACAACATTACACAATAGTTTTAAATCTGTAAAATTTGTTAATCTCTCAATCAGTTGCCTCGGAGTTTTCTCGACTGAATGTACTTCTTTTTTAGACATGATAGATGAGCTAGGATTTGAGAAGAAATATAAACTGTACATAATTAGGAAAATAGTCAACATTGCCATTAGATCAACGTATTTTATCTTTTGTAAAAGAAACAAAGATTGGGAAAATCCCGAATTGATGAAATTTTAAGTTTCTTTATTATTTCATTTTTTTTTTTTTTTTCGTTTTGTTTAGTTTCATATTAATCGCTTTCATTATAAATGTCAATTTCAAGTAGCCAATTGTAAGTTACCTTTTATAGAGAGATTTACAATGAAAAATGAAAATAAAGTTTCCATTATTCTATTCCAAAAACAATTTCGATAAATAATATAAATAAATAAATAGAAAATTTGGTGATTAAATAATAGATTGTGTACTGAATGCTAAAATTCCTAAAAAACTACAAATATAAAAAATCATCGTCCTTCTTCGCTACCATAGGAGCTTTGAATGAAAAATTATTAATATCTTTAGAAAACTTACGTATAATTTGTTTGAAATTGTCTTTGCTAACACTTGATTTTAAATTAATTATTCTGTTCATAAAGTTCCAAATAACTGGGCCTCTGTATTGAATTGACTCTTTTCCAACTTCATACTTTACTCTTGGGATTTCCCGCGGCACTTGGTTACCCCTACGGGAAGATCTTGCTTTTGTCTCTACTTTGAAGAGGGACTTCATAGAGTAAGGAACTTTGTCTTGAAAAACATCAAGCATCAAGAGGAGAAGACGTCTTTTGTAGATGTATGAGATTGGTAGCCAATTTAATTGTTGAAGTTTTCCTTGCTGATGAATAATTTGTGCTGCTCTTGTATGAATAGGATTTACACTATCAATTATGCAAATTCATCACATTGATAGTAAAATTGCAGAGTTTCATAAAGATTGCCCTTAAACTGACGAAGTTATGGATTTTTGAAGTTAGATAATTTTGTGGAATTTTTGTAAAGAAATGTATGTGTTTAGCATGATAACGAAGCTCGCCATGCATGTGATGCCCGTCCACCATACATTTCTTTGTAAAAATGCTAAGTTTTAAAAATTCATATCTTTGTCAATTTAAGAGCAATCTCTCCAAAAAATTGCAATTTTACTAATATCAGTGTGATGAAATTGATAGTGAATTCCTTTTTCCGATAAATCAAATAATTTATAATCTCACACTTGCGTGATATGGGTCTATAGCTGACTCTAGATCCAATATTGCCGGCAGACTAGATGGAGCCGAATTGCTAATTATTTGGTCAACTGTCTAATTTAAGTATTCAATATAAGAAAAAGTGGACAGTTGCTCAAATTATATATTAGAGAAAAAATCCATCTGCTGACAATATTGGGTTTAGAGGCAGGTATTTTTATTTACTGTATAAATCCCTAGGCTTTATAATTAAGAAATATAAAACGGTTTTCCGTGTTTATATAGCCTGATCTAAACACGCGTGATGTTGGAAGAACACGAGAGAGCGTAGGGAAGCACGAGCCGTAAACACGGAAAACCGTTTCAGCAATAATTGAGGCAACATTATTTTTCCGTGCCGAGCTATCATAGCCGAGTCGGAGCAAGCTGGCGAAAAGTCCTTTCTTGTACATGTGGAGAAAAATTGCTGTTTTTGAAGCCTTAGGATACCTGGTTGGCTAAATAAGACTGATTTTCCTGAAAGAAGATGGATAGCGTTCAACGTTTTTCGTTTACAAGTGTTTTAATAGACTTTTATGTCGAGCTTGCATGAGGTTGTTGTAAACCCTTTGTCAACGAAAAACAACTTTCGCGACGAAAGAGCTTGAAACCGAAAAAAAAAAAAAAATGATTGACTCATACAAATATATTTTTCCTTGTTTACTACATTATCTCAGTTGTATTTATGTAAATACGATTAGTAAAAAATAAAGTAATTTGAGTTTGAAAATGTTTATCTGGTCTTTTGCTGCTTTTCTTTGAGCTCCAGTGTTTTGCATGCCGTGTTTATGGAATTTTTTACTCGTGCCCAGGCCGTAGGCCGGAAACGAGTTATAAACTACAAATGTTTTTTTCTTTTTTCGTCTCGAGAATGCGGCATTCTTGCGCAATCGGTCACGTGATGCCCTCCTGATTGGCTAAGAAACAATGTCCTTCATTCATCACCTTTGAACGACTGCGTACGCAAGCCAGGAACTTTAGGAATGCAAGATGGCCGACTACAAAGAAATTAAAATAGCTTCCAGAGACAGGCTCTTCCAGGAATAATACATCGTAAAGTGGAGCTTTTCACTCGAGATATACCTAGACACTTATAAGAGCTTCAGACCCTAAAAGGGGTCAGTTGTATGCAAAATGTCCTTATCAGTTATCAGACCACAAACTGAGGTCTTTCGCTTTGTCATCTTGCATATGTTTGCATAATGCATGTGGCTGTGGTAACAGTCATTACGTGTTTTTCCGCGTTCTTCACTGAGGAAGTTGTTGCCACGTCACGAAGTCGCCTCAGTAATGAGGTGGAATTTGTTAAAAAAATTCTGGATCAGTTCAATGGATTACCTCGTACAGTAAATCAGTTTAGACTTGAAACTTGATATACATTTTGACTAAAATAAATATAGTTTATTTTATAAGATGACCTAGACATTTGACATATGCATATTTATAAGCATAGCAGCCGTCTGTTATTAACTACATTCGATCAGACAACATATAGCTTCATTTGAAAGAAAACCGACAATATAATATATATTTTTGGACAACTTTATAATATATATTTTTGGACAGAAAAACTCAGTACTGCAAAAAAGTAGAAGCCGTCTATATGTGCACTTAAGGTGGCCCGTACCTATTGATTTCTTTGTTGGGCATGAATTTCAATCGCGTCTTTTTACATCAAATCCTTGTCCGATTTCTGAGAAATTTGCAGCCATTTGTCTACAAGCCTTGAAATTTGTACCGGTAATTATTTTTCTGCGAATTAGATCAAGTAATTCGAGATATCAGACGATTTTTAAAAATGGCTTTTTGAGAAAAATTGGTCATAAATCCAAAATTCTAAGGTGAATTTTTTCCTATTTCGTCAATCAAGTATTAAGGCATAGAGGACTACATACAACATGTATCGTGCCAATTGGTGCCTTAGAAGTTGCGATACAAAATTTGTGCTGCCTGTTACGACGCAAAATTATGTAGTCAAAACTACCGCCAAAATCTCAACAAAATTTCAAAAACAGCGAGAACTATATCTGCTATAAGAAAGACAAATACCTATTGTAACTTGTAAACAAAATTTGGAGAGATGAGAAGCTAAACGCCAATGTTATCCTCAAGCAAACTTGGGGAGTAATTTTTGTGACCACGAGGTGAGCGTTGCGAATTTGTATTACTTCGACTTCTACAAATTCTGTCGAATTGTTTTGTGAAATTTTCTTGGTATGGGATAGAACAAGATGTTAACATACCTGTTGCCAAGTGTCGTTGTGTTTGCTGCACTAGGTATAATTCAGTAAGCTTCAAAAGTAAGCAACTTCATCGAGTCGACGTTTGAGCTGCCAAGGTAAAGCCCTCACGGTTTGTTAATTTATTCAAAACGACACCTTACTATCTGTTGTAAAATTCCGCACGGGATCCAGACTTTTGGGAATAAAGACAGCAGTTCTCTGAATACAATTGCTTCTGAGTCTAAATCCCGTGTGGAATTTTGCAGCAGATAGTAAGGTGTTGTTCTGAATAAATTAACAAACCGTGAGGGCTTTACCTTGGCAGCTCAAACGTCGACTCGATGAAGTTGCTTACTTTTGAAGCTTACTGAATTATACCTAGTGCAGCAAACACAACGACACTTGGCAACAGGTATGTTAACATCTTGTTCTATCCCATACCAAGGAAATTTCACAAAACAATTCGACAGAATTTGTAGAAGTCGAAGTAATACAAATTCGCAACGCTCACCTCGTGGTCACAAAAATTACTCCCCAAGTTTGCTTGAGGATAACATTGGCGTTTAGCATCTCATCTCTCCAAATTTTGTTTACAAGTTACAATAGGTATTTGTCTTTCTTATAGCAGATATAGTTCTCGCTGTTTTTGAAATTTTGTTGAGATTTTGGCGGTAGTTTTGACTACATAATTTTGCGTCGTAATAGGCAGCACAAATTTTGTATCGCAACTTCTAAGGCACCAATTGGCACGATACATGTTGTATGTAGTCCTCTATGCCTTAATACTTGATTGACGAAATAGGAAAAAAATTCACCTTGGAATTTTGGATTTATGACCAATTTTTCTCAAAAAGCCATTTTTAAAAATCGTCTGATATCTCGAATTACTTGATCTAATTCGCAGAAAAATAATTACCGGTACAAATTTCAAGGCTTGTAGACAAATGGCTGCAAATTTCTCAGAAATCGGACAAGGATTTGATGTAAAAGGACGCGATTGAAATTCATGCCCAACTGAACAAATCAATAGGTACGGGCCACCTTAACACTAGCCTGACCCTTTTTTCCCGACTAGTCACGTTCGGATGATTTATCAAACTACTTTTTTTCGTGAATCGTGATAGACGTTATTTCAGTATACTAGTGAACCGACATGATTATTTAGTTGATATTCGTGGTTCCTGAGTCAAATCGTTTTACAGAGTGTGCCAAGGTTTTGACTTAAATGTGACTCGTAAAAAGGCCACATGTTTTCGCGTGAATGAATTTTGCAGGGTATAGAAGACCCTGATCAAGGAGCATAATTAGTGAATCGTTTTGTTTTCCCTTTTTGAAATATCCAGTAAGAATAATACTATATATTTATGCAATATTAAGTATGAATAATATCATATTATTTATTAATAACACACGCAAATTCAACTTGTTTTTTAAAATACTAGAGTGTTATCGTAAACGACGGTGACGAACAATTATGCATATACCGCCGCTCATCCTTTAGAAACACAGGAAAATGATAGCTCCTGTTTTGGTAGAAAACTGCACTTAAAAGGGGTATATATGAAGTAGAGGATTTATCGCATCGAAATACTGAAACTCACCGGGATACCAGACCAAAGACCTGATCCTTCGGTGATATGAAAACGAACAATCCAAATGATTCCCGTAATAAAGTCACCGATGCCACAAAGGAGAATGAGTATTCCAAGTAATCCTGCTATTGTCGCAAGATCACTTCTAATGTCACCGTCAGTCATGATTTAGAAGTTTGCAAGTCGCTGTTATAAACGTGTTGTACCAAGCAGACTGCTTTTAGCCTTTTCACTGAATTCAACTGCTGTCACTGAAAACCAGCTGCGAAAAACACAGACACAAAAGACTCAATTGTGCAATACGTTGAGAATACCATAATAGTCACAGCAGTTGTGAGAAAATGTATTCGGCATTGGCGAAGTCGCGAGGTAATGGAGTAATTTCTAATTCTCTCATACACCATCAACTGATATTCTATGGTATTAACAACTCAATTCTTATTAAAATCAGTGTTGTGTTGTCATTCTAAAGATTAATGGAAATATATATTGGGAAAAGTGACAATTTTCATCGATCAGAATTAAAATTCTCCTTTAAGCGCTACCGTCATGACGTCGTAATTGCTGGGAGCGAAGCGAGCAGCAATACTATTCTTGATGTGGGATTCCTGTGCGATTTATGACGTCACCTTAATATTGATCCGCGAACTCGATTTTTATGTACGGTGGTATGTTCATGGCGAGCCTTGACGTCACAGGGATAAATTGGGATTCCTGTGCGATTCCATTCGAGAGGTTTTATGTTTCTCGAAGTATAAATGAAAATCACAAAATGCTAAGTGATATTTTTTCGAGAGGGCAATGTTCTGTAACGGGTCATTTTGCGTATTACTGTTCGAATCGAAGCTCGTCTACGGGCCGAATCAATTCAAGCCAAGATAATAAGTATGAAGTGAGGTCGCGCTGAGAATCTCTGCAATATATTTGGTTACCCTATGAAAGAAAATTTTATACTTTGTATGTGATGGAATTGTATTTATCATTCGTTTGATCTAAAGCGTCAAATAGTACAGTAGACAATGCGGTATCTTTGACCGTGATGCAACGTACAACTAGCTTTTTAAAATCAGTTAGTTTTATAATCATTGCCAACGCTAGCCGTTTGTGATTGTTTGAAAAATTGCTTTTACTCAGTGCTAAATATTTTGAACTGTGTGTGTCCGACACTGATCCTGGAGAATTATGTTTTGTAGTTCAACATTGAAGGTCAACTAGCAGTGTTCGTCACACAACGCACAAGAGATAGACAAGAAACATTTCATATATCAGAGAAAGCGGTGTACTTTCGTGAGTTTTAGGGGAACAGTTCTGCTAACGTGGATACACCAGCTGTTTTCTGCTCGCAGCACTTCACTTTCTATTAGAAATGGCTAGTATATATGGATCGTCTCTCAACCAGCGTCATCAGTACGTAAGATAAGAGACGTTCCTCTAGTGTTGATCGCATCCTAAGGGACTCGCTGTGTCGTTCCTTTTAATGATTAGAGATATGTATATCCAGCAGTGGTTGGTACGTAGCCCAAGCTGGCTCTCCTGCCTTCACTACAGCCCCTTTAGTCTAATAGAATGGACTATGGCGTGTCGTTTGTTTGAAAATTTTGTAGGCGCATTTAAAGGTGAAGCACTAATTTTAGCGTCGGTAGTTCATTCAGCTGAATGCTGGTCTCCCAGGAAGCCAACGGTGCGCTCTTTACCCCCCTCTTTCCATCAGTGCTCTGTTTTTAAGGTATTTAAAGCTAATTAAAGCTACATACAATGGAAAGAAGTCGAAACAAGTGTGAGGTGACTGGGAATTGAACTCAGGATTTCTCGCACCAGAAAGCCGCGCACTAACCAACTGAGCTACACTTGTTCACTTATCCACAGACCCATTTCCTTCAAAAATTTCTACAAACTGATTTCCCTGAAAAACAATATTCCACGTAGATATATACCTACGTACCTTTTGAAACGTACCTTACAACCGTGATATAAAAAAACAATACCTTAATACAAAAAACGAGTTCAATAAATTATCTGATGATGGACAGTGGAGACTGTCCGAAATATCATTTATTCACAAAACGTCTCATCATGCTATTCATCGTAATATACAAACTTTTCTACCTTACTGCCGTGATATATGAACTTTCAGTCTGCCCTGATATGAACTGTTCTGCATTGGTATATCACCTTTTCTGCCGTGATTTATATCACGGCAGAAAATTTGACACATCAAGGCAGAAACCGGATATTGCATAATTGAGAATGTGACAATATACTGATCATAAAATCTCGTCACACAAGGCCGGAAGTTGCTAGCAAAAGATATTGCTGAGGGAAAGTATTTTTCTTTGGTGAGTTTTTTTGAGTAACTGTTTAGTTGGATACATCAGGTTGTTAGGCTCTGAGCATATCATTTTTCTTCTACTAGAAACGTCGAGTTGTCATAAATCGCAAATTGGTATCTACAGCGAATGGTCAATGCGAAGAACCACCGGAAGTCAACGTTGCCGAAGAAGACTGACAAGCACTTTCGTACTTACGAAGTTTATTTTTGGCGTTCCAATCGTGCGATCTCTTGTGAAATGCAATATTGGGTTACGGTCATCGATCTGCATGAGTGCTGAGATCAAACTAGACAAAATTTATATTTAGTTCTGAAAGAATAAAAAGAATATGCAGAATAATTGTTTCAAAAGAGCTAGCCAGAAGGACTAGACGCTTTTTGGAGCGGAATAGAGATTTCCGATTTACGGGCTTTGGCACTAATAGTGCCACATGCTAATTAGCATATGTAGCTATAGTGTGAGCAATAGTGCGTAACACTTACGCCGCGTATCAGAAAACCCTCCACTCCGAATATACATTTGACATTTTTTATCATTTTTCTTTTCCACACTGAAACAGCATTTTTACTCGTGCCCAGGCCTTTAGGCCGGGAACGAGTTATAAACTGCAAATGTTTTTTTTTTTTTTTTTTTTTTTTTTTCCTCTGTTCGTCCTCAGCTACTTCTGATTGGTTAAGAACGTAAAAACAATGCCCTTCATTCATCACCTTTGAGCGACAGCGAACGCAAGCCAGGAACTTGAGGAATGCAAGATGGCCGACTATAAAGAAAATAGCTTTCAGAGACAGGCTTTTCCTGCAGTAGAACAATGTAATTTGGAGCTTTTAACTCGAGATATACCTATATACTTATATGAGCTTCAGAATGGGCTGTTATTTTGAGCTTCATCTCCAATACTTTGACCAAATATCGAACTCTAAATGGAGTACTTGAAAGAGAACCCTCGCGATAAACATGGATAAACTGAGTATTTCCTATGAGCTGTGAATCTACGAATTTCTCATCCTACATGTTGCTAAACGAACATACGTAGAAGCAAGTCAATTGTATTCCTCATTCAAGCATTCAAGAGATCTTGAGAGGTTTTTGTACTGAATTTTAATACGGAATTCTAAAGCAGACCATTGCATGGAACGGATAGGTTCCATTGACCTTGTTGGTCACGTAACGTCTTTTATTATTTAAAACATCCGAAACATGAACGAAAATATTCACGATTTGTTATTTTGTTAAAAACGCCGTTGTAGAAGTCTTTACAGCAAACAATTGAGACACATAGTGAAATTAAAAGTTGAATAAACTGGTATATTCGCTGGTAATATTTTGCATGTCGACTAATAGCTGCTGACAGACAAATTGACTAATCAGATATTCTTTAAAAAGGTCAAAAAAGGTCTTTATTATGTTATGGTTAAGTGAAGAATGCGTGAAACGGCTCGGGGAAGAGTACGAACGGGGCTGGTCATTGAAGCCTCTCCTATAAGGGGGCTTCCGGGGCACGAGTGAACGCACGTGTGCGTCTAGTCTTATTTTAGACAAAAGAAATAGGCTGTTTTAGTGTGGACGGATAGCCTGTGAACAGGCTCTAGGGAGAGAAGGGCTTGTGGTAGCAATGCGTTTCCGAAACGCATAGTCCATATAATTCAAAACCGTCGGAGGGCAAAATTTTTGTCAATAATCTTTTTGGGCAATTCGTTTATCTTTTAATCTGCAAAATTAGCTAACAAACTTATCTAGCCCTTACTAGCAAATAACTAGAAATAACAACTGTTCTGTGGCCCGACAGTCTATAGTGGAAAAACGACGCTTTCGTGCCTGCAGTACGTATACGTGATCGCTCGATACTCGGAGAGCATAATTTAGAGCAAGAGAGCATAAATATTTATGCTCTCTTCTTTAGAGATGATGTCTAGGAAAAGAATTCTGCTTTGCTTTAATGCATGTATTGGCTGATTCAGATGAGTCATCAAGCTGGATTAAACATTTCAGAGATTTATCTTCACGTACGCAGGAAACGGCAGACGGCAGAGACGATCACGCGGCCTCCTTTTTTTCACAGCTGCTGATGTGCGTTTGGAACTTTTCATGTCTACGACAAATGCGAAATGACTTATCTTCGCGTTCAAACGCCAACGACAAACGCGAAAAAGGTCTGCCTTCTGCCGTTTCCCGTACACTGGGTGAAGCTTAAGCCAACCCGAGTACTTGGGTGTGATCGGCCAATCAATTTACCTTTTTACCTCATCACTCGCAGCGAGCTAAGGAGTAGCCGTTAGAAATAAAATCTATTGTTCATAGGCGAATAAAAATGATCGCTGTGAGTTCTTTCTGCGATGAGTCGAGAGAGTCTGCTTAAGGGGGTGTTAACCTCCTAGCAGGTGAATCATCCTTCCTGCTATACATTTACTGCATTCTGCTTACATGGAAATTTGTGTCTTCACTTCGGGTACGAGGATCGTTCTACTAAACTTCGGTTTATTTCTGTTTTCTCTTCGGGTACGAGGATCATTCTACTACTAGGATCTAGTTTCGGTCATGTACACGGAAAAGTAGAGATACTTCGCCCAACAAGGGTTAGGAAACGCCAATATGCCACTGTGGTAGTTCGGGTGACCTAGGACAAGCAATCACTCATTTCTTTGAACTCTGCTTCGAGTTGCTTCGGGCATTGTAAAAGTTGGTTCGCCTGCTAGGATGATTCTAGTGCTAGGATGATCCTAGTATCATGTAAACACCCCCTAAGAAGTAAACACTGTTCAAATAGTCGACCCTTGATGCTAACTCACCAGTAATGTGCGCACAAGGCACAAGAGCTCCAAGAAAGCCAAGAGTTCGAAAATAAATTATTTTTCTCTTTGCAAGATACTAACTGAGATACAGTCTGCAGTGAAATATTACAGTCAAACAGTTATAATTATAAATTTTGTGATTGTCACTTCCTTTAATTTCATTCAGTACGCCCAAACGTACGGTACAAAAGCCAGTACGTCGATCGATTTGAAAGCCAATAGTTGTAGTTTCTGGCCAATAAAAATGTTCAGAGAGCTATTTATATTATTCATATAGTAAAATTTTTGAAAGCTTGTAAAAACGAAAAAAGCTTTTCTGACTAGTAAATGTCATGTAAATTATAAACATCATCAATGTGATGTTTCACGGTTAGTCATGTGTAACGTGATGAACGCTTATCCGATTTGATTTATCGGCAATAGTTTTTTAAAGGTCTTTAAAACTTGTATTTATAACAAATTATTACAATTCGTACATTAACTTGTAAAATGTATTGCTTTTTTATAGAAACAATACTCGAAATTCCAAAAATAATAGTTACAATCATATACGACAGGCTGGTACTATTGCTGGCACTATTAGTGCCAAATCGGCCTTTAAGCTCGTAAATCGGAAAACCCTAATTGGTTCCTTGTATTGCGTGATGTTGCTTCGCATTTACAAATGTAATACTGTGTTCGACGTTTTAGATCAAACGAATGATAAATACAATTCATTACATACAATGTATATAAATCCCTCATTTTATCAGTATCTGAAGTAATTGTTACAATATGCGTCTTAAAGTTTACGGTCAATCAATTACTTTAGATTTCACAAAAAGTCAATTAGATCCACTGAGTTATTTTGGCCAAGTTACACAAGTTTTGCCTATAGCTACAATTAGCTGACTCGTCAAAGGCCATGCACGGTGAATAGAGTGAAACATGTTTCCATTTTGATCAAATATTATAAATAGTGTAAAGAAACTGAGTTGATTTAGATCAGTGCCGTTTAGGTTTCCTGCTTGTTCAACATTCTCTCTTGTGCTAATAGAGTACAAACACAAACTAGCGGCTCCGCGACTCACGGCCAGTTTCAGGCTGTTTCAGGCGGCACTTCGTACTCAAAATGTTTTCGTTTGCTTTTTATTTTAACATTTACTCGCGTGCTGATAGAGTACAAAACACTAAAAGCTTGGGTGACTTGGATTTTGGACTTGCGACGATTTTTGTTGCTTGACCGCGACCGTACAAAGTCCACCCAGAAAGGTTTTAACGTCCGAAACACCTCAACGGAGATGCGATGGAAGTTTAAATATTCCAAGCAGAGTAGTACAATACAAAATGTGGCAAGGAATAAGAAATTCATTATCAGCAATTTCCCCTATCATCCGACACATCCAATCTTAGCGAAGTGTGAGCACGAGCCGGTAAGTATACGTACGGTGGCTTATAAGGGACATCGTTGTTTTCTTTTTTATCGATCGTTTTAATTCTTTTTTAGATTTCGTGATTTCAGATAAATTATCCCGAAGTTTTCAGATATTATCGCGAAATTTCAAGATATTATCGCGAAGTTTCGAGATATTATCGCAAAGTTTCGAGATATTATCGCGAAGTTTCAAGATATTATTGCGAAATTTCAAGATATTATCGCGAAGCTTCAAGATATTATCGCAAAGTTTCAAGATATTATCGCGAAGTTTTAAGATATTATCGTGAAGTTTCGGTAGATATTTATTTCGCGAAATTTCAAGACAGCACGTGAATCAGTGATGATTGAAGATAGTTTAATATATTATTGTTAACAAATAGATTCCATTTTTCCGTGCGTGTGTACTCTAATCGATGCACAGAAGACGTCAAAATGTGGTGAGATATTCCTGGTGACTAAGGCTATTTTTAGTAACTTCGCCATTGCGCGCAAGACTCTCATACAAAAAAAAATGATTTTGGACTATGTTTTATCTAAATGTTCTTCACATCCTCCCTGTGACTGCGGGCAGCCACGCTGGACTCGATCATAGACTTATACTTCATATCAGAACAAATGTATTAGCTGACCATTGATATTGAACTGAGTGCTACTATGTGAAGTACATGGCTGATTCATATGAAAGTTCGCGAAATAAACATCTTAAAACTCCGCGATAATATCTTGAAACTTCGCGATAATATCTTGAAACTTCGCGATAATATCTTGAAATTTCGCAATAATATCAGAAAACGTCGAGATAATTATCATGAAATTTCGCGATAATATCTGAAAACTTCGTGATAATTTATCTGAAATCACGAAATCTAAAAAAGAAAACGACCATAAAAAAGAAAACAACGATGTCCCTTATAAGCCACCGTAGGTAAGTCAAGGAATTCTCTAGGCATGATCTTACTAATGAGAGAAGTTCTCGATCATCTGACCATCTTGAAGGTTCCACGATTTAAACTCATGGAGGAGTCACGAGTAGAATTTCAATACTCCACGATAATAATTCAATACAGAACTTGTTTACAGAAGACGCCTTTTAAATCGTTCAATTCCAAAGCAAGTTCGCATACATACAATCCTGATGCATCGTGATTTGAATAACACAGGAGTCCCGTACCAAAAAATAGCTGGAGCACGATTGCTGCGTACCCAGAGCCCACGTTACATTCGGCCTGCCTTCAATCACGTGGAGCATGCGCAGTAACATAGTTTAACAATGTTCGAGTCAATCTCGTACCCAGATCCTGCCTTCCTCTTGGTCAGCAACCGAGAAACGAAAGGCTCTGGCCAATACAGTTATTTGGAGCACTCTGATTGGTTGACAGAACAATAGACGGAGCGTTTGAATTTTGCATTCATCGCATATTTTGAGAATCGATATTTCCCGGAATTATCCTAATTATTACTTCCAGATCGATTTTCGATAAGTAAAATTGTTCAGAGTAGCCTGAACCATTTTCAGAATATAAAAAGATTGTCAGACTACTTCATGTCGAAAGGATATGAGCAAGCAATAAGATTTAGTGCAGTTTTGATAGGAGATTTGTGGCTTGTTGGTCGTTGAAGGTCGTGCTTCGAAGGGGGCCGTTGGACTATCGATTCAAATTCACCTGACAAAAACGTGAAATAAATCACACAAATGACTCACATAAATATCATTCTTTACCTCTGAGTATATTTCTAAATACAGTACATAAAAATAAGCTCTCGATCAGCAATTTTCTGTCACAGATAGAGCTTGACATGCGTACTTGAGCATAGTCCGTAAATAGCGGACTAAAAATTTGTATTGGCCAGAGCCTCTCGTTTCTCGGTCGCTGACCAAGAGGAACGCAGGCTCTGGGTACGAAATTGTGTTCGAGCAAGAGAACATAAATAAGAGAGCGAAACTTGTTAATGGGGCGCGCGCCGTGATGATTCCCATCTGTGCTATTTTTAGTAACCGGATGCAGTCTAATTTTCGTCTTACCCTACACCCGTGCGTCGAAAAATTGAACGAGAGGAATTTCGCGATTTGAGTTTCATAAAATCACACAATCGATACCAAAATTATTCTAGATTCCACGAAAAAGCCATCTGATGTCCAAGTAATAACATACATAAAAAAATTATAAAAACAAACGAGTTTTTCTCATCTAAATGAGCGAAAAGTTTTGAATAAACCTAAGCGCGCGCTCGATGACGTGTAGCGCGCGCATTTCAGCTAAAATTTCTTTCAAAAACACAACAAAATCCTCGACGTTTTTGCCTTGTTTCTCATCAAAATCGTTCCTTTGTAATCAGAAAGTACATACTTTTGATGGTAAATAATATGAACAAGAGCAGAACTAAGATAACTTTGATTTTAATGCTGTTTTTGAAAACTCAAATCTGCACTAAACGGTTCTCTGGGGCGGAAGTGTCAAATTATGACGCACAGGAGTAGGGTAAGACGAAAATTAAACTGCATCCGGTTACTAAAAATAGCACAGATGGGAATCATCACGGCGCGCGCCCCATTAACAAGTTTCCCTCTCTTATTTATGCTCTCTTGGTTCGAGTGAGTGAGTGACACATCTGCATATTTCGACCCCTCACTATAACTCGTGGATTTACAATCCACGAGCTAAAAATGATATATCACGGCAGAAACGTTCATATCTCAGGACAGAAAAGTTGATATATCAAGGCAGAAAAGTTGATATATCAAGGCAGAAAAGTTCATATATCAAGGCAGAAAAGTTCATATATCAAGGCAGAAAAGGTGATATATCAAGGCAGAAAAGTTCATATATCAAGGCAGAAAAGTTGATATATCACGGCAGAAAAGTTGATATATCAAGGCAGAAAAGTTGATATATCAGGACAGAAAAGTTCATATATCAAGGCAGAAAAGGTGATATATCAAGGCAGAAAAGTTGATATATCAGGACAGAAAAGTTGATATATCAAGGCAGAAAAGTTGATATATCAAGGCAGAAAAGTTGATATATCAGGGCAGAAAAGTTGATATATCAGGACAGAAAAGTTGATATATCAAGGCAGAAAAGCTCATATATCAAGGCAGAAAAGTTGATATATCAAGGCAGAAAAGTTGATATATCAAGGCAGAAAAGTTCATATATCAAGGCAGAAAAGTTGAATATATATCAAGGCAGAAAAGTTGATATATCAGGACAGAAAAGTTCATATATCAAGGCAGAAAAGGTGATATATCAAGGCAGAAAAGTTGATATATCAAGGCAGAAAAGTTGATATATCAGGACAGAAACGTTGATATATCAAGGCAGAAAAGTTCATATATCAGGGCAGAAAAATTGATATATCAAGGCAGAAAAGTTGATATATCAGGACAGAAAAGTTGATATATCAAGGCAGAAAAGTTGATATATCAAGGCAGAAAAGTTGATATATCAGGGCAGAAAAGTTGATATATCAGGACAGAAAAGTTGATATATCAAGGCAGAAAAGCTCATATATCAAGGCAGAAAAGTTGATATATCAAGGCAGAAAAGTTGATATATCAGGACAGAAAAGTTCATATATCAAGGCAGAAAAGTTGAATATATATCAAGGCAGAAAAGTTGATATATCAAGGCAGAAAAGTTGATATATCCGGACAGAAAAGCTGATATATCAAGGCAGAAAAGTTGATATATCAAGGCAGAAAAGTTGATATATCAAGGCAGAAAAGTTGATATATCCGGACAGAAACGTTGATATATCAAGGCAGAAAAGCTCATATATCAGGGCAGAAAAGGTGATATATCAAGGCAGAAAGGTTGATATATCAAGGCAGAAAAGCCTTGATATATATATATCACGGCAGAAAAGTTGATATATCAAGGCAGAAAAGTTGATATATCAAGGCAGAAAAGTTCATATATCAAAGAAGAAAAGCTCATATATCAAGGCAGAAAAGTTGATATATCAAGGCAGAAAAGTTCATATATCAAGGCAGAAAAGTTGATATATCAAGGCAGAAAAGTTGATATATCAGGACAGAAAAGTTGATATATCAAGGCATGCAGAAAAGTTGATATATCAAGGCAGAAAAGTTGATATATCAAGGCAGAAAAGGTATATATCTACATGAAATATTGTATTTCAGAGAAATTTTATGAAAATCTTTTGAAGGAAAGTGGTCTGTAGATAAGTAAGTGCGACTATAAAATTTTGAAGGAAACGGCACGCTATAATGGACGACATTCTGAAACTTCATTTTTTACTGTACACAGACATATTTCGGTAGTGTCAACTACCTTCTTCAGTGTGGATGACAAAGCATGACCGGTTCAATATATACACGGCAAACGTATTAAACATTACACATTACACGCTTAATCAGCAACTCTATCATGTTCATCTCAAGCTCGTGACTATCAGTGTAATGTTTATTTACGTTTGTGTATATATTGATTCTGTCATGCTTTGTCATCCACACTGAAGAAGGTAGTTAACACTACCGAAACATATCTGTGTATATTTTCTGAGATATTAAGGTTTCAAATATCAAAATGCAAATGTGATGACGTAAAAGGAGTCAACATTTATTATACAACGTTTCCTCGGGCTACACAAATGTGTGTGTGCATATAGGTGTAGTAGACGTATAAGGTGAGAAGGAGCTAGAGACGACAGAGAGAACACAGACCCCAAGGCGACAATGTTTGTCACCGAGTTAACCCAAAAATGTGAAAGTATGCCTTGCTGAAGCAAAAGCAGTGCGCGGCCACACGCGTAACTAGAACATTTCTCCCTACATCATTTAATTATGCGCATTTGATTATACTATATAGAATATGCGCTATCCCAGTAAATATTAAATATCATTAAAATAATATTGTTATTATTTCACGCCTCTTTTGCTACGGATCCACAAAACTAAAAACTGACGGCGTTTGGATTGCGTGCGAGGCAGGACGTTAAACCGTAGGCCCCGTCTCCATTCATATGGAGATTTCCCGGCAAAAAGGCCGGCCTGCGGGATTAGCGTTGAAAGTCTTGAAAACTACTGGTGGACGGGGGCTTAAAATCGTGTATTACAACCAGTAGTGAAACCACTTTAGCAGGTGCTGGAATGTACCAAATGCCAAAATATACCAAATAGGACAATCCATGCCTTCCTACAAAATAAATAAAATAATACTTGCACCCCTGTGGAGTTACTGGTGACTATCAGTTGACATCATAACAAAGAATTTCAATAGAATTATTCTAGATCTCTGCTTGATAGCGTGCATTGTAATCCATGTTTGTCAACAACTCGAGGATACATAATGAGATTCGGAAACATCCTTCAGCCACTTTAACCTAAATAATTAATTGTTTTCCGCATTTCTATCAAACTTTCTAGTTTTTCTTTTTTAGTATTGAAAACGATTATAAAGATACATTCAACCTTTTACTTCATCATTCTTCCCAAAAAACCCGTACCGGTATTTTCATTCATCCAAAATTTAGATTCATTGCCAAAATGATTTGTTGTTGAATAATTATTACCAGAGGCATTCAAAAATATTTTGCATGCTGTGGCAGCTTGAAGAATATTAATAGTGTGTCTGAGGACTAGCAGTCTACTTCGCGGACCAGATTCTAAGAACTTAATTCAACAGCAACGCTCAAACTAACCATGACTGAAGGCGACGTTAAAAAAGATCATGCGATTGCAGCAGGAATACTTGGAATACTCATTCTCCTCTGCGGCATCGGTGACTTTATTACGGGGATCATTTGGGTTGCTAAATTTCATCTATCTGGAGGGACAGGCATTTGGTCTGGCATTCCAGTAAGTTACATGACTTTTACAAATTACTTGATAAGATTTCTTCTTTGAATTGGGAATGAATAGTACCCCAGCTAAAATGTCAAATGATGTCAGTAACTAATCCATCAGATGCTGCAAAACTTTTTAGTCAGCCCGATGTGCTGTTTATGACAACAAAACATTACAATAAATAATGAAATCACTTTGATAGTAACTCAGTATGCAGCTAAATATATAGCAAAACGTTCAAAACTGGAAAACAAAAGATTTTGTACTAATAGATCTTCGTACAGTTCCATCGTCGTAGGCTAAGCGAGTTGCTCACGGGACGTGTTTCGACCCGTGATGTAAAGATCTTAATGTTAACTCGTTTGTAGAAAAGTTGACTTATGAAACCTGATGTAAATCAGTTCTTTTCCTAGTTTCAATGTCAATGTCTCGCCCGAAACTCGATACAAGAAGTATCACAAGAAGGACAAAAAAGTCTTTAAAATGTGCAACATCTACAGACATGCATGCAAAGGCTGCGCCGGCACGAGTTTGTTCTATCACCCATCAGTATCTATGTTCGTAGTCGCCAAAGTGTATGCAAATGAGCAGGCATGGAAACGATATTGGTTAAGAACGTAAAAAACAATGCCCTTCAATCATCAGTCCTCTAGGAGTCGTGAGCTCCTCGAAGCTGGGGAATAAAGACTTGGGCAGAATTTAATGGCGGACAATGGCTGGAGTACAGCTTTGAAAAACAGGCCCATTGAGCAGTAAGAAAAGCAAAGTTGAGCTTTTTACTTGAGGCATACCCAACTCCATTACAAGAGCGTTAGAATGGACAGCTATTTTGAACTCGGTCTCCGATTCTACGGCCAAAAAGTGAATTCTAAAGGGACTTCTTCAAGTTGTACACTTTCCCCGTCTCAAGCATCAGATGTACGAGTCAGAATGGCCTTTTGGCAGGTCTTGCGTGACATTTTAAATTTTAATCCAACAAAAACAAAAACATAATAATTGAAAAGAACACACCAAAATTAGTAGAAGTTGAGATTTTGAAACAGTTTCGATAAATGGCACCAAAGTTATCGGTTGCCGAAGCTGGTTCTTTTTCTAGGAAACGTTCGGTGGTGGACAACACTTTGCCGAGACGACACAGGGAGACCACAAACACGCGATGCAAAAACTAATTAAGGTCATGACAGCGTCTTCAACTCTTTTGTTGTTTTTGTAGATTATTGTGACAGGAATCCTGGGGATAATTGTGATGGCTAAGAAAAACAAAGGAGTTGTGAGTAGATAATATTTATGGCATAAAAAATCAGAAGTAGCATTTACATAAATGCTAATTTATCACCGCTAATCGAAAAATGTTACTGTTATAATGCTTTGCAGATGATCGGTTTTCTGGTGATGTGCATAATTTGCATCATTATTGCTGCAGTTCAGGCTTTTCTGGCGTGGTTAGCTTATGCTATATGGGTTGTTCTCACCGGTGATGCAAAGTGCCACGAGGTTGGATCGGACTGTATTTGTACGAACAATCAGGGAAAAACTGAGAGAATTTCTGGTAATTTCACAACGCACTATGTCATACCATACTACGCTACACGGCCCAAAACTATACTACACCACACTGCTATATACTCACATCAAACTACATAACACTGCACTATACTAAACTGCACAAGACTATACTATACTACACTACACAACACTACATTACACCACATCACACAACACCACACTACACTACACTACACTATACTCACACTACACAATATTTCACTACACTATACACAACACTTCACCGCACTACAACACACTACACTGTACTCACACTACACAATACAACACTACACTATACTACACTACACAACGTAACACTACTCTACACCACACCAAACTACACTACACCATGCACTACACTATTCTGCACCCACGACCAGCTGTACCAATGCAAAATCATTCAACGCCCCACTAGCACTCTAACCACGATATACGACACCACAACGCACAATACTGCACTTTACATAACATACAGTGCACTAAAGTGCACAAGATAACCCGCTTCATTTCAATATTTTGTCTGTGTGTACAGGTAACCATTGTGACATAGTGAATACCGTTGTTGGTGGTCTTCTTGCCTTGATCATTCTTAGTTCCTTTGCGTCGTTGTTTAGTCTGATTGGTTCCATCTTTGGTTGCATTTCTACTTGCGGTGCCAGCCAGGTATATTTTATATTTTAACCCAAATTAGATCGAATCTTTAGCAAGGGTAATCTTTACTTCTCATTCCAGACTCCTGGCCAAGTGGTGGTCCAACAGCCTGCAGTTGTCATGACGACCACCCAGCATTCTTACATTACTGGACCCACGGGAAACCCACAACAAGGAGGTCATGTGCAATACCCAATGCAAGCTGGTTATCCGCAATATCCACCGCAGCAAGCACAGCAAGCTGGTTATCTGCAACAGCCGATGCAAGCTCTTCCTCCGTATACCGAGAAGCAACCTGTTGCGGCATGAATTAATGAATATTCAGTGATGCACCCCTTGCAACAAATAGAACTAGATTTATAGTCAACCTTAGAAAAGACCAAGACACGATGTAACTTCCTGTAACGTGTTCTGACACACTGCACTATCACAGAGCTACAGTCTCCTTCCCTTTAAAAGTTGCGCCTAACAGTTGCTGAAGAGTGGAATCGAATTCTATTTCTTCAACTTTTGCGACAATACAAATGTATTGCACGCAATGCTTCATCGTGTGAACACGTTCGCAAAATTGCGCGCAAAGATATCAAGCTATATATCGTCCAATTAAATGGGATTCTTTTTTATATCACCACTAACCTTAGTTTCCAGTGGGTGAATTAGAACGCTTTTTAGATCCAATTGGAATCAATCGTCCATTTTTAATGTTCCAGAATAATGATAAAAAGTGACACGAAAATTATCAATCTGATGGAAATTCAAGAGAAAATGTAAATTTGTACAAATATCCAAATATTTCAACTAACCGCGAAGACTGACAAATTATTGGCAAGTCTTTGGATAGAGGCGGTTTGATTGTCAGACACAGAAGCAAACTCGACAAGCAGACTTGACTATCTTATGCATTAGAAACAAAATGTGTGACTGCAATCCGTTATCGTCATTCTTGTCGTGATCCTAAGGATAATGTTCCAGAAAAAGTCATAGTAACCACCCAAAACAATTTTGTTCTGTGCAATGTTGCAGAAAAATTAAGTTTCAGAGAAATTTGCTGCGTGTGTTTGGTCTGAACTTAGAGGCACGAGAATTCAGTTTGACTTGGAAAGCACGATTACACTTCATTGATATAACCTATAAAAGGCACTACAGAATAACCGAGACACGTGCTTGCCCTGACCTGAAATGTGTTCCCAAGCTTTGGTGCTTTGGATCTTTGGAACAATTTTCGACCGGGTGTCACTTTTGCGGTTTCAAAGTAACTTGCTACCATATCGTTCGACATATCCGAGCGAGTTAAAAAAAGTTAGAGTTAAAAAATTGCCAAATGCAGAGCAACACGTCATATTATCCAATTGCAAAACGAGAAGGGGACTGGGAACTAGTTTCTATATTTAATGCGATTAAGAAATAAACTGTAAAATATGAAAGAGCACATCAAAATATACAAGATTACGAAGTTTCATTATATCAATTGTGTGGAATATTGAGCGAATGGCAGCCATTTATAATTAAATGTGAAAAATTACAAAGAAATGGGCGGACAGTCCATCCAATCCATTACATTGCTTTGTAATTTTATGAATCTTTGAAAGCTTACTGCAGTAGAAATATCTAACCAATTACAATGAAAATTTGTATCTTTTATATATATATATTGATACGCTCTTTCCTGTTGCATTGTGGGATATCTATTTCTTAACTGCATTAAATATTCAAACTAGTACCCAATCCACTGATATGATTTTGCGATTGCAAAATGATTCATCCGTTTCCTTTGGGAATCAAAAGACAATGAAGTGGTAGCCATTTTGGATGCACAAACAAGAGATGCTAATGAGAAATCTTTTGTTGAAGTTCATCCAAGATGGCTGCCGTGACGTCACATGCAGCCCAAGAATTGGATAATTAAGCTGGCAAAGACGCGCTCGAAGACGCTCAGTCTCAGTGGTAATGCACTTATCTCTATTTGGTTTATTGATTTTCCACTGTTTTACTTTCTTAATGTACATTAGTTTTAGGTGTTTTTGGTAGGTTAGTTAAGTGCTTGAATTTCAATTTTAAAGGATTAATAGGAGACTTTTTTCAATGACGAGCAATAATGGCGAAAAGCGCCAAAAACTAGACTTTCGTGCGAGTTTTAATCCAAATTTTCGTTCTGGATTAACACTCAAATCCTTTCTCTACCGGTTAAAAACTGATGTACCAAGATTAAATACCTGTTAAAAACAAATTTTTGAACTGTACAAAAACTTTTGAGAAGACTTTTGAAAGAAGTTGTGTTAGGATTAAACTTTTTCAAGCTGAATATAAAGAATACGTATAGCAAATGAGCAAATGAAAGCCTAAACCTCACATTTTTGATCCAAATTTTCGCTTTGGATTAACACTTTGATTCAACTTTCATCGGCCAAAACTACTTACAAACAACTTCAAAACTTTCTGACAGAAATGATATTAGTTTTGTACAACAGCTATTCTTCAACTCAGGAGTTTTTGTCGTTCACTGCTTGAACTTGAAAAAAATCCCCTCTTAAACTAAAAGACCCTTGATTTGGAAAAATATCCAAACCCTATTTTCATAACACACTCACTAAGTGGGTAGTGGTTTTCATAAACCCGTGAAATACACTTTAGCGTATTAGGCACTACTGTACTCTAATTCCTTTGTTTTCTATTGTATTTATCTGACTATTACACTCTAACTAGTACACTTTGTTTCACGGGTTAATGAAAGTTTGTAAATTTTAACATATATGAATAAATGTTTTATAAGCACTAATAAAATATTGAAATTTAACTCGAAACTCGAAATTTTCGACGAGCATCCCCGCCCTTTTTCGATCCGGAGTCAATGACGTCACATTTTTTACCTCCTTGAGTCCAATTTAGACAGTTTCGTTCCCTGGAGTTCAGAGGTCTTGACTCACTCTCGGGGATATCTCGGCTTTTTTATTTGATATGTTCGTTTTTTGGCCTAAGAGTTTACGAGCTCTCCGACATGAAAAACTCTAGGGCATGGAAAAAGAATAGTAAAAGAGACCAAAAAATATATCAGATAGATACTCTAGATAGAGTGATTCAACCCTAGGGTAGCAATTGGCTTTTACAGACCATTTTTAATAGATAAGCAATGTTTTCATGACCTTCTCTTCAGTCTTTTTTTCTGTACGAGTACAGTTTCATGAGCATAGCCATGCATCTATTACGCGAGTTATTTTTAGAACAGACGCGCTGTGCTATTGTAAATCGTACGTTCGTTTGTTACCTGACCGATTTGAACTGACAACTCGTTATACTAGCCTCGAATATTTCAAAATCCGTTTATACGAATTTCTCCGAAATTCATATGTTGCTAGCCAAAGCCCTAAATATTAACGTCTTGTCAAAAAACGCGTACAATCGCTTGAAATCTAAAATGATGACGTCATCGTTTCGTCGCTATGATAACCTCGATATAAATACAACACATACCATTAAAAACTTCAGTCTTTATTTAGTAAGTGGACGAAAGTTCATAACTGTGGGTGCATTCATGTAAGAACTACTATACAGCCGTTTCAATTTGACCGGTCGTGCACTCGAGAAATTGTAGGAAGCCTCCTTAATTTTGTTCCACTTGTTTACATGAACGTTTTCATCGATAACTCGCCATAATACGGTACCAGCAAGTCAAGTGGCAAATCAAATCCATGCCTTCCTAGTCTCTTCTACAAAATTAATAAAATAGTGCTTGCACCCCTGTGGCTTACTGATGAGTATCAATTGACGTCATAGCAAAGGATTTCAATAGAATTATTCTCTGGTTGATAGCGTCCATTGTAATTCATGTTCCAAGATGTTTGTCCACAACTCGAGGATACATAACCTTAATATGCTTCTCGAAGTTAATGTATAAATAAAATGACTTTTTAAGTGGCGCATAACAGTTTATAAGCTTTATATTTTAGCAAATGCTTTGTATGAATTTAATTAACCCTCTCAATGAAATGGTCTTTTTCATAATAAAATTCCATAAATACCTGAACCACTATTTTGACAGTTTTGTTATGGTTATAACATCCATCAATTGTTTTAATTTCTATCAAACTTTCTAGTTTTTTTCTTTTTTAGTATTGAAAACGATTATAAAGATACCTTCTACCTTTACTTCATCATTCTCCCCAAAAAAACCGGTATTCAGTTTTCATTCATCCAAAATTTAGATTCATTGCCAAAATGATTTGTTGTTGAATAATTATTACCAGAGGCATTCAAAAAATATTTTGCATGCTGTGTCAGCCTGAACAATATTAATTGCGTATCTGAGGCCTAGCAGTCTACTTCGACCAAATTCTAAGAACTTAATTCAACAGCAACGCTCAAACTAACCATGGCTGAGGGCGACGTTAAAAAAGATCATGCGATTGCAGCAGGAATACTTGGAATACTCATTCTCCTCTGCGGCATCGGTGACTTTATTACGGGAATCATTTGGGTTGCTAAATTTCATCTATCTGGAGGGACAGGCATTTGGTCTGGCATTCCAGTAAGTTACATGACTTTTACAAATGCTTGATAAGATTTATTCTTTGAATAAGGAATGAATAGCTATAGTACCCCAGCTAGAAATGCAAATGCGTGCTAATTAATATCAGTAACTAATCTATCAGATGTTGCAAAACTTTTTAGTTAGCCCGACGTGCTTTCGCTTTCAACCGAAGTTTGTGATAATAATTAAAACATTACAATAAATAATGAAACAACTTTGATAGCAATTATGCATCTAAATATATATACAAAACTTTCAAAACTGGTAAACAAAGGATTTTGTACTATTTAGATCTTCGTACAGTTCCATCGTCGTAGGCTAAGCGAGTTGCTCACGGGACGTGTTTCGACCCGTGATGTAAAGATCTTAATGTTAACTCGTTTGTAGAAAAGTCGACTTATGTAAACCTGATGTAAATCAATTATTTTCCTAGTTTCACTGTCGGTGTCTCACCCGAAAATCATGTGAAAACTGTCGCGCGAACTCGATACAAGAGGTATCAAGAAAAATTATAAAAGTCTTGAAAATGTGCAACATCTACAGATATGCATGCAAATCAGCAAAACATTATTTTTGCTTAACTGTCACATTCTTGTGATGCATAAAATCAGTTTTTATTCGAAATCATATCAATTCTGAATCATGCAGTTTTTGATGTGCTTTATCAAGTCAATGATATTTTGTAAAATTTCCAAAGCTCTTCTTAATTAGTTAGGTATTAATTTCGTTTTCATCTTATTAATTCTCGATCGGCTATAAGTCAATATAACTTCATCCTGATTTTGATTGGCTGAAAAGCATGGTTTATTTACTCATCTCTCAGTGGTTGCGAGGTCTCGGTCGTCGATAGTTTTTATTTAACAAAAATTAAACACAGCAGCATGCAAGACCAGAAACGCTCTGCTGCTTTTATCAAAGGAGCGATGCATGACCGAGGCCGACTTTGTTTGGGTTTCCTGTTGTTTCCCCACCCTCCATTTTGAATTTATAAACTGGTTTCTTAATTTCGATCCCTTTGTGGAACCGGCATTCGAGGTCTACTGGGGCAAGTATCCGACAATGAAGGAGACCTGCGATGTTGGGAGACTACTTGTATAATTACTCGATCGCAATCTTTTAGCTTCGGTTTTCAAGCGTGGAGGTGCTGTTCAAAGTGTCCCTCTCCAACTCATAGCTGCGTGTGTTGAACATCAGCTCTAAAATATTTTCCAGAAACTTTTCGTATGAGTGGGAAATCGCGCCGTGTAGTGACCGCGTCAGTGCCATTTTGTTCATATACGGTAGCTCACTACAGAAGGCGTATAATGGCTGCTACAGATGGATACTTTGACGTAGGTTCAGCCAACCATGTAACAGATCATGGAATTAACCGTTTGATTTGAAACGTATTGCTCGAAAGATTGCTATACACCCTTCTAATAAATCCCACAATGTTTGTTTTCCGCACTTGACGTCAAATTTATTCTTTTCAATTGCATTCACATTGTACAAGTTTCAAAAGAATAAATTTGACGTCAATCGCGGACAACAATACATTGTGGCATTTATTAGAAGGGTGTATAACAACGTCACGTCAGCTTTAACGAAGGTCATTTTTCCAATAAAACAAATAAAAACGCATGTTTTCCATGACCACGGTGATTTTTAAAACTCATTTTTGAAAAAGTCCATATCTTCACCTTTCATATCCATTTGGCAAGGAACGAAAAAATTCTGCGCTGGAGAATCTAAAATATTTCTAAATTTCGATTTTGTGAAGTAAAAAAAATCTGTAGTACCAATATTTTTCATAATTCATCAATTATTGTGGCCTATATTAGTCGAATAAAGTTGACAAATTATGAAAGTATTTTAGTTTTGGAGATTTTTGCCCCAAAAGATCGACGCATGCAGGAGCCCATTACTAGGAGCGTACAACTCACGTACATCGCTTTAGAGTAATCGTTTTCACAGACCATCTATTTTTAGAACAGATATGCAGACAAAGAATGCTACCGTAGCCAATCAGCGTGCGATTCTCTGGTGACGTCATAGACGTGTTTGTTTGTGTTCGAACTGTTCGAACTCAATAAAATTTTTTATTCCATATCTTAACTGATCGCTGACTTCAGCTTCAGCACTAGACTACAAGTACCTATATATTGTATGCATCCTGCAGCACGACTGCAGTGTTTCATGGGTAAATACACTAAGTAATGATGGATAGGGAATAAAAAGGAATCGGAAAACGAGGAACGACAGATATAAGTGAGTATAGAACGACCGCGTCTCCGTCTGAAGCCGCCATTATGAATTATACCTTTGAAGACCTCTTCGAAAACGCTTAATTTTACGCGGGAAATATGATTCTAAAAATAACCAGGTCTGAGAAAAGGATCACTCAAGATCAGGGTCCTAGTTGTACGCTCCTAGTAATGAGCTCCTGACGCATGATATGACGTCAGCAAAATAAAAATTCTGCAAGCTCCAGTGTTGCGCATGCTCATGATCTTGAACGTGTGCGTGCTTAACTGTGAGCTACTATAAGAATAAAACATTCCAAATTCCACCGCGCCGTAATCGAGTAGAGGTAAAACATACCCCGGGGGGGGGGGGGGGGGGGACTCCGATCGTAAATGGACGGGGATGCTCGTCGTACCTTTTAGGGGTGAAAATCTGCAATCTGGTACCTCATAGGGTGTCTCAGACTTAATTGGACTACCAGAGACATAGCTGGTATCTTTTAGGGACTGTTTTGGGGTAAATAAACTACCTAAAATAAGCATGAAAGGGACAATTTCGATGATCTGAATTGAATCTTCAAAGTACATCGATAACAAGTGTTTCATTACTTTAATTCTTTATTATTGTTTTCGAATTGGTACCTTTTAGGGGTAGAAATCAATTGTTGCCACTCCCACTCAGGTACCTTTTAGGGGTCATTTTCAAAATTTCCGACGAGCATCCCCGTCCTCTTATATATAGGAGTTCCCCCCCCCCCCCCCCCCCCCCGGGAAAAATACAATGCAAACACACAATGAACACAATTAAGGCTGTCTCATCGAGAGTCTACTTGATTCGGTAAAAACTTTATAAGCAACAGGGCATAGTAGACAATCGGCGAATCGATCAATCAGTCAATTAAATGGTAGTCGATAGTCAATTCAGAAATCAAATCGTAAAGTCCTCAAAACAAAAGAACAACGAACAAATACACATTGCACACTAAATCACAGTAGTATGCAGATATATAAAAAGATGAACAAACAACCAAACAAAATGAAAGGAAATACTCACCAATCGATAAGGACATGGTTCACAAGACAAACACTTACAAGTAACACAAGACAGCACGTGACCATCACGCATGAAGACCACACAGGGAGACCAAAAACACGCGATGCAAAAACTAATTAAGGTCATGACAGCGTCTTCAATTCTTTTGTTGTTTTTGTAGATTATTGTGACAGGAATCCTGGGGATTATTGTGATGGCTAAGAAAAACAGAGGAGTTGTGAGTAGATAATATTTATGGCATAAAAAATAGAAGTAGTATTTACATAAATGCTAATTTATCACCGCTGATAGAAAAATGTTACTGTTATAATGCTTTGCAGATGATCGGTTTTCTGGTGATGTGCATAATTTGCATCATTATAGCTGCAGTTCAGGCTTTTCTGGCGTGGTTAGCTTATGCTATATGGGTTGTTCTCACCGGTGTTGCAAAGTGCCACCAGACTGGATCGGACTGTATTTGTAGGAACAATCTGGGAAAAACTGAGAGAATTTCAGGTAATTTCACAACGCACTATATCATACGATACTACACTACACCACACTACTATATACTCACACCAATTAAACTACACAACACTACACTACACTACACTAGCTACACTACACTACACTACACTACACTACACTACACTACACTACACTATACTACACTACACTACACAACACCACACTACACTACAGCACATCACACAGCACCACATTACACTACACAACACTTCACCACACTGCAACACACTACACTATACTCAACTACAACACACTACACTATATTCACACTACACAATACAACGCAACGTAACACTACTCTACACCACACCAAACTACACTACACCGTGCACTACTCTATTCTGCACCCACGACCAGTTGTACCAATGCCAAATCATTCAACGCCCCACTCTAACCACGATATATGACACGACAACGCACAATACTGCACTTTACATAACATACAGTGCACTAAAGTGCACAAGACTACCCACTTCATTTCAATATTTTGTCTGTGTGTACAGGTAACCATTGTGACATAGTGAATACCGTTGTTGGTGGTCTTCTTGCCTTGATCATTCTTAGTTCCTTTGCGTCGTTGTTTAGTCTGATTGGTTCCATCTTTGGTTGCATTTCTACGTGCGGTGCCAGACAGGTATATTTTATATGTTAACCCAAATTAGATCGAATCTTTAGCTCGGGTAATCTTTACTTCTAATTCCAGACTCCTGGCCAAGTGGTGGTCCAACAGCCTACAGCTGTTATCATGACGACCACCCAGCATTCTTACACTGGACCCGCGGGAAACCCACAACAAGGAGGTCACGTGCAATACCCACCGCAAGCTGGTTATCCGCAATATCCACCACAAGCTGGTTACCCGCAATATCCACCACAAGCTGGTTATATGCAACAGCCGATGCAAGCCCTTCCCCCGTATACAGAGAAGCAACCTGTTGCGGCATGAATAAATGTATCTTCAGTACTGCACTCCTTGCAACAAATAGAACTAGATTTATAGGCGACCTTAGAAAAGACCAATACCCCGTTCACACCAAGTTACACATGTTTAAAAGTGGTTCAACTAAACAAAGTTAAAATTCAGTTGTTCAAACCGTGCGCACTGATCCCACAACTAAACAAGATAAAAACCTGTTTGATTGAAATATCTTAGCAAGGTGATTTGACATTTATTTTCTTGACTGAAAAGTGTTGTCGGCAAAATGGAAAAACTTAAACCAAGTTTAGTTAAACTAGTTTAGTTGGTGTCAATGGGACACAAGACATGCACTAACACAGAGTTACAGACTAAGTTGCGCCTAACAGTGAGTGAACTAGAACGCGCTTTAGATCCAATTGGAATCAATCACGAAAATTTTCAATCTGATATATATTCAAGAGAAAATGTACATTTGTACAAGCATCAAAATATTTCAACTAACCGCAAAGACTGACAAATTATTGGCAAGTCTTTGGATAGAGGCGATTTCCTTGTCAGAAACAGAAGCAAACTCGACAAGCAGAATTCATGAATATCTTATGCATTAGAAACAAAATGTGTGACTGCAATCCGTTATCACCATTGTTGTCGTGATCCTAAGGATAATCTTTCAGAAAAAGTCGCAGTAACACCCAAACAATTTTGTTCCTTATTAGAATGTTGCAGAAAAGTTGCGTTTTAAAGTAATTTGTGTTTATTGTTTTTCCACTTTACTTTTTCCATTCAAAGGCTAGTCTTAATGTAAATTAGTTTTGGATTTTTTACAAGAGACCATAATACTAAGAGAGTGAAACTCTCTAGGCTATTTTAGTAACTTCGCCATTGCGCGCGCAAGGCTCTTAAACAATAGAATTTGATTTTAGACGTGCGCGTTGTTTAATTGTTTAAGAGCCTTGCGTGTGCGATGGCGAAGTTACTAAAACTAGCCTTAGACGACGCGAACATCGCACAGACATCAATACTGAGTTTCGCTCTCTTAGTATTATGGTCTCTTGTTTTTTAGTGGGTTATTAGTTAAGTGTTTAAAGGAATAAACTAAAAGACCCTTTTCTTGGAAAGTGAATTTGAAACCCCATTCTATTTTCATAACACACTCCCTAAGTGTTTAGTAGGTTTGTAAATTTTAACATATATTAATAAATGTTTTATCTTAAGCACTAAAATATTTCGTCAACTTTTTCAATATAACCTTTGTCAATAGAAAAGTTTGTAACGAGAAAAGAAGAGAGAAAAGGTAAAGAGAGAAAAGACAACCAAGAATATCGCCAGCCCCGAAATGGCTGTAGCCATAGAAGTATATTCCGAAGCGTAAAAGAAAATGATAATAAATTTGTCCTCTTTAATTCAAAAAAGAAAGGAAAAGAAAAGAAAAGAAAGAAGAAAAGAAGGAAAGAAAGAAAGAAAGAAAGAAAGAAAGAAAGAAAGAAAGGAAAGAAAGAAAGAAATGAAACAAAGAAATGAAACAAAGATAGAGAGAAAGAAAGAAAATTAAGGGGCAAAAAAATCCGATAATGGCCGAAAAATTATCCAAATTTATTATCATCAATAACCAGAAAAGGCCAAAGTGGATAATCATTCCAAATTAGGCCAAATAATCACAACAAACAATCGAAACAACAGCGACATTCAACCCTCAAATGCCCAAAAATATGTCGAAAAATGGAAAATATTTGCAGTAATATAAACTGAGAAAGCCGACCCAAAGTGGCATAAAAATGGCCAACACAACTTTCTTTTGTTTTTTTTTTAACGCGCTTGTTAACGTCTTTGGGCAAAAATTTTCTCAAGAAAACAGTTATCGTGGAGACCACCGAGGGACAGAACAAATCGTATTCATGTCATTGACATCATTGAACTGGACAGGAGGAAGCCATCATATTTCCCAAAATCGCAAAAAAAATCCCGAAGAAAAACAACACGAAATTGCAAACAAAATATAATGAACACAAAGCGTAATTGAGAACACAAAATGACAGAAACAGGGACTGGTTTTTTGAAGGGCGATTAGCGTTAATTCTGGGTAAAGATTAACGGACTGGTCAGCGCTAATCGAACGACAGGGCACTCCTTAGAATATATTAATTGCTCTTACTTGGGGAAAGTTGAGTTTGTTCACTCTTTGATTATGCTGAATAGCAAATTTAGAAAACAGAAAAGGAAACACAATTTATTTACAAACCAACCAGAAGCAGCAACTCTCTTCCCATGCATTTCCGCAATCCTCCCAACCCCCACCCCACCCCCCAAGAATGTCAGACCTCACTAATCCCCCCTACCCCCAATGAATGTCCACAGTGGTTTTTGAGTTTATAGTCTTTTGCTATATCTCTAGAGCAAATTTCAAAAAATAAACTGACCATCTTTGTCATAAACAGTTTTCAGAAATCGCTACTTTACACTAAACGACATAAACTTCTCGAACAAAAGAGTTGTTTGTTTTGTTGTTCCATTTGGAGACAGACTGAACGTCGACGCCGTAGTTCGGCGTTTATTCTAACCACTAACATTATCAATTTTGACAAACAATTTGCTCTACCTAAACCTGTGGCTATTTGAAATTAAAGGCCTTATCAAACACAAAGCTCTCGAAATCCCTGGTCATGTGGTTTGTAGTTTAGTGAATAAACTGTCTGGCTCACAATTCAAACTCGTACCATAACAACGATGAAAATTTGAACTACTCTCAGTCAGTTTTGTGCAGAATGTTGAGCAGCTTTGTTGCATTTAAAAGGAAAGCTTTGTATATTTAAGTTAATGAACTGCAGGTGAACTATTTTCTTACCTTTTCTGGACAAAAATATTCCGCCACATCGATCTTGAACCGAAGCGCTTGCAACTGAAGTAATCACGTGATCGTTGTCATTCATTAGGTATCGACCAATAGTAGAGTGAATATTCACGTGCATAATAATTTGAAAGGGAAAATTACCACGAAAAAAATTTAACTCATTCGGGTTTCAAATACGAGAAAACATTTGAAAGGCCGAGTGCTTTTATTGTTTTCGAGTGTTTGAATCCCCCGATGAAACGCGACTAGCACGAGTGTTTCAAATGGACTAAATCAGACTACTTCTCAACGAAGTGAGGCCTATCCCGGGCCCTAAAATCGCCGTTATTTTGGGCGATCTTGGGCGATCTTAGGCGATCTTAGGCGATATTGGGAAATTTTAGCCATTTCGAGTTGGCTCTTACTAGGCGATATTGGGCAATATTGAGCGATCTTGGGCGATCATGGGCGATCTTGGACAAGCTTAGGCGATCTTAGGAAATTTTGGCCATTTCGCTCTGGCGCTCTTAGGCGCTCTTGGGCGATCTTGGGCGATATTAAGCGATATTAGGCAATTTTAGGGCCCGGAGTAGGCCTAGAAGTGGCACGTCAGAAAGTGCTTTGGATCTCCGCCAGCGTACGCCCGCTTAGACATGAAATTGGGCTGAATTTTATCGAAATTCATACAAAAACGTTTATTGCTCCTAAAGAAAAATCTTTCAGTGGTCAACTGTTTTCTCCCTTTGGTGAGAGGTAGCCTGGTATATGAGCAACATTTGGGCAGTCGAAGAGTTGTCATGCTGCTTTGCTTTTAAAATTATTACATCGAAACTGAAAAGAAATTGTGATTTTTGGGGCTAAAAATTGCGCCTCGAATAATTCAAAATCCGCTGATATGAATTTCTCCAAATTCGTATGCTACTAGCCAAAGTTCTAAATATTAACGTCTTGTGTGTCGTTTTAAAAGTTTAGATCGACAAACGCGTAAAATTGCTTGGGATCTAAAACGGTGACGTCATCGTTTCGTCGCTATGGTAACTCCAATGTAAACAAAACACATACCATTAAAAACTTCAATCTTCATGTAGTAATTAGTGGACGAAAGTTCAGAACTTCGGGTGCTTTCATGGAAAAACTACAGCTGTTTCAAGTTGAGCGGTCGAGCCCTAGAGAAATTGTAGGAAGCCTCCTTAAAAACGTGTTGTTGTTTTGTTTTGTTTTTGTTTTGTTGTTGTTGTTCAGTTGAAACTGACGGAGAGGATTTCTACAAAAAAAAATGAAGAGGGGAAAGCGTTATAAGTCATAAAGCTAATCATTATAAAGCGATAAAATGATAAAATAAAAATCACCATAATTTAATATATAATTAGGTTTATATAATAATAGCGACAGCAGATGACGTCATTGGTCTAATTTCCTAAAATTTCATTGCTTTCCATATTATCTCATCCTAAGATATCACATTATTTAGAGTTTTTCAAAATCTATATACTTATACGAATTGAACAACTGAGCACGCGTTAAAAACACAACTACAACCACATCAGAATTTAATCACACTCAACCCTCAGTCCAACAATCATACGAGTTTCCAGTAGCTCAGTAGTAGAGCATCCGTTTAGTCAATCGGAAGGTCGTGGATTCAGTTCCCACCTGGAGCTCAATTTTTCTGATGTGGTTGTAGTTGTGTTTTTTTACGCTTGTAGTTGTTTTTTAGTCTTAATATCATCGTACATTTACATTACTTTCTACTTATACGAATATTGTATTTATCTTAAACATGATCAATTTATTTAGATTTCTTATACCAATATACCAAAATAGGCAATCACAGAGTCACCACTGTTGTACAACCATGGTCGCCTGTTAGAATAAAAAATATATCAGTTGTATGCAGCTAGCATGGGACTGCGACCGGGGGAGGGGTGTGTGCGTGTGTGTGTGTGTGTTGGGGGGTAGGGAGCTAGGGAGGGGGCTCATTCATCATAGTATAAATCCTTGTAACTGTCATATTCGGATTCAGCATGAAAAATTAGTTTAGGATAGTTATGTTACCAGCTTCTAGCCTAAAATGCCTTCTGCACTTTTTGCGATCGACTTTTCCAGTTTTGCGCCTAGTCTATTTTATATCGTGGGAATATGGAGTCAATATTAGAAGCCATAAAAATATTTTCATTATGCTCTCTAATAAGAAGAGATTTTCAAAATAAATAAAACCATTGTGCCATAGGAGCTTTAAAAATACAGAAAGAAAGAAATGAAAGAAAGAAAGAAAGAAGGAAAGAAAGAAAGAAAGAAAGAAAGAAAGAAAGAAAGAAAGAAAGAAAGAAAGAAAGAAAGAAAGAAAGAAAGAAAGAAGGAAAGGAAGGAAGGAAGGAAAGAAGGAAAGAAAGAAAGAAAGAAAGAAAGAAGGAAGGAAGGAAGGAAAGAAAGAAAGAAAGAAAGAAGGAAGGAAGGAAGGAAAGAAAGAAAGAAAGAAAAAAGGAAAGAAAGAAAGGAAGGAAGAAAGAAAATTAAGGGGCAAAAACATCCGATAATGGCCGCAAAATTATCCATCTTCAGGGACTGATAATATTATTCTGTTGCTTGTTTCTGGCTCGTGGAAAAAATATTTCTTGCGGAACAAGTTATTATAAACAATGTTACATTCCCAGGGGTATCTTTAAAATGATAGATAAATAAATAAGTAAAATAGATTATTTTCTACAGCAGATCCACGTAGTGGCTATTCTCACTTCTGCTGGCACTCACACTCACTGCCTCTACATGAAATATTTTGCATACATCGCTCAACTAACATGCCGATTTTTGTTGAGGGAGGAAAAACCGGCGAACCCGGAGAAAAAACCCTCGTGGCATGGTAGAGAACAACACATCAAACAAATTCAATTCACATATGATCCGCTGCCCAAGCCGAGGCTCGAACCCAGACCACAGCGGTGAAAGGCCGGTGCTCTCACCACTCGGCCAACCATGCTACCCAAATGTTTCCTTGCAGTGAGAAACGGGCAACAGAATAATGAATACCCCTGGGTTTCTAAGAATGGGATGAATCTACTTATGGATATATTAATTACCTATTTATTACAACATTGATTGCAAATGGAAATACATCCCAGGATTGAGCCAGCCAAGGAAAAGGCAGCACCAATAGCGTTGAAGACAAGAATGCTAATAAGAAGATCATCATGTTGTTTGGTGGACATGTTTAGATCTTATAGAAAACGAAAAAAAATGTTGGTATAAAGATAAAATAATTGACTCAATTGAGCCAGCCAGCCAGCCAGCCAGACAGCAGAAAGATTCGCACACGGACGGACAATCTGGCAGTTGATCATGAATTAATACTGAGAGAACTAGTTTAGTCCAGGAAAATGGTGCAGAATTTATGTAGAATTGTGCAAATTTGTGTACTAAAGCATGAAATTTGGCACACTGATAGAGATTCATGTCCTGAGTAATTGTGGAGGTGGAGCCACGCCCAGAAATCAATCACTTACATATCAATATTTTGGAATCAATTATCTCAGAAACAAAGATAAAGAGCATCTAATGTTAATACAAAAAGGTGTATGAAAGATAGTGATAAGGTAGAGTATGCTGGGTAATTTTTGATTGGTACTTACAGATTAATAGTTGCAGTCTCTTTCTGCCTCCACTTTTCGTTTAAGTGGTCGACTTTTTTATATGAAATGATATACATTATACCATAACTAAAATTCTATAAGTACTCTTTTAGGGCGTGGCTTTATGCTTATTACATTTTGAATGATATTTCCTCGCTTATAAATTAAAATTAAAGTAATATTTTGCTCGAATTTTTAATGATATATTCCATCGCTATAAAACTGGAAGTTCTTGTTTTTAGGCGTGGCTGTATATCTAGGATTACTTTGGGACTAAGCCTTTATCATTATGCAAGATTTCACATGGACACCACGAGAGGAAAAACCTTTTGTATCAATTACATTTATAATAATGTGTTCCATATCTATAGTTCTCCAAGTAGCATTCAGAGGGCGTGACTCTCAATCAAAAATCACTCAGCATACTCTACCTTATCACTATCCTTAATTGCACCCTTTTGCATTGACATTAGATACTGTTTATCTTTGTTTCTGATATAATTAATTCCAAGAATATCGATATGTAAGTAATTGATTTCTGGGCGTGGCTCCACCTCTAGAATTACTCAGGTCATTAACCTCTATCGGTGTGCCAAATTTCATGCTTGTTACACAAATTTGCACAATTCTGCACCATTTTACTGTAATAGTTAGTCGGCTGACGAACAAACCACGAACAAATTAAATAAAGTCACAGAGATTTGACTTGCACATTTCTGACACGACAAACATATAGATGCCACATATATAAAGTATTGTTCGTGTGAGTGTGAATTTTCCCGCCGGTAATACGGTGACCGTGTCAGTGCCGTGCATGATGTCTATAAAAGCATTCGAAATTCCGGTCATAAACCCGTGCCATTTTCCCAGTCATACGAAATGTGCATGCTTTAATTACACTAGTACTCTTTTAAAACTGCACTCGAAAGAATTAATGACGTATAATTTCAACTGTTTTGGGTGGTCAAAGCAGCGCAAACAATAATCACATTATTTTCGCATCAAATATTCAGCTGTCTGGCCGTTGCCTACTTTTAGCTACAATGCAACCTCAAGCCATTGTGCACGGTAGTTGGCATGGTTTTTAGCGTTCAAACCTAGATATCGAGAAGATGCGCATGCAATGAGTAATTTTAGTGACGTCATCAGGGCATGGCCGCAATAGCGCCTATCTTCATCAAACTAACATCCAACATAAATTCATTAAAAGAGGAGTTGCTCAGGGAAATTGCTAGTTCAACAGGGCTTTGTAACAATAACTGCCACAGTTTAAAGTTAAGTAGCTGAGTATTTCCAAAACCCAGTCTCCCCAACTATTTTAACTATATATACTTAAATGTTCTGATAGCGAAAAGATGTATGGATAAAGAATGGATAAAGTATCGCGTAATCTTTCTCTTTCTGAGAAATGAAGATTTGTTAACAAATACTGTAAAAAAGAACTGTTAATACTTACAATTTGCACAATAATTCGTGCAAAATTTGGAACACGTAAGTGATGGCGGGTTGCGTTCATTTTCAGCAATATAGACTTGTACGCCAGAAACGATGGTTGCAATGACACACGTCATTAAGAAGCCAAACATCTGAATCATGACAAGAATCAGTAAAGTCAGACGCGATCATACTGACCCCCCCCCCCCCACACACACACACACACACAAATACGGGTGGTACTAAGTGGCAGGAGTGATCGGTGGTCGGTTTGAAAATAACCCATGGAAGGTACACATAAATAAGAGAGCCTTTAAAGCTATGTTGATTCACTTTCTAAAAGTAACGAACAAACTTTCTTAAGCTTGGGAAAAAGCAATTTTATTTATTGACTGCAAGACAAAATCTTTCATGATGGACACAGAATGTGAGAAAATTATTTGCAAGGTGATACTAATCGTGGTCTAGTCCAATGATAGTGAAACTAATTTGCATGAAGACAATATACGTGAAGGCAAAAAAAGTGTACATTTATTTTTTGTTTATTTATTTAGTTTTTACTTTTGGTGGGAAATGCCACAGGGGTTCCCAAACCTTAAAAGTTTGGATTTCCTGTGTCTTTGCTGCAAAGTGTATGTAGCGATTTTCAGGTCAAATAATTCTTATAAAAACAGCATCATTTTACTTGGAGTTGAGTCCTAATAGGACAAAAGTCTTTCTATTTCTCCAAAATGGATAAATTTGTATGAGCCTCTGCTACAGTCTCTTAAAATCGATTACACTGTGAGCTGCTTTGCATGGTTCACCGCGTGCTTATACACCTAATCCAAAAAACGTTGTCGCAAGGAGTCCACAGTGTACACTCCATGCAACAGGGATTTCTTCTAATTAATCTATTCACCATTGGCTTTCCTTGTGTGATGTTTCCTAGCAAGCGTTATGAGCAATTAAGCCTTTTGTATTCATGTTTTATGCAACCAAAAACATGCTATAATTACATTAATTACTAGAAAACTACCAAAATCCTTTGCAGTCTTGGAGTGTAGACTGTGGACTTAATGCGACAACGTTTGTTGAAATAGGCCAAGTTGTGTAAATATATACTAAGAAGAATTTCGTTTTGGTAAAATGTTTCGAAAGCATAACCAAACATGAAGAAATGTAAATGAATAAATGAACAAGATATTTCTTTAGTTTACAAGCTTTATTTGAGGTTTAAAGAAGCGTTTTAGAAACGACATGTTTTGGATCTTAGTTAAAGGCTTCATACCGAAGAAGACCACAGGAAACCCAAACTGTTTTAACAGTTGAAAGGTCTGGGGATCCCTGTGGAAAATGACGTAGAAATCGTGCAAGAAAATGTTAAAACTCAGGATTACACAATTTTGATAAGTACATTAGAAAAAGCACATAAAGAAGGCATTATGCCAACAGTATAATGGTATTTTTGCAACACGATATCCCTATAACAGGGTTAAACATTGGCCGTGAGAACTGGGTCAGAATTGCCACGTGATATCTCTGATATAACGTGTTGCACGCATAGGTTAGGCCTGCTCCTCCTTTAGAAGGTCATCGACATACAAGCAATCCTTAAAAAGTTACTCGCGTAAGGCAAGTACAATTTTCTTTCATTCCACCCTTGGGATTTTTCTATGGCTGAACCACGAGTCCTGATCTTGGGACATTCCTTCATTAAGCGCCTTAAGCGTTTTATTTTAGGTAATAGCCCAGACTATCAGCTGGACTTCAAACTCTCGGAGCCTGTTAGTGTGTTCTGGCATGGCGTTTCGGGCCGTACTATCAAAAAGATCCGGCAGTACGATCTCAGCGAGATAGTCCGGCTGCGACCTGACGTCGTTTACTTAGAGATCGGAACTAACGACCTCCCTCAACGTGGTATGTCCCCTTTGACGGTGGGTTCAGCCATCGAGGAATTAGTACTTTTGCTTCATAACGATTGCGGGGTTAGCATTGTCTGTGTGGGGCAGACAGTTCGTAGACACCCTGTTGTAAATTTTGATGCAAAGGTAAAGTTACTTGCTCAATACCTTAAGACTGTGTTGGAGCCACTCCCCTTCGCTGTGTATTGGACCCACAGGGGTTTTTGGCGTCCTTCACCTAACACTTTCCTATCCTACGATGGCCTTCACCTTAATAGGGAGGGGCAGCATAAATTGTATAAAAGCATCAGGGGAGCAATAATACATTGTTTAAATCGTCTAAAGTCTTGATTTTGGCATCGTGCACATGTAATTAAAGTCGCGTCCAGCCGGGTGCCCGAGTTTACACATTAAATGACCGTCAAGTTATCGGCATGTAAAAATGGCATGTCATACTATGTGGAAAGCATGTAAAAATGGCATGCGGCATTATACCAACGCATGTAAAAATGGCATGCGGCATTATACTGGAAGCATGTAAAAATAGCATGCGGCAATATACTTAAAGCATGTAAAAATGGCATGCAGTGTTATGTGAGGGCATAGAAATGTTTTGCCTGTTTATCGTATGTAACAATAGCATACTGAATTAATTGTTCCACTTGACTTGGTCTTGTACGTGCGGTTTAGTTTGCCTATGAGTGTACAACCCATTACCGGCCGTCAAGTTTGACGTGCCATATCACTCGGCACTCTACAATCGCTATGGATTAATGTTTGTGGTACCGTCGGCTGGCGCGCTATTGACAGATGCGGTATTTTATCAAGCTACTCACTAAATTAATGTTTTGCATTGGTTCTCCTGGTGCTTTGAGGGCACCGCAACCTTATCGAGTTGATATTATTTTTAAAGTTTTACAGCTTTTAGATCTGCGGATTTACTATGCCACCTCGAAGGAAGAGCCGGCGTTTGACTGCAAGTAGTTCAGAGACGTCGACGCCTCAGATACAGTTTGTGTCCGACCGTGTCGAAGTTTCACCTCAACAGGCGGCGCGCTCAACAGCCGCAGGCAGACCAGCAACAACAGTGCCTGACCCTACAATGGTTGCTGCAATTGCTGAAGCTGTCCGTCTGGCCATTCAGAAACCTGCAAACCAGCAAACAGCCACTGAGGTCGAGAATGAAGTCCAAAGGACCGTGGAGGAGATCACACACGAAAGTGGTGAGATTGAGCCTAGAGACCCTATCTTTCATAGTTCTGCGGTGCCACTAGGTAGTCGCATTAGTGCTAGCATCAAATCTAAAATTTGGGCGGACGAATTCATCGACTTCGGGTCTCTGTTGGATCCGTCTCCTAACCCCGACAAATACTCTTTGTCCTTCACGGCGCCTTCGCATAGAACGGCTTCAACAAATCCCCAGTTCACCTTCGAACCGGTCAAAACCCCTAAAAAGGTTTCGTCGGTGAACGACTGGATTTCAGCATTCCATACGTTTGTCGCCATTTACTGCGTTAAGTTTCCAAACGAGACCCCAAAGTTGATGAAATTCGGTGAAACAATACGCGACATAGCCTTGCGAGGGGGCGATTGGTGTTATTATGACGAACAATTTCGTTATTTAAGACAGAGTGGCCCCAAACAATATCCTTGGGATATGGTCCACTGGGAACTGTGGAATAGAGCTGTCACTTTTCGTCCCAAACAGGCCACCTTTCAATCCGACAGACCCAATTCAAAAACCAAGGGAGGATTTCGTGGCATTAAAGGGACCTGCTGGGCTTACAACTCAGGGCGACAATGCGGCCCGGGATGCCGTTATGAGCACAAATGTTCAAAATGTGGAGGGAAGCACCCTAGCAACCAGTGCCAAAGCGTTACTGCTGTGCAGGCAACTGGGGGAGATAGAACGACTTCAACTCCATCGCATTCTAAACAGCCCGCCGGTTACGCCCGTAAGAGTGTCCATTCTTAAAGCGTTATTATCGAACTACGACCCGCACTTACAAGCTTTCCTAGTCGACGGTTTTTCCTTTGGCTTTCGCATTGGGTTTGTCGGATCTGTTAACCCTCGTATAGCACGGAATTTACGCAGTGCGGAGGAACAACCCGAAATCTTAGCTTCCAAAATTGACAAGGAGTTATTAGCAGGGCGCGTGGTAGGCCCCTTTACACATCCTCCCTTTCAAAACTTTATATCTTCGCCCCTTGGTCTCGTTCCTAAGAAAAACCCAGGGGAATTTCGAGTAATACATCATTTGTCGTACCCTGAAGGCAACTCGGTCAACGATTTCATTCCGCTGGAAGCGTCGTCTGTCCACTACGCATCCATAAGCGACGCCATATCGCTAGTTAAGACTATAGGTCACGGCTGCTTTATGGCAAAAACGGATATTAAATCGGCCTTTAGGATAATCCCCATTCATCCGTACGACTACCATCTCCTGGGTTTTTCATTGAATAATTCCTATTATTTTGATCGAACTTTGCCAATGGGTTGTTCCTCCTCGTGCGCTATTTTTGAGGCTTTTAGCACGTCTTTGGAGTGGCTAGCTACACAATTTTTAGGCGCGTCGGGAGTACTTCATATTTTAGATGATTTCCCTTTTATAGCGGAGTCGGAATCCAAATGTAGGTCAGACTTGAATAATTTTCTAGGTCTATGCAATATCTTAGGAGTGCCTATTGCTCAGGAAAAAACCGAGGGTCCTCTGAATACCTTGCAATTCGCAGGGATCACGTTAGACACTCTAAAGATGGAAGCCCGTTTACCGCGGGAGAAGCTTCGGAAATGCAATGATTTGCTGTCGGACTTCCAAAAACGCCGAAAGGTGACCCTTAAGGAGTTACAATCGCTTATAGGATTGTTGAATTTTACATGTTCGGTCGTTTTGCCAGGACGCGCCTTTCTCCGACGTTTGATTGACTTGACCAAAGGCGTGCGCAAACCACATCACCGCATACGAATAACCACTGCCTGCCGCAGAGATATGCTAGTTTGGAAAAATTTTTTAGAGCACTTCAACGGTCGAACCTTCTTTCTAGAGGAACGATGGTCCATTTCTACGCCTCTCAAACTGTATACCGACGCGGCAGGTTCGAAAGGTTACGGTGCGATTTTTGGAAATCACTGGTTTTACGGCGCATGGCCTGAGAGCTGGAAGTCCTTAAACATTGCTTTTCTCGAGCTTTTTCCGATAACGATCTCGCTCCATGTGTGGGGACGTCAAATGGGCAATCAATGCATTTCCTTTTTTACCGATAACGCGGCGCTAGTTGACATTATTAATAAGCAGACTTCTAAACATAATCTGATAATGATATTGGTACGTGACCTCGTGCTGACCTCATTACGACATAACATTCTTTTTCGAGCGTTTCACGTTCCCGGTGTGGATAACACTCGAGCGGACTTAATCTCTCGTTTTCAGATAGTAGAATTCAGGGAAACCTTCCCAGAAGCAGATGCCGTGCCAACTCCAGTGCCCGAGACCCTTCTCCCGTCGAAGTGGTCTCTACGCTGACTGACTTGCTACGTTCATCCCTTTCCCGCGAGTCTCAAAAAATGTATTCGCGCTCTTGGGCAGTTTTCGCCGAATTTTACCAGCGCTTTCACGGTGCACCATTCATTTTACCAATATCGACACCCGACGTCGCGTTGTTTATTTCATTTCTAACTGCTAAAGGCTTGGCTCCGGCCACTGTTACATCATATCTTTCTGCTATAGCTTATGTTCATAAACTCAAGGGCTATCCCGACCCAACAAAATCATTCTTAATTGAGAAGCTAATTGTTGCTATAGGACGACGAAGTCAGGCAGACGTGCGCATGCCCATTTCACGTCCTCTTTTATATCAGCTAGTACGGGCTCTTGATAATACAGTGACTTCGTCCTATAGGCGCTCGCTACACTCAGCCATGTTCATGATTGCTTTTTACGGCTTAGACTAGGCGAATTGGCATGTAAAAGTAGGAAACTAGAGGCCGCTATTGTCAAATTTCAGCAGGTTACCTTTTTAAAGCAAAAGGACGACGTGACAGCTGTCAAGATAGTCATCTCGAAGTTTAAACATAACACATCTAATCGCCCTTTCACAATAATGATCGAGAGGGAACCGGCAGAGCCGTTTTGCCCTGTTATGTTGTTATTAAATTACATCAGTTTGAGGGGTTACAATGAAGGTCCGTTGTTTTCATTTCCCAATGGTGAGGCCGTTTCAATTAACAATTTTAATACTGAATTGCGACGAGCCCTCAATTTCTGCGGCCTTGATTGTTCCCGATATAAAAGCCATAGCTTTCGTATCGGGGCCGCATGCCATGCGGCGGAAAAAGGTTTCTCAGACGCGCAGATACGTGCATTGGGTCGTTGGAGTTCTGACGCGTTTAAGGTTTATATTCGCCCACCTTCACTTAAATCCAATTAGTTTATGTCTAATCACTACGCATAAATCTCCAATGCATGGGTCAGTCAGGGGCTGCCATGGAAAGGAGGTTTTGCTCTGGTGTTTTTAAAAGCTGAAATACCTCATCGGTCAGGTCAGTCAGGAGCTGCTGATCAATGAGTGTAACTATTTTATAATTTTTTATTATTTTAACCAGCGACAGGGTCAGTCAGGAGCTGCCTGTCATACGTAATTTTCTAATTCCTATATATCTTGTTGGCATGAAAGGAATAAAGTCTTATAATATGTAGTTAATTCCTAACTAGGTATATCCGCTTTATATTCCCAAGGTTTCTCATTCCGGGTCTTGGTGGGGTTGCCACAATTTTTGTGGCTCGTGGCGAAATTTAGCTTCCCCACCTTTTTCCGAAGAGACATTTATTTCGTTAGTTTCTGTCACGCCACGGCTCATCGATTATACGTTGTTAAACCGTGGCGTGACATTTTTACATGCTATATCCAAATTAAACACGTCACAAACGTGGCCAATTTTATCCAAACTAAATTGTGTGTCTCTTCGTAAAACTAGTGCGACCCAGCAATGAGTTCCCTCGGAACATATATACTATTTCCACGTAGCTGGAAGCCCGGGATATCGCGAGGCAAAAAGAAGGCATTATGCCAACAGTATAATGGTATTTTTGCAACACGATATCCCTATAACAGGGTTAAACATTGGCCGTGAGAACTGGGTCAGAATTGCCACGTGATATCTCTGATATAACGTGTTGCACGCATAGGTTAGGCCTGCTCCTCCTTTAGAAGGTCATCGACATACAAGCAATCCTTAAAAAGTTCCCACCTCCTCCCCTTTCTCCGGCCTGTGTTAGGTCTCTTCGGAAAGGCGAAATTTAGCTTCCCCACCTTTTCCGAAGAGACATTTATTTCGTTAGTTCGTGTCACGCCATGCTCTTTATTATATGTTGTTAAGCGTGGCGTGACTTTTTATGTATACCAATAAATACGTCACATAAGTGGCCAAGTTTATCCAAACAAGATAGTGTGTGTCTCTTCGTAAAACTAGTGCGACCCAGCAATGAGTTCCCTCGGAACATATATACTATTTCCACGTAGCTGGAAGCCCGGGATATCGCGAGGCAAAAAAGGGTTCTTTGCATATTTCTTGCTGTTATATATTGTATAAATACCGGCAATATACTGTATGTTGGCATAAAATATAGAAAATCTTCGTTTTGCAAAGCAATATTTTTACACTAATTCGAGTTGATCACGGCAAGCCTAAATAGCATAACCATAGTTTTTTTATTTATTAACTCGTTCACAATAGGAATACTGTACCCTGAATTAACAAGCCGTTAAGTATACTTGGTCACAGACAAATCGAAGAATAATGTCCGACTGTATATATTTTCCTATGTTTTATCTCGATCTTTGCCGTCTGGAGACTTCTTCTTTTGGAAATGCATGTAGAATGAATAGAAATATATCTTCTATTGCTTAATTAAAAACGTTAAGAGGTATCATTCATGCTGCGCTTACTTCGGGGTACAGGAGCTGGTTACCGAAAGGCTTACAGATTCAATACGGATCGAGTTTGATTTTATCGGTATCAATTAGACAACAGAAAGCTGCGCGCCCGTGGCGTTATAGACACACGAGAGAAAATAAAAAGAACGATTGCAAACGTAAAATGGCACGAGGCGTAGCCGAGCCGAGCTTTCTGGCCAATCAGAGCGCGCGTTGTATTGAATCTATGTTATAATGCTTAGGAGTAGTCCACAGTCTAGTTAACGTCTATTTAAATGCGACAGATAATAAAAGCTTACAACTGTTTTGTTTCGCTTGGCCCAAACATAAATCCCAAGCACTCCAGGTACGATAAGCTGAAAGACAAAGAGTTAATTGAAATGCTATGTATATAGTCAATTAAGACTTAGACCCCGTCCACACGTATACGTTTACGTTTGTAAACGCATACTTTTTTATGCGTTTAGGCCTTCCGTCCACACGTAAACGCCTGAAACGCTCATCGTAAACGCATATTTTCGAATACGCTCTCCAAAGTGGATAAATTTGAAAACGACTAAAAAGCGTTTACGTGTGGACACCCGTAAATGCATACTTTCGAAAACGCTGACGTCACAATATCATTCAATACCTGCTTAGTCAAGCGTTTAACAATGTTTTTGAGTTGAAGCGTTTACGTGTGGACGAGTCTAACCGCATAGAAATGTATACGCTTACTAGCATCAAGTTGTTAGTGTGATGCCGCTGTAAACGGCCATCGTTTTCGTGTGGATGCAAATACTTTTATACGTTTACAAACGTAAACGCATACGTGTGGACGTGGCCTTAGGGCTGGTTTTCACGAGCGACGGAAGCAGAAGCGGAAGCGGAAGCGAAATACGCAGACTCACTGTTAGCGTTGCATCTCTCATCAAGGTGTTAAAAAAGATACTGTACACTGAGTCTGCGCATGATTCGCTTCTGCTGCCATCGCTCGTGAATGAACCTTGCAACGCGACTAAGGGATACCGAAGGATTATATTTGCGGCTTGCTTACTAAAATTAGTTGTGCATATAAATACTGTTTAGGAACCATAGATTTCAGAACTCGCAAATCTTATACGACTTTTGACAGAGAATTTAATGGATAACCTGGCGAAATTATGTAACTATATTTCGATGACATCTTGAAACAAGTTTCAATTTTAATTTCTAGTTTCAATTTATGCTTGCCCACTTTACTTGATAATTGACAAGATGTCATCAAAACGTCGAAACGTACATAATTTCGCTAGGTTTTCCATTATACTCTCATATCCCTAAACCAAACCCACTTACACAGATTCCAGACAATAAGCCATTATTACTCGGATACTTGTAGGAGGTCCAAGCAACCCCGGCGCCACTGCTACCAAAACCACAGAGGAGCAGGCCAACTCCCACAACTCCTGTGGCCAAAGAAACTCGCATTGCTACTAGTTGTCCAGCCATTGATTGA